>CM045891.1:4203971-4511471 GCA_025169545.1 Anguilla japonica
AATTCATTCTTAATGCTTTTTTTATTAGCATTAAGAACATATTAACAATTATTTTGGAGGTACAGGAACGACAGGAATCGGCTATTTTCATGGAAAAAAATTTAATGATTAATACTGCCTTATTATAGTGCTATAAAGCATTTATAGATGTAAGGTCCCACATTGACTATAAATTAGGAGGATATGATTTTATTAGGATCTTTTTTAAACACCTGTGGGCTGTAGGCGCACACCTACAGAAGATTAGACATGAACCACCACATGCTGAACGAGCTCAGAAACCCAGCAGTGGCTTAGAATAGAATATGAAATGGTGTTTGATCTTTGAATGAGCAAACACTGGTGAGTGTCTTTATTCCTTCTGAACCAGCTGAACAGCCTGCTGGTTTAACTCCAGCCGTGGAGGGCCGCAGTGTCTGCACGTTTAACTCCAGTCCTGGAGGGTCACGGTGTCTGCACGTTTAACTCCAATCCTGGAGGGCCGTAGTGTCTGCAGGTTTAACTCCAATCCTGGAGGGCCGCAGTGTCTGCAGGTTTAACTCCAATCCTGGAGGGCCGCAGTGTCTGCAGGTTTAACTCCAGTCCTGGAGGGCCGCAGTGTCTGCTGGTTTAACTCCAGTCCTGGAGGGTCACGGTGTCTGCAGGTTTAACTCCAATCCTGGAGGGCCGCAGTGTCTGCTGGTTTAACTACAGTCCTGGAGGGCCGCAGTGTCTGCAGGTTTAACTCCAGTCCTGGAGGGCCGCAGTGTCTGCTGGTTTAATTCCAGTCCTGGAGGGTCACGGTATCTGCAGGTTTAACTCCAATTCTGGAGGGTCACGGTGTCTGCAGGTTTAACTCCAGTCCTGGAGGGCCACAGTGTCTGCAGGTTTAACTTAACTTTGTCAGTGAATTGAAATTGAATCATAAAAACCTGCAGACATGATTTTGACACCCCTGTTCTACGCAGTTAAGAGCAACTGGTTCATTTCATTGTGTTTCTCCACAGCGCTTTATCACCCAAGGATTGCATTGCTTTCTCAATATAAAAATAAAAGTGCTCAAATTTATTATGACATAAAGCATAACAGCAGTGGATTCTGTTAGATTTTAGTACATGTGTAGTATTTATTTTTAAAGGGGCTCTCATTTTGTAGCTAAAAATAGTTTAATACATTAACTAATAATCAAACCAGCAATAAAAGGGGATTTCATTAGGACATTTTTTTCTTCATAGTCTTTCAGAAAGATAATGATACACGGTCTGTACCTGACAACTGCAAGAAAAAAATGTCACCTGACTTAATTCTTAAAAGCGAAATGTCACAAAGAATAGAACCAGATATTGAGCAAGAAAAGCACTGGAACCATACCTGGAGTGAACAGTGAGTTCAGCACAAGCTGTCAATCAACTGTTTTATATACTATATTAATAAATATACATTAATTAGACAATCAAATCTGTTTCACTCTGCATCTGTTCAATGATGCTTACCTCAATCAGGTCGCTGTCGTGTCCACAGAAAACATTATACGGACACTATTGGTCATCGCTGCACACACTTGGGTCAAAGGTCAAAACTTCTGGGGGGGGGCGTGTAAAACATATAAAGTTATTTGGATTTGTGGGGGGTGGGGGACGATTATATAAAAAGTGCTCATTTCTACATGGTGAAACCAAAATGTACAAAAAAACCTCATTACTAAAATCAGAGAATCACATAACAAACATTATAACAAAATTGGGAGGTACAGAGCCAAATCAATAACAAGTATGTCCCTTTTCACAAACATTATAGCGCTCACCGTATGTATATATTTATATATTTATAGTAAATCAGGACTAATTAAAAACTACTTTACAGCATTAATTTCCTGCAACAAGGTGACCGATTTCTAATATTACCCTATCAACTCCCACTGGACAGTCATGGCACATCACAAAGTGTGTAGGACAAAGCCTCTTGTGAGTGTCCTTTTACTATTTACTCACAACGTCGCTTGCAATCGGCAACGGTCTGTTGACTACAAGATTGCTCCTGTAGTCATTTTACAAAAGATTAGACATAAATATTTCAATATGTCTGCCAAGCTACTGATGCCTCCAGTATCCACTTGCAGTCTGTGGTCTCGCCTTTTACATATACTGACAAGCATCAAAAATGAATATAAATTATTTTTGGGAAATATCGAATCCTCCGAAGACTAGGAAATTCGTTTTTGTCTGCTGTAGGGGACATGAGTCTCTGATCGTAATCTCAAGAGTCACATATTGCACTGTGATGGAACCTACCCTACAAGGGATATTCAATAAAAATAAAATAAATAATATCTTTTAAAATATTTTCTCTGCAACACGTTTTGTCATCCAACCAACTTGTATTATGTCAAAAAAAAATTAAATACTTACTTTTTTCTGCCTGGGCTCAGAAGGATTTACTTTACTGATCAGCAAAACAGTCAAATGTTTTGAATTTCCTACGTATTCTTTGTGTTTATGTAAAAAATGTCATACGTGACATCCTAAAAATTGGCTCAAGCTTGTGCCCAGGTGGCCTGTCAGAGTCTGGCACATGAGTGGATGGAGTGAGTGCTTCAGACATAGCTAAAGGTACCTTTGACTCCAGGCACATTGCACAAGAGTAACACTCACATTGCACAAAAAAAACACTCACATTGCACAAGAAAAACATTCACATGGTACAAGAGACCCCCCCCCCCCCCCCCCCCCCCCATTTAAGCAACAGAAACCCCCACTTTGTGAAACAAAAATCCCACGCTGTGGTACTAGCATGACATAAAATGCATGACAACAGTACAGCTCTCTCTCCTCCTGTCCCATAATCCTTAGCGACTAGTGTTCCAGAGCCCCGTGACCATCTGAATGACTCTCTGGGGAATAACAAAATATTCTGAAATGATTCACTGCATCATTTTGTCACCTGCAAAGGCACTCGCTCACCGTGTTTGAATCAGAAACCACAACAACAAAAAATAACACAAATAAATAATGCTAAAATTAGTGTCAGTATGAAAATGTGTCCCGATGCATAAAAACCTACAGCGAGCCTAATTTGTTTTTAAAGATCATGTTTCCTGGATTCTCACTAAAACGTTTTTTTAAATATATATATATATATAAAAGCAAACAAACCAGAAAGAAAAAAAAAAAAAAAAAAAAAAAATAGGTCGTGATTACAGAGGTATGAGTAAGGGATTAATTCCTTATAACTATGTAGCCACCCACACACTATCCACTCTGAGTGTACAGTGCAGCCCAAGATGCTCCCTCAACACACAAGTTCAGAGCGAAGCCGGGCGCCCACTTTCACATGTGACACAGTGCTCAAATAACACCATTTCTCACACGGCGACACCTCTATTAAAGTTTAAACAAAAACCTTTTTCCCCTTCCTCGCTCCCTCCCTCCCCCCCTCCCTCCCCGGTTTGATGCCGGAGTCCGTGCCACTGCCAAGCTTCTTTTTATTCCCCTCTATTTGTGCGCAATCGGCCCCGTTGGTCTGGCTGGGGCTGGTTTTTCCGCGGCTGTGGGAGGGTGGTGGGGGTGGGGGGGGATTGGGGCGGGGAGCCATTTTGTTTCTCCAGACAAATCTGACAAGGCAGCAGAAGCTGAAGCGCTTTGATTGATGCTCTCTGGAGCAGACAGCCATTACAGGCCAATTGCCTCCTTTCATCTCTGAAGGCCGCGGACTGAATTTGGATACGCACGGCGCCGAGCGTACACCCTGCAGCAAAACTCGCCTGACGTCGGTTTTGTCAGATGTAGAATAAAAGACATGTACCCACACGGAAGTAATTTAACGACCTAAAAATAGGGGGTGTAAGCATCAGGCTCCACCACGGTCGGATGCAATTATGATTCTCGGGCCAAAAGTTTGATATTTGGCAATATCACGTGTTTGCTACAGCACGATCCGAAACAATCCAATATACTATAAAATGAACACTCTATATATAGTCCAGCTAATAAAATCCTGTCACAATGTACAAATACAACCAACATTTTGAGAGCACAAAAACTTATCGATGTCACATTTAACAGAAGAAAAACAGCACTAGTGCAAGTGTAATAAAGTAAAGTGTAATAATAAAGTCCAGCCAGAAACATAAATATGTTGTGTGTTGCTGGAGAGCAAACCACAGTAAAATTATTGACATTTAAATGTATATTAATGATACGGATCAATTTTTCACATTGCATCGACTGGATCAGATCGTTGCCTATGGATCTAGATCAATGCATTGCTATACCCCTATGTAAACAGCACATTCGGTTGGGTTATGATATTGGATTTTTTATAGACTGAAAAAAAAAAATCACATAAAATAGCCAGCCAGCTCGTTACATTTGTTCGTCTAAAGGGCTGAAGGCAGAACCCTTTGAGCCCTAAGGTGATTTTCAAATTGTTTCACTTTTTTTTTTTTTTTTTTCTTTCTTTACAGATTAAATCGGTTTATCCAATAAATAATCCCGCATTCTGTTCACAAGACTTCAGGTCCCTATCAGGAAATGCCAAGCTTAACCCTGTGTATGATATGGATTACTTCGTATTATAGGGAAAAAAAAGACATAATTTTTGCCTACTAAAAAATGTGTTCACATCTCCAAAACCAGAAGTGTCATCTCAGGTGTATCTTCTTACCTTACAGGGATAGGTTGTGTGGAGAGACCACATCATAGAGCCAATAGAGGCATGCCATTCCCACACTGTACTTAATTTAAGTCATGGTCTGCAAACCTTGTTTCCAAGGCCTAAACTGGCTGCTGAAAGGACCTCACACATTTAAATAAATAAATAAATAAATGAATGAATAAAAAAAGACAGCAGAGACTGCAGCCTTCCAGGACTGGACTTTGAGACCCCTAGACTAGAATTTTTTTATTAGTTCTCAGATGTATGGCCCAGACCTCTGGGGGGTATGTTCTCAAAAGGCTGTTTTTGCAAAGCCATTTGTTTCGCTGTCCTCCTAGACAGCTCAAACAGCACGTGCTTTCCTCTCAGGTAGATCCTGAACCATGAGGAAAGCATTCTCTCCAGACCGAGTGGCATTTTGCTGAGGTTGTGTAGGCCCATGAGAACTGTAATCTATTCACCTTGTCATTTATGAGCCAAACTTACTACCAACCTGAATTTAAAACGAATTCTGCCTGGAGTACACACACACACACACACACACACACATGCATGCTTGCACACGTGCATACACACACACTCACACACACACGTACCCATTCATGCACACACGCAAAAGCACACACACACAGACACACGCACACAGACACGCACACACCACACACGCACACATGCACACACACACGCACACACACACACACACACACACACATCAGAGACTGCTCTTCACTGCCCGTAGCTCACCTGAGACATTCTGAAAATCTTACACTCAGCTCGGACTTGTCACAGCTGTAACTTCCCAGACCCCTAAAACCATGACAGATGGCCATGCTGAGTGGGAAAATAATTCTCTCTCTGTCAGATCAAAAAGCACCTGAAGTGCCATTTAAATGCATCAAATACCCTGTTTTGATCATTTTTTTCCGGACACGAGGAAGAAGACCCAAATGCTTTTCATCTGACATGCAGAACATAAATGGCCCCGGATTTTTACCAAAATTACTGTTTACTGAAATTACATCCCCTGGCCTTTTTTTCAAGCTGGCGAATTCCTTTATCCAGGAGAATCAGCCTTTGATGTTATTGAAATGGAAAACCTCAGAGCGTGTGTGGGAAGGGAGGGTTGGGGTGGGGGGCTGGGGGGGGGGGGGGGGGGGGGCAGTCACAGTTTGAGATCAGTGACATGCAAAATGAGTTGAGCGCGCACGAGATGAATTTGTCTGAAGTTTTTCGTCTTTTTCATCTTTTCTTACTTAGCTCATGCAATAAGATGGAGGGAGTAGCCTTCCCTTCCCTCAAGGATGAAAGTGATGAGGTAGAGCGGGAAAAAAACAGCCCCTGCTTCTCCAAAAAAAAAAAAAAAGCCCAATATTGGACTGGATATTGCATAAGCGGTGCATATATATTGAATTAGACGTGCTTTGGATCCAACGACATCATGGCTTTTTTTTTTTCTTTTTTGTCAGCATGCTCGTTTAAAAAAAAAAAAAAAAAAAAAAAAAAAAAGTTTTCAGCCTAACCTAACTCTCTGGCCCGGCTGATTGCGTTCAGCTCAGAATGGAGACCGCAAAGAGATGGCTCCTCAGCTTAAGTGGGCCTTAGAAGTCTGGGGAAGGAGCGAAGAAATAATTGCGGAGGGAAAGTCTGATGAAATCAAAGATTATTCGGCGGAGAATGTCAGCGGAACGCGCGCCACACCTGGCCCGCCACCGGATGAAAGCGAAAACAGCTTCAGCACACCTGACGTGAGCAGAGGAGGAGTTCGGTTCACGTGTCAGACGGGTTTATCCGCTGAACGGGGGGGAAGCGGAGTGAGATCAATCCCGCAATCCCTTTCCACAGATCAAAGTCGGGGTCTTCTTAATGAAAGGATTCGCTGGCTACTGCTGCTGACATGGGCTAAACTTTTTTGTGTCCAAAATTAGATGGACTTTGTCCTCGTATCTTTTGTAAGGGGCAAAAATATATATATATATGTATATATATATTTATATACGAAAACAGGAAGTCCATTTTGGAGGAGATGGAACACTCAGCTGCAACCTGGATATCTCAAGCAATTGACTATTTTTGTTGCTGCTTAAGCATAAGACATTAATTACATAACTAATATGCATAATCTGAGCAAACAGTTGATGTGTAAGGATTTGTGTACCTTCAGCAGTCCAAAAAATAAACTGTTAGTTTCAACATTTCGAGCATTAAACACATTAAGATCGCACTAACATTACAAGCCCTTTTCATTCATTCAGACGTATGCAAATGCATAATTAAATATATTACGTACAGTACAGAGAATTACCTCCACTATTGATAGCATGTCATTTCCTGCTTCAGCGGTTACAATTTGTGCATTTGTGATTATATACCTGTAGACTACCAGAATTAAATACCAGGCACTACCGAGTGATGTTCTTGAGTGTTCTTGAAAGTATTTTTTTTCCCCGGCTACTCTGAAATCACTGTTTCTCATTGGCCAGCTCCAGGGCACACGTTTAACCAATAACAGGGGGTCACAAACACTCCCCTTTAAAATTAGCATCTTCTACAGTATGGCTCACTACTGATTCTTTCACCCAGTACCCCCAAAATGCTGCAATGCAGTGGCAAAATAATGGTATTGGGGCAGGTCTACCCCAGCCAGTCACGCATACTGTATGTAATAAAAATGAACAATGATCATAATTTAATAGTCCGTGGGGAGGGGCACTACGTATAAAAAGTGTTTTCATTTCTACTTTGGTGAAACCAAAGTGCATAAAAATGCCCTTAAGTAAAAGCTGAGAATGTGCACTTCATACATCTGAAATTGTAGAGGACAGAGCCAAATCAAGTAAAGAATTTGTCCTCATCCCAAACATTATTGAGTTCCCTGTAAATGATGAGTTACTCTGACATAAAGCCTGCGAAACCCTAAGAGGAATGCTTAGTAGAGGTACCCTACAGAGATTAAATATGGAACTTGTCAGGGTCCAGCAAGAGTCCTACGGCATCTTTTCCCTCTGAAAAAAAGATACCACGTCTGTTCACATCATCTTCAAGCACCACTTCTGGGGGGTGGGGGTTTTATGGTTGGGGGCGTGGGTTCCTGTAATGGTGGGGCAGGTAAATAATGGGGGGGATTGACTGTGATGATCCAAGAAAAAAAAGGTTAAGTGAAAAAATGGACCTTGTTTTAAAGGCATAGATGCAGAATTTTTACCTGGAAAATATTAGGAGACTTCTTTGATTGTAAACACAGGACCACAGTAAGGCTAAAAGAAAACCCTGCATAGTATGCCTTCAAGGAAGGTTTGGATGGTTTACTGTTACTCCTATATTCAGGAGTGTAATGTTGTGCTATGTATATATCAGCCAGTCCATTCTCGGGTGTTAAGGACACAGGATATGACATCATTTATAGGAGCCACCTGTGAGGTTTAACATCGCTGGTGAGTTTCCTAAAGGTCATCCTCCATTACTCCTGTCTCCTGTCTCCACATATCAGCCAAAAAATAATAATAATTTTAAAAACCTTCTTCTTCCACTGCTAGCTATGACAGACATTTTAGATCCAAATATCCCTGAAATACCGGTTGGTCCCGCTGCTCGTAATCACTGATGGCCATTGTGTGAGATTAAGACAGCTCTCCCCACTGTGTCTGCAGGATGTGATTCCTCCTCCTCCCTGAGCTATCACAGACACCTGATTTTTTTTTTTTTTTTTTTTAAATAAAGACTGTCATTGGAGATAAAATGACAATAAATTTTAATGGTCGCTGGCGGAAGCATAAATCACAGGCCTTCGCGCATGTTCGATTACCTTTTACATCTGTACCCCCCCCCCCCCCCCCCCCCCTCCCCCCAGTGACTGGGAAGACCCGAGAATCTGCCGCCATTCACCTGCCACAGGAAACCTGGAGTGATGTCTGTTAAAGCCGTAGCATTGATAGTCATCCTCCCTCGAAAAGGATTTCCAGAATTCATTATTCTCCATTTCAATCTTTTTTTCTTTTCTTTCTTTCTTTAACCATTTGTATTAGTCATATAGTGAATGCTCAATCTTCCCCTGATTTACTGAGCTGGGCTTATGCTGTCGAACATATATATAGGCTACTGCTCCACTTCGAATCCTAGTGGTGCTGGTGCTCAGCAATACTCTACAGTACATCCAAGAGAATTCAGAAAAATCTGAAATGTATGTTTCATGTAGTGCCTGTTTTTTTTTTTTTTTTTTTTTTTTTCTTCTTCTGACATTCTTAAAGGACTCGGTAGACAGTGTGTAATAAATGCTTAATGTCAAGAGGGGGGTCACATGTTTTCCCTCCCATGTCTGTTGACTGACACAGAGTATCTAACAAATGAGGAAACTTTAAATAATGCAATAGCCTACAGGCCAACTCGTCCAGGAAGGTGAAAAATCTATTTCCTCAACTCCCAGAGTTTCTTTGGTGAAAGACTTCATTCTCATGACACTTCTTCATTTTAACCTTCTGTTCCATGAATTGAAATGACTTTTTAGGCAATTTAAATCTTTATCAACAACTGCTTTTTTTTTTCTCGATAGTTGGTTATTTCTTAGCTAACATGAAATAGTGTACAGTAATAATGCACTGTAATAATACTGCAAACAACACGTTGCCATCGAGCAAAAAGAAATAATAATAATAATAATAATAATAATAATAATAATAATAATAATAATAATAATAAAAATAATATATTTATAGCAAAGAGAAATGAAGCTAAATAAGATTAAAAATAAAGAACTCATATTATGCATGCAAATGAAGAAAAAGTGCTGCCGGCAACAATGAATCCTTGTAAAAAAAAAAATCCATTAGGGCTACAGAAGTAAATTACAGAAATATTTTGTAGCATACATAAAACATAAAGGTCACAAGTTCGATTCGCAGGTACAGTAGGACACTGCCGTTGTACCCTTGATCAAGATATTTAACCTGCATTGCTTCAGTATATATCCAGCTGTATAAATGGATGCAATGTAAATGCGAAGTTTAAAAAAAGTTGTGTAAATCGTTCTGGATAAGAACATCTGCTAAATGCCTGTAATGTAACGCAATGTAATGTAAACATGGGCTAGAGGTTATACCATAGCGACACAGTAAAACCCAGTATATGGTCTTCTTATCCTCTGTGGCCCTGCGAATACGTATTTGAAAATGGAGGGTTTAAACTGAGGTAAGTAAACATTTCTATGTCAGAAGGGTTGAACTGAAGAAAAAAAAACCTACTGGACAATTTTATCATTATTTCTAAATGACCAGTTTGATTTTCAAATCATGGAAAATTCTTTTCAATAGCACAAGTACCCTCAACATATCTGCTCATTATTTGCCTTTGCCTGCCATAAAGTTTTAAAAAAACCAGGTGATGAGATCAGAGGTCAGATATTAATGTGACTGGATGCTTCAACCGCACAGCAGCCTACGGTAGATGGTATAAAAAAACAGGCTGAATATTCCGTAGTATGAATTTTGTTCATTTTGCATCCTGTGAGTCTGTCCTCGTCTATTCTCCCACATGCCATCCCGATATAGTTCTACACAGAGACTTTGATCACTCCCTGAAACTTCTTCAAAAATGCTCCAGATTTTTTTTTTACGATCCCCACTCCACTTTTGCAACAGTTATCCAACTTGCATTCACCCTTTGTAGGGTAGGTTTGTTGGTATGTTTTTTTAAATTTTTTGTCAAAATTCCAAGTCAGTGTTCTAGAACTCCATTGATTTTGTTTACTGGTCATGATCGTTACGTCAGCATTAGAATGTTCTGTCACATATCCTAACATTCTAATCACATATTTGTGATCTCACACCTTAAGTGGCTAAACCTGCTTATAACAAAGGCCTAAGGACTGATCTGGAGACACAGACATGATGGCTTAAGGAAATTAAACCAAGAAATTAATCATGTTACATTTGTCAAGAATGTAATTGTGTGTAGTGGTTGAAACTGTCAAACAATGATTGAAGAGTGAATTAAAACAATGAATGGTTAAATGTAAATTTAATGTCATTTCAGGTAAATGTAGTATGTAAATTTGAAATATTATTATTGTCATTTATATTTATTGTATTTTGTGCAAGAGTTCAGTTTATGCCAGAAGTTATGGTTAGCATTTTCATGAAAATCCCTTTTCAGTTTTGTCTCCACTGAATACATAACCTCACGTCATTTCTTATCAAAACTCCAAATGTATCTTTTTTTTTTTTTTTTTTTTTTTTTTGCTCAAGGACATTCGAAGTTGCCATGGCAACACAACCAGTTTCCTGTTAGCCTCTCTACTGTTCTGAGGGACACCGTGATCAGGACAGTGGCCAGGTGATAATTTTCCTGTGTCCAAATACCAAATACTCAGTAACTTTTAATTTTTTATACCCATGTCGTAAGTTCATACCCTTCTCCACCCCTGCCCCAAACCCCCTCAGAAGGTAGCACAGATGGAAAACCATTTGCTGGGTGATACCCTTCTTCCCCACCCAAATTAAGAAGCCATTTCCCAGGTACCTACTGGAGAGCAAATGCCATGTATACGGGAATGGGGTGCAGTGATGGCATTGGAAAATCTTGCCATTTTTAGAGGACATCTTTTTTTTTTTTTGGTAAAACATCCAGGCCAGGAGATTAGCATGCAATTGAGTAGCAGGGCTAATATTGAGCTTCTGTGCTAATGAGGACCTGTCAATCACAGGGCTGCCAGTGATCCCTGAGGAGCAAGACTGCTCAGGCAGTGAGGGACGAATAACCAGCACTTATGGCCAAAGGCAAGAGACATTCACTGCACACACACATACTGACACACACACACACACACTCATAGTACACACACACACACACACACACACAGGCATACACACAGATACACACACACACACACTCACACACAGGCAAACACACAGATACACACACATACAAACTCACACCAAGACACACAGAGACAGTCATACAAACACACACACACACACTCACACACTTCACACACAGGCGCACACACACACACACACACACACACATACCAATACATATGCACTTAGAGACATACATACATATCTGTAGACACACAGACACACAGATACACACAGGCATATGCACAGATACACACACACACATACCAATACATACACACATATCTATAGTCACACACAGACACACAGATACACACACATAGCAATAGACACACACACACACACACACACACACACATTTACCGAGAGAGGGAGAGATAATCAAAAATTCAAACTAATTCCATTTTTCATGACAATTAGTACTACAACCATGTTCATATAAGCACTGCTGGGTTTTACACTGTATGTGTGTTTGCGTATTTAAAAAAAAAAAAAAAACCAGCTTCATTATTCTTTCCATTTAAAATGATGAACTCAAATACTCTTCTAAAATGGTTACCTGAGCTCTTGCCTAAATTTTTTAAAAGGTGTGAATCCAGGTTGCTGGTAGATTAGACAGAAACCATAAATTAGAAATGAATTTTATGGGGAACTTTTACATTTTCAAATACCAGATGCAAAAGAAGTGGAGTGGTGCAAATATTTCAACCATGTTTCAAACCCAAGGTTACAGTTATTTATTTTTGTTTTATTTTCAAAGAAAGATTAAATATCAAACTTGTTTGAGCAGTATCCTTTTTCCTCTATATTTTGTGAATATGATGCCATGACCTGGTATTTGCAAAATAATTATAAATTCATCCCCATTTTTGTACAGAAATTCCATATTAGACTGAATATTTTGCAATGATTCATATATCTGAGCAGAGAGAACATTTTCTATGAGACTGCAGTTTAAATTGTATGAGATTGCCTCTAGTGGACGCTTTGTGTCACTGCGCATGCTTGTTTTAGAACAAACTGAAAACCCTGCAATGACTGGGTGTAACAGCTTCTGATATCTCTAACTTTCCTTAATGGAAAAGCTGACTTGTTGTTTAGGATATAATGCAGTCGGTTTAATTAGTCAAATATAGACCCTGATAAAAACACGCTGCGGATCACACTCCTAAATATGCATTATAAAATGATTTAGTTATTTACAATGACACATAACCCATCTCCACATTTAAAAGGGAGAGGGAGACACGTTAGACATTGTACAGATGATTGTAAATAAGACAACAGTAGTACACAACACCATGGCTGGGGACTGATATTGCATGAAGCAATGGATGCAAAACTTTATTTATTTATTAATTTGTTTTTTCATTTATTGTGATGGAATGGTGACCTGTTCAGGGTGTATTCCTGCCTTCGCCAAATGCATGCTGGGATAGGCTCCAGCACTTCCCCCCATGACCCTGACCAGGAATGCAAGCTTGACTGGAGGACTATGACCTGCACAAGACAGTGGCTGACATCAAATGTTCCAGAGGAGAGCGTGTACTTTTCTACAGCCATATAACTCCATTAAGGATCCCAAATCGGAAGAAATTTGATTAAATCAAATACATTCATCCATCCGTCCATTTATTTATTTTAATCTAATTTCTTTCTCCGATTTGGAATTTTTCGGTTATGTGTCTCCATGCTTGTGGCTGCAGACAAGCACACGCTCTCCTCTGGAACATGTGATGTCAGCCACGGTAGGCTGCAGTCCTCCAGTCAAGCTTGCACAGACGTTGAGTCAGAAGAGAGCAGAACCTCCTCTCTCTGTCACTCTGTCACCCTGTCAGTGTCTAATAACATACTCTGCTCAGAGCCCTCATGTCCGCTCACCCATGTCCTTTGTTTTGCAATTCCACGACCCAGTGCGTGACGTAACACGCCCTCACACACACACACACACACACACACACACACACACACACACACACACACACACACACACACACACACACACGTACACATACAAAGGCCCAGGCCGGGATTCAAACTCAGCACCTTCTTGCTCTGAAACGACAGCATACAGCCATCTTATCTGTTATTGGTGGGACATTTCACAGGGATACTTGCCAATGGCTGGCTGACATTGTGGCATTGCATGAGTCACCTTTTCCCATGTGTAATCTTCTCTTTCTTCTCTAATTTCTTATAGATTTTTTCTAATGTCTTTTTTGCTTTTATTGTACCTCGGCACCATCGCAAATGACGGTCCCACCCGAGTGTGTCGGTGTGTCACCAAGAATGCTAAATAAAGATAATTAGCTGCTGTCTGTTCACCTGCATCGTGGTTCAGGGCCGTGTGGTGTAGCCATTATCACTGGACCAGGCCTTGTGACCTAATTACAGAGGTTTAAATCCCCAGAGTGCCCTTGACCATGGCACTTAACCTCATTCGCTTTAGTTAGACTCACTCAGCTGCATGCAAGCTATTAAAATAGATTTTTTTTCCCCCCAATCTGGGATGCTCGTGACACAACGCTCACTGCGAACTCCGTTGTCGAGTCGAGAGCACAAGCATGTGCTCTCCTACAAAGCATGTGGTGTTACACAGTAAAGTTAATTCAGTGTCGATTCAACACTAACACTGTAAATTCAGCTCTTAGGAGATAACATCTGGTCCCACATTCCAGACTGTCAGAGTTGAATTAACACTGGATATTTTACCATATAGCTGCCACTTGCCACACTGCAAGTTCGCAAGTCGAGATCACGTAGTTGTGAGTCAGAAGACATTTTGTGTGCGGCTCAGCAGACAAATCTGAGGGGCCACTGTCATCTGTCACTGTAACTGTAACTGTCATCTGTAACTGTAACTGACAGTAACTGTCACTGTAACTGTAACTGTCATCTGTAACTGTCACTGTCACCGTCACTGTAACTGTAACTGACAATAACTGTCACTGTAACTGTAACTGTCATCTGTAACTGTCACTGTCACTGTAACTGTAACTGTCATCTGTAACTGTCACTGTCACTGTAACTGTAACTGACAGTAACTGTCACTGTAACTGTAACTGTCATCTGTAACTGTCACTGTCACTGTAACTCTCATCTGTAACTGTCACTGTCACTGTAACTCTCATCTGTAACTGTCACTGTCACTGTAACTGTAACTCTCATCTGTAACTGTCACTGTAACTGTCACTGTCACCGTCACAGTAACTGTAACTGTAACTGTAACTGTCACTGTCACTGTCACTGTCACTGTCACCGTCACTGTAACTGTAGCTGTCATCTGTAACTGTCACTCTTGTCTCAGTCGACTGAGGCCCTCGTGTCCCTGAGTAATGCCAAATTCAGTTGTGCCTCACCCTGCAGAGCTGCTGGCCACAGTGGGCAGTGCCACGTTCTGGATTTGATACCAGATCATTGGTGCCAATCCATGCACTGGAGCAGTACCTCAACGTGATGATCCACCAAGCAGCCCCCTCAACACGATGATTCACCAAGCAGCTCCCTCAACACAATGACCCACCAAGCAGCCCCCTCAACACGATGATCCCCCAACAGTCCCCTCAACACAGTGACCCACCAAGCAGCCCCCTCAACAAGAGGATCCACCAAACAGCTCCCAAAAGTCTTAATATTTAAGTCCCTCTGAATAAGAATGCATGCCACAGAAGTAGAATGATATGGCTTGAAATGCGATATTATTTTTTTTCTTCACTGTTTTCTCCATGGCACCCTTAAATCCAGCCATCCTCATAAATGTTATCTTCTTCCCAATTTTTTTTGAATTGCCGTATTTTATGAGACATAACTTCTGAAGCACCTTGAAAAGGGAAAAGTAGCGTGAATAATGGACTGCTCAACGTTCTCCGACTCGGACGTCACAGACGTATTCATTTCCAAAATACGCCTTAAAAGAGATCCTCTCCTTGTTTGTTTAGCGTCTCAGTTGCGGTGAGGTTGACAGAATACATTAGCGCCGAGCTAACAATGGGTTCGCATAAATATATAAATATTCACCGGTAATAAATTCCCCCCAAAAATAAATCGCCGCCTTACTCAGCTTTCACACGCAGCACGGTGAACTGGGAAAACAATGACAAGAGTTAAATAACTTATTATTTTTTTTGGACAGAAATAAAAAGCTTTTCAAACTTTCTTGTCATTTGTTGCATTCATTAAAAGTGAGTGAAAGCTCCATTGTGAACTTTTCAATTGGGACGTGAGTCACGACAGCACCTTACATATTTATTTATTTTTTAACAAATTTATTTTTTTTACAGGAACAACCCAGAGACAGCACACTGTGAAAAGCAACGTAGGGCACTCTGTTGCTTTCTGTCTGTGGGAGATAGTCGCAATGTAGCTTGGAGGAACTTCGCAGTGACAGTGCTTACCGCTGCTCTCCTATAGAATCATATTGTCTTTCCCGAAGTATCAAACTGTATTGTTTCTGCTGGGTCTCTACCTGCATGAGGAGATGGTTTAAGGCCAGAAAAGAGAAGCAGCTGGGCCTGGAAGTCCAGCATCTCACACCCCAACGGGGATGGGCGTCAGGGGCAAACACTTATGGATGCAAGCGCCAATTACCTAGATCTGGAATAAGCAGGTGGTGAAAAAAACTGCTCCTCTCCCATCCCGCCCGCTAATCGAAAAATCCCGAATTATGCCGGACAAGTTGTCCGAATGACTCCACGGTTGAAAGGATTGATTCTGCCTCTTGTGTTAGGGGTCGGAGTGTGTGTGTGTGTGTGTGTGTGTGTGTGTGTGTGTGGGTGTGTATGTGTGTGTGGGCGGACTGTCAGATGCCGTCCCGTGGGGGTGAACTCTGTCACCGGGATGGGTGTGCAGTTTTTGGGGTAAACCTGCAGACAGGGCGTGACTCGTTGGCTCGTTGGTGCGGAACAGACCCAGGGGACTGCCGTGGGTGGCTCCGGGCTGCCCCGGGGACCAACGCTGGGGAAGAGCTGTGGTTGGTTGACCTTCAGGGGAAAGAGGGTCAGAAACAGAACCCAAACATCACGGGGGCACCCAAACTCCCACGATTCCAGCGCTGCTGAGTGACAGCTCCTGGTCCAAGCTCTGCTTGACCGGATCATACCGACTGGCTCAGTCATATCTGTGACGGATCAACTGTCTCTTTTCAAAAGGGACAGAGAAAGAAAACTTCTTAAAACGTATTGAAGTCTGAGTCAAATGGGACTTAAACCCCTATGTTTTCTCTCAAGTAGAAAATATCAGTGAAATTTAGAGTGGCTGATCTCAGAGCCTGAAGCAGTCAGAGAAACCACTTTTTTTTTTTTTGAGCAATTTATTGGTATTTACTGGGATATGAAGGAAATTTATCCAAGCATGTACAAAAGTATTCTTCAAAACTTACATATTGCACCTTTAAGAACATTCTAATTAAATATTTGCAATCTTACACCTTAAACGGTTAATGCAACCAAACTGCTTGCATTCCAGCAGGCTGGTTATTTAGATTTAACTGAGAAAAAGATTAAAAGCATTATTTTGTATGTAATTTGTCAAACGGCTCCATTACATTAAGATAATTAATGGACTTCTACTGTAGCCTTCCACTGTAACCTTAACCTATAGCAGTCTGGTTACATGCCCAGTCCGAGTCCCCATTTATTCCATAACTTCCCACAGAAGTCAATAACCTTTGACAGGCAATTACTAGAATGTGTAGACATATAATTTATCATCACATAATATAATACTGACATGATGTCCTCAAGATACACTTTTTCTGCTAAGTTAACTTTGTAGAGATGAAACAGAAAACTCTGTGTGTAGATTCGTCAACATATAGATTAAAATGGTCTTAAAGTATGGTAACTACGACAACAGGAAAACATTATGCAATAAAATGTAGTGATTTGTTGGGATTCATATCTGTATAATATAGAATACCTGGCAGCCATGGGGCCATATTTAGATCTGTAATTATCTAAATAACTTTTATATATACACACCTGCACAAGGTGTTTGTAATAAAACCCAAACACAAACTTTTTTGCCTTTAGCTGTGGTAGACAGAAACACCGGGCTATATGTTTAATGAACAAGACCAGAGTTGACCCTGTCCTTGCTATTTTTATGTAATCAAATTAATTAAACCAATTAAAATTAATTAACTCAGTTAAATTTTATGGCATTAACTAGACATCCTGAAGTGGCAGGTTTATTTTTCTCCGGTTTCATGTCCTCCTGTGCTACTGAGAACATTACTGGATTTAGCATGCTTGAAAATATCTGGTGTAAACATATAGTGTAGAAAGGCAGTTTTGGTCTGACCAATCACTGAGAAGCACTGGTGTCCGTTAAAACTAATTTTGATTGGTTTGAAACTCCTACTTCCTGTTGCCATATTGTGGTAGTGCAAGGAAAGTAGCCCTTAATGAGATAAGGCGGATTAATCCATAAGTCTTTACTGAATTGAATATGGCCTTAAACAGACTAAGAGTGTTTGGCTAAAACAAGCCCCTAGACTTCTATAGAGCACAGAAGATTCAGGAATGCCTGTTAGCAATGGACAGGTATTACCTTAACTAATTCATCTGAAACATGATATCAGGGAGATAAACTCCTATTAATTTTTTTTTTTTTTGTGATATAATCTTTTTTTAAGTTCTTAATCTGTGTTTCCTTCGGTCTGAATGCTTGGCTGAACTGAGCTGAATAGGCTTCAGGCCTGACAGTTTTATTTCTTTTTTTCTTTTTTTTTCCACAGGCAAATTGGCAAGCATGCCGAAAGTTTCAGAAAATCATTTCCAACTCATACATTTCCATGAGAGGTTATTAAAGTGTATTACATTTTACTGTACAGTGCCACTTCAAAATTTAAACCTTGTGGGAGGCTTGTTGTTCAAACCCAAAGCCATTTTCTCCCTGTCAGATAGCATTATGGTAAGTATCGGGCACATATAAAAATTGATGGTGCAATATAGGAGAAATGTAGATGTAGGCTGCAAAAGAAGACTTCCCTGTGCTGCTCAGCCCCCCAGCCAATACAATGCCTGGTAGTGCGTTCCACATCAAATCTCATTTTTATGCTCAATTTTTGCTTTTTTTTATTTGTTTATTTTGCCATTCATCAATTAATTTAAGGGGGGCTTAATTGACCTTTTTTTCCACTGTTGTTCTGTCATTTTTATTATAAGTTTGCTGTGATTTTTCTTTTATCTTTTTTATTCCCTAAATCTTTAGTTAAAAGTATTTTTTTTTTCTATATTTTTAAAACTTTAATTATTTTTTTTATTTTTTTATCTGTATCATAAACAAGTTTAGAAATAAAGTTCCAGTGTTGCGTTAAGTACCCTGTAATTCCACTGGTTAGCAGACTCCCCTAAGGTCCGTGTTCGATCCAACCTGTGTGTAATGCAGCAATCCCCTCTTCTGTGGTTAAGCTCATCATGTTCAGTGGGAGGTTTAGCCGAAGGCTGTTGTGTTGCAGGTCAGTTTGATGCGTTTCTGCTCGTAATGTACCTGAAATACTGGATAACTTTTAGTATTTTATTTTATTTTTTGTTAAATGTCATGACTTAATGGCCACCTCTGGGGTCATTAACTTGTATTGAGAGTTCCCCCCCCCCCCCCACAGGTGTGTTGTGGAATCTGCACACTTTTTATACAGGGATGGTGTTGTGGGTAACTGTGGTGCCTTTATGAAATGCAAAAAAAAAATAAGAAATTTGACTGCTGAAGATGAACGTGTACTGTTGGTTGAATAGTCTAATCAAAATGCATTACAGGCATTTGGCAGACGCTCTTATCCAGAGCGACGTACAACAAAGTGCATAACCATAAAATGCAACCATTCATTTGAAATGAAATATGTTAATAGTACATTAATATACATTTTTTTGTTTTTTGTGAATAGTCAGATGAGACAAATTATATAAATTATATCACATTTTTGCTGTTTATGTTTTTTGCTGGAATATTTGACTGACTGAATAGATGAATGAGAGGTCACAGTAATTTGACCTGTAACATAACAATTGTAACAATTTTTTTTAGGGTTAAAGAAGAAGACCATGACACTTACATTTTGTGTTACATAAAGATAAGGAAAGGCTCCGCTGTCAATCTTATCTGATGGACTGAAGGATCAGAATTCCAGTCCATGAAAAATGCAAGCAGATTCCACACATCCCCAGCCATTGCAATGCATCTTCCATCAGCTCAGTATCACCCAACACTACCACACCGCCATAATATTCCCACAGCCTTGGGTCACTGAAATACACAACTCATCTCTCCTCTAAAGCTACTCATTACTGTTACTATTATATCACCATAATGGCAGACAAATCTGTTTGATTTAGTTTCACAAGACTTTTTTTTTCGAATCCATATGAGACAGAGAGAAGATAGAGATAGGGGGATTTTGAGAATCAGATGCACTGAAGTACAAAGCCGAGCTTCAGATTTATGAATTCAGAAGATTTGTGGAGACGCTCGAAGCAGAAGATTCCTCGCTGGCCCCCATTTTGGATTTTAATGACCCTCGCTGGGACTTGACCGGACCCCCTTTCTGATGTATGATATGCACCCACTGAGGAACCGTGACCTCTTTTCGTATGTCGCCATGGTGCAAGAGGCGAAGACCTGACATGGGAGAAGACGTCCAAAAAAAAAAAAAAAAAAAAAAAACCCAGGACAGTTTTTTCAGTCAGTTTCAGCGAACGCACCGCATAAAAGAATGTTTAATGCGGTATGTTAATGGAAGCACATTTGCACACTGTGTGTGGGAGTCAAAAAAGGAGAGCAAATGTTTACTCTAACAAGCATAAATTTAGGTGGAGTTACTTTATGCACAACAATTCGGAGGTTTTAACAAATAGCATTAAAAAACTTGTAATGACAGAGCACAAGAAAAGAAGGCATTACAGTCCTGTTGAAGACTTTCGACTTTAGATTCCCGATGTGCAAATTCCAGATGTGAAAGACTTGCCCACTACCACTGTACTGTTGGAATAGAAATATAATGCTTGTAAGGTATGTGACAGAAATGGCAGGGACTAAATTGTGCGATAGTTAGCAGCTGCATCTTGGCTGTGCTCTGAAGATAGCAAAGGCACAACTCCCGAACAGACAGAAAGCAGAAACGATTTGACTTAAGAACAATCGAAGATTCGCGTCGCAACAGCTGCAGATGGTGTCTCTTCGCCAAGTTCTGAAACTCACCAACCCGCGATTAGACAAGCTGAATCTCTCGCAATGGCAAGCGCCACCATCGGACGTTTCAAGGCGGGTAGTTCACCCCGCTGCATCTCTTCCCTGCAACACTGTTTTAAAACGGCTTCATCGCCTCGCGAATCTTCGGTCTGAGCTGGGCTCGGTCCACGCAGTCGACACCACAGGCTATTAATCACCAGCAGACGTTTCACTGGAAGAGGCTTCCCACTGGAAGAGGTGTTACGCGAGCAGACTCTCTCTCCCACACCTGCCCCCCAAGCCCTAACCCCCCCCCCCCCCCCCCCCCCCGCCCCCACCCCCCCCCCCCCGCCCCGCCACCCCCCCCCTCCCCCCCCCCCCCCCCCCCGCCGCCATTTTCTACTCAAGCAGCGGTGCTCAGACGCTATACCTGCCCTTAGCGGGGCGACCGCTACAGCCCGGTTATCGGCGGGAAAAGAGGTCGCGGAGGAGCACGACGGGGCGGGGCCGCCCGCCGCACGCTGCCACGGCGACAGACTGTCGCTCGCGCCGCCGTCCTCGCCGCCCGCTGTCTGAAGGGGCGATGACGACGTACCCGAAACCCACGGCCTTGCGCCCGGACGGAAATTGGAAACGTGACAGCCCGCCTTCGCTACGCTACGCTACGCGTCGAGCCGATGGGGGAATTGTGGGAGGTGAGCGAGATTCCAGCCAGGGCAAACAGACGCTGACATTTAGGCAGGAGGTGCAGCCTGTCTGTTTGTTCTTGCCTGCCCCTCCCCCAAAATCACCCCCCCCCCACCTCCCCCACCCCCGTGAGGTGTAATAGGGGCTCAGGGGTTCAATGACTCAGTTGATTCTGAATATTGAAGGTAAGAAAACGTATTTGGTAGTAAGTTAAAGGTATACGCTATTTACAATATTACATTTTAAAATAGGTATCAAATAAATAAAATAATGTTTTATTTTGGTTTATTTATTTTTTTAAAATATTTTACAAGTGAGTCATTAACATACATTCATGTTTTACAAATATATATTACGCATGTACCAATATATCATATAGTTGTGTAATGACAACATTGATAATATATTACAAAGTCTTTAATATGTGGTGCTTTATTTTGAACAGGACCAGTCAGCTACCTGAGCCATGCGATGATATAAAAGCAGGACCCCCTCCCCCCTGCTTCCAGTACAGCCTGCTTCCCTCATTATGAAACAAAAGTTAAAATAATTATTCGAAGCCGATGTGCTTGAAGCAACACACTTCTTCCCTGGTCTTTGCTTAATTTAGCCACCCTCCAGTTCAAATCATTAATTGCAATGCCTTCAACGATTTTTTTTCCGCTATAAGACTACTGGGCGGGCAGGTTTTGAAACCGCTTTCCGCTGACTTTTCCCTTTACTGTGCGGTTGAAGGGGGGGAATTAATTTTTAAGCAGGTCCCATAAATGTATCTGATCGGCTGACGTTTGTTAAAAGCTCGGTAATGAGCTGGTTGTTACGTAAATGAATATGCATTACAGGATGGAGATATGGGATGTTTTTCGGGGGGAATAACAGAGAATTGCATCATACCAGTGAGGGAGAGAAGGCGTACTTCCTGGACTGTGATCTGAGTTTTCCTTTTGTGTTCTTTAAAATGCACATTCTGTACCTGGAGCTAAGAGCCATGCAGATACCTTCTGAAGGCCAGGTGCTCAAAGTGACAAAAGGGCTCACTGGCCTAGAAAAATAGTTTTGTGACACCTAGCTATTGTACCAAATACCAAAATTAATGAATCCAAATGAATTACAGCAATAAAAATATGTTTGTTGTCGAATAAAATGCACGTGTAGCGCACTTGGGGCAGAAGGAGCAGGTGCTTGGGTATCTGGAAGCCAACTCGCCCCCCCCCCCCGGCCCCTCCCACCAATGCCTGCTGGGGTTCCTGTGTCACGTCATGACTAGGCCCTGTTCCATATACTGCATTACATCATTTAGCAGACGCTATAGTCCAGAGCAACTTACACAACTCCTTACATGGCATTTTACATTGCATCCATTTGTGCAACCTGTGATCTCTGGGACCTTCGCAGTCTGAGATGGTATCCTGGCTGTGCTGCTGACTGTAGTCCCCCCACCCCCCCAGATTGTAGGGCCTAATTGGTGGTAGCCTTTGCCCAGGGTAAGGGCAGACTCCATGTTGGGCAGGGGGTGCCAACAGGGATTTTCTGCTCCATGAGAAGATCTGACTTTGAGGTGCGCCAGAAAATCCTTTGTTCCGTTATTTTTTGAAGATGTCTCCTGTCAGTCAGTCAGGGCCGTTGGAATCGTCCTAACAACCCCCCCCCAGATTACAGTGCCCATGTTCTGGGTGGGGGGTCGATGTCTCATTACCCTCTAGTAACCCAGCCCCCCCCCCCCCCCCCCCCCGTTTGAACGGGCACCCAAGGTCTTCCTGTCAAAGACGCACATGAAGTGAATGTCTTCACTCTCCTGCTTTGGCTGTGGATATATATATTACAGCTATATGGGATTGGGGGGGGGGATGGGGGGGGCATACAAATGCACCTATCTTCCTTCAATCTTTACTGTAAGTGGCCACACATTTCCCCTGTCTCACTGACATTCTGCAAGCTTCCGCTCACTCAGCTCAGGGTCGCTGCCCTGACAGAGCGACGCTCTCACCGGAGAGAAAATATAAATATTTTAGCAAACTCAGTCGGCATCCCATTTCACAGAAAGCACGGCAATCAGCAGCAGCGTCTTGAGCATCCCGAAGTGAAGCTTTCAGCGAAGCCGAAAGTGCGAATCCTCCGCGCGATGATGATGTGACATCATACCATGTGCATGGGCATGTTGCCCGGGAGACGAGAACGTTGGGAGGCCCCATGTTCCATCGCGTCACCGCGGGAAGGGGACTCGTTGCCGAGGAAACTCGTCGCACGTCCCATGAGTTTACATTACATCTCGTCACTTCCCATTAGCATTCATCATTCAAGAACGAGTCTAACCTAATCATAGCAGACTGGCACACGGCACAGGCGACATTAATACTCTTCTCCTCATTTCTTTTTTCGTGTCAATTAATTATCAATTGTCGCTTTATTGATTCACACCATTAAATGAGCTACTACTACTTGCCATAATGTTAGATGTTACCTGGCTACATAAAATTAACATAGTTAATTTAGCTAGGTATCTAATTGGCAGAGAGTTAATTTTAGCAAGCAGCTATTGAATATCAATGAAATTAATAAAAAAATGTAACTTTCTCAGTTATTACAATGAGCATACATTGCGGGCAAAGCAGGTAGGCATTTTTTTAGGTACGTGATTATACAGCTTCGCGAACGTGTGCTGTCAAATCAGCAGATGTGCAGCTATTGTACGGCCCTACAAAAACGAATAAATACATAAATAACACGGCCATTTAAAATCGAGAAGAAAGCTTGTTTAAAAAAAAAAAAACGCAATCGCTTGACAGAGCATAATGGCGTCTGATAATATTCCGTTTGAAGCCACGATTTTAAACAGCCAACAGAGAGATTGCGCCCTTTAATGAGCTGACGCTCGAGATGAAAATGAGTTTCTGCAGTGGTGGAATCTGTAATATTGCGACGCACGTGACATGTTTCATTATGGAAGATATTCATCCTCAAGTGACATAAGAAAAGTGCATGAGAAAATCCGTCATTTTGTGCATGGTAATGTGCCTAGCTGTACACGATCATTATTTGACATAGATTTTGCTATATATCATTGCCTATCGGTCGTACAGAATACTTACAGCGTGAAGGACATTCAACACATATTGCTGGTTTCAGAGCCAAATTCAGTGTTACTGCACAGCTCCATGTCATAAACTTTGGGTCACTAATTTAGGCTTATACAAGCTTTTTTCCCCCACCCTCCCAATTGATTTTAGGGACCATCACACTTGTGTGTCAGGTAAGTACGCAACTATGGAGAAAAAGTTAAGGAAATCTGTCAAAAGTTTGGTGCCAGGAGACTGAATTACCGCGAATTCCTGACAAGCTGAAGCCCACCCACCACCGCCAAAAAAATCTCATACTTGAAATCTGTGGATGGCAGGCGTACAGGGATGAAAAATCATACCCCCCCCCCCCCCCCCCCCCCACCCGTTTTCTTCTCCCAAACCAGAGGAGAAGAATAACGTCAGAGAGAGAATATTCATGGCAAATTCAATGCATTTTCAAGGGGTGGTTAAAAATGAATGGCCAATTGGTTGTTGTGATTAACAACTCTCAATTATTCATCCAGGGGAATATGGAATTGGAATTCGCTGAGTGGGCGCTTTTCAAAAAGGACCAGACTTATCTGGGCTTGCCCAAGGCAAGCCTGGCACGTGGCCCTTATCCCAATAAAATGGCATAGATGAAGAGCCTCCATTGTTTGGACAGGAGGGTGGCACGGTGATGCAGTGGGTAGCACTGTTACCTCACAGCAAGAAGGTACTTGGTTCAAGTCCCAGCCCTGGACCTTTCTGTGTGGAATTTGCATGTTCTCCCTGTGTCTGCATGGGTTTCCTCCGGGTACACAGGTTTCCTTCCACAGTCTAAAGACCTGCAGGTTAGGCCTATTGGAGACTTAAATTGACTGGAACCAAAAACCTTCTCCATTCCCTGGTATGAGAATGGTGCTGCCTGGGACTTAAGTAGGTGGACACGTGACATGGTTTGTTTCTTCAGGGGCTTTCCCTTTGTCTCTTTCAGGTTTGTATGTTGCTCTAGATCAAGTACAGCAACGTGCAATATTCTCTCTGCAAAAAAAAAAAAACACAGAACGTACATCTCAGCTCTTGGAATTTGGAGCATGCTACAGTAGTCACTGCCCAAGAAAAGGTTTGTTTATACAAGCAGCGTGATCAATTAGTCATGAATGCCCCCTGAAAGTGATCATAATACACATTATATGTGTGCATATATAATTCAAGGCGTCGCTAATTCTTGTTCAGCAATTGGCTTGTTTGTCAAGTAAACAAAATGGCTAATGTGTCCCACGAAGACAGCGAAGGTTCACCTGCACTGGGGATACACTTCATATGCAGCCGCACAGTCACGTGAAAATAAAAAAGTCCTCACGTTTATTTTTTAATTAACCGACAGCCCGAAAGAAGGCAAGCCCCTTCAACGTGAATTAAGAGCCTTTGATTATGCAGCCGTTCATGTTTAATTTACCGAATATTTTAATGTCAAAAGATACGTTGCACAGTCATGAAATATTAAGGGGGCCCCAGGGTGAAAATAGCTTCGCCTCAAGAAGATCAAAAAAAAAAAAAGAAAAAACCCAAGGATGCTGAAGCTGGGCACTCAAGAGTGATCTTAATGCTCTTATCTTGCAGTGCAATGAAATGGAATATTCGATTGCCAGGGACCGTCATGCTTTCTATTGTCTGGGTACTGTCTGAAAGGACAGCCAGAGCCAGTGGAGTGCAGAGACATCAGTGTGTGTGTGTGTGTGTGTGTGTGTGTGTGAGAGAGAGAGAGAGAGTGTGTGAGTATGTGAGTGTGCATGTGTGTGTGTGTTTGTGTGTTGACACGGATAGAGGAATTTGAAAGACGAAGTAGAAATGCCTGCAAGAACATCCTGGAACATTTCTGTGCAGTGTGTAATTCAAGGTCAATCAATGACACAGAATCAAAGCAACAAAAGGACTGGCTGAGAATCTGTACTCATTTAATAAGCTTATCATTTCTGACCTCAAAATTAATCTATGAAACAGAAATTTGATAAGCCTCTTTTACACTCAGTCGAAAACTAATTTGAATGGCTGCGGGTGAGTTGGAAGGATTTATCATAAATAACAATTAAAACTTACCTGAGTACAGCCCTCAGGTTTTGACCCCTTTCTGCTATTTTTCCAGAATTAATTTTAATGCGTTACATATGATGACAACCCTGTGGTTTATTTATTCATTTCCTTTAAAAGGAAAAAGTATGCCGCAGCTTTGTTTGCTTCTGGGTACCTCTGTTGAGATAAAACAAACACAGCTCAGCCATCTCGTTTGGGCAAAACACCAGGGTAATGCTTTTCCCAGGGAAACAGACACAGAAAGTACAATAATCCCTACAGTTGGCATCAATAGTTTTATGTAAATAATCTGTCAGAATGGCTTTTTTCCCCATAACATTAAACAGTAAACAGAACCAGATGTTTTGTGATATTATTCTGCATAAACAGATTTTCTCTATTTGTGCATCTGTGCTTTTAATCTGTATTTATTTTATTAATCTTTTTTGTGGAGGGGGGGCACATATAAGAACAAGGGGACTGGGCTTTTAAATTCGCCCGTTTTTCTTCTGTGCTTTTTTATAATTAAAAAAAAAAAAACTGGCGTGCTCTATATTTCCTGAAGTAGCAGAACGCTGAAGCATAAAATGTATCGCAATCTTCACTAGCATCACCGGTCCATTTTAAAGCGATTTAGGAATAAAACGATTTAGTTTGAATTTCGTCTATGGGCTACGGCCTTATCGAACATGGATGACCTCTGAACTCTGACCTCTGAAGTTTGTCCAATAGCAGCTCTCGTTTTATTCTCCCTGCCTTCAGGGGGGGGTCTCAGACTTCCTTTTCATGTCTGAAAGCTCTTTTATTGAACAAGAGGTGGGCACTCAAGGTCAGACCAACAAGGAGATTGAATTTGTTTATTTATTTATTGATTTATTTATTTATTTACTTACTTGCTATAGCTCCAACACTCTATGCCCAGTTGAATTTAAACATGTTGCTATGTTAATGTTACTGTTTCCTAATCCTGTTTGAATAGAGCTGCCATTGAACTCCCTGCAGTTCTAATGTAATTCCATGTAGAGATGTAGTGCTTTGTATTGGGGGTTTTTTTTTTTTTGTTACTTTTTTTTTTGCATAAGCTTTTTGTCATTAGAATTCTATTAAGATAACAAAAATGCGAAACAAAAACTACAACATGCGAACGACTTAACAGAAACTACAATTCAGCTGTATATTCAAACTTCATATCTTCATCCCGCACGGACATTCAGAGGCATAACCACATTTGAAAGTGATTGCAAGCCCAGAGCCGGGTTTAAAATATTACGCACACATCACCAAAGCTTATAAAAAATAATACCCAGTGCTGACATTTCAATATCACTCACTGTAAAATAGGTTGCTGGAACAGCACTATTTCAATAAGAAAGCCTCTTTTTGCCAGCGCGGGGACCCAGTGTTTGGTTTGCGTAACCATGGCGAGAGAGAATGCCCTGCAACGTGGTTCCTACGGCCTCCGGAAAGGAAATTGATCTGAGCGCCTCGAACTCCCTCATTTCGTTTAGGTGAGGCCAGTTCTTTCAGGTAACGTGGTGAAGTTTCATTAGGCGGGACGGTCCGCTGCAGCACCCCCTCAGTGCGCGGATGTCTTCTTATCTAATTAAGCGCTTAGGGAATGCCAGTCAAATCTGCCCGAGTGGCATTCCTGTTTTTTTTTTTTTGCTTACCTGTTTGATTCGTCAGTGACAGGACCTGCTGCCTGCCAAATATCCTCTGTCTCCTCTCAGGGAGCTCTCCCCCTTTCATTCCGACTGTCTTGAGCTGAACGAGGAGCTGCAGCTAACACACAATGTCCTCACAATGCTAGTGGAGTGTTTTAAGACTGTCACAACATTGCCACTGCATGGCAGCAACATTTTGTGTTAGCTGCATTGTAGCAGTGTGGTGTCAGCCACGCCCCCTTTCAAATTCAATGTTAAACGTCTACATCACCATGGTCCTTGTCATTTAGCTGACATTGCATCCATTCCTTTTTAAGGAAACAAATAAATTCAAATCTCCCAGATGATTGTGACAGGCCTGTGAACTATCATATTCACACAGTGAGAATACACAGTCCCTTTTTGAGGATTTATGGCTCTTGCCCTTCAAAAGGCCGCAATAATTGGACCTTGTTGAGACAGGAGAAAATATATCTTCAAAAGCCACAAAGCTATCTTCTCTTTTTTCTAAGCTATCTTGGCTCTGTACACAGACTGTATATCTGATTTGGAAAACATATTATTTGTCTACATGTGGAAAATATATTATTTGTCTGCATGTGGAAAATATATTATTTCTCTGGATGTTGAAAATATGCAATATGTCAATATTACTTGTCTGCATGAGTGAGCATTGTATTGTTCTGGGATAGTATGCATGAATGGCTCCACTGAACAGAAAGCAGAATGTAAATAAAATGAAAATATCAATATCCCACAGCATAGGCTGCTAGAGTGATCAGCAACTGTGAGATATGGGAAACGGGGGGTGGGGGGGGGGGGGGGGGGGATTTTGAGGCCTTCATATCCAGTAATGGCTCGGGTTTTGTCTTCAAGATGCAGGACGCTTTAATAAAACTGGCAAAAATAATGGGGCACACTGAGAATAAGGCAACAAACCTGGCTGTGATATTTAATCTGGGGATGTGCTCCTTTTACATGTTAACTCCCATCCCTTCAGAGTTGTCTCCGAAACCTTTATCTGATGGCATTTTTCTTTCTTTTTCCGCGTGTTTCTTTTTCTCCAATTATTTTTTCCTGTTCTCCGAAGCCAACTGCTAATTGGCAGTATCATCCGAAAGTTTTTGCGGAAAAAAAAAAAACTTTCTTTCAAGGCTTTCATTAATTAATAATTTATTTATTTTATTTTATTCTTACAAGCACGTAGGAGGTAGCTGGCAGGGAAAAATGAAAAAAAAATGAAAAAAAAACAAACAAGCACGCAAAAATTGTCTCTTTCTTTCTCTTGGCTGCTTTCAGGATCCAAACTCCTCCACGCTTATTTGAGCAGTGGCCCGAAGAACCACGTCATCCTCCAGGAGGGCCAGCGTGTCCGGCTCCAGGTGCCTGTGGGTGGATATAAGGACCCCGATGATTTAGGGGGGAGGTGTCGTTTGTTACCGCTCTTGATTTACTCTTTACTGTATCAGAAGTCCATGGTTTGCATTCACTGGGGGGGGGGTTGGGGGGGGGGGGGGTCAGAATGGCACACGTCATCCCCTATCTCAGAGTTCAGGGCATAAAATCTTGTCAAGAATATGGGCCAGTAATGATACAGAGGGAAGATCTGTGTGGATTCTGTACGTGTTTGTCCAGCGTAGGAGAATAATCAGTTTCTGTTCTTCCTCCAAAGGACTGGCAGTCCATAAAAGCTGCTATCGCTGCCAGGGTCTGGGCAGTGTGTTATGAGCAGTAGGCCCAAAGGAACGGCCTTCCAACTGACAATCCAGCAAGGGTTGCCATGGCGTTTATTTAAACATCGACAGACTTTAACAGTCAGCGGGGTAAATATGCCATTTTTTAAAAATTATTTTTATTTATGCCTTTTTTTTTTCTCAGGGTTGCTATAAATTTAGTCCCATATAAATGTGTACAGCTACAGGTCCCAAGGTCAATAAATAAAATCTGTTTTAATTAAAATGATTTCTTCAGAATTGTATCTTAATGAATATGTATGTTGACAGAGTAATTGCAATTTAGCAGCAAATATATAGCTTGCTTACTAATTAGCCCGAGCAGAGCAATTATTGCCGTTTGTCATAATGTCAAAACCTCTCGTTATTCTTTTTTTGTGATACTTTGATATTCATTATATATATATAAACTTGGCCATCATGTCACTGGTCTATTACCTTTCAAATGCAAGTTTTATTTATTTATTTATTGATGAAACCCAGTATTATTTTAATCTATTTCTTTATTTTTCTGGCCAGATAAAATAAAAGTTTCTCCCTGTAGACTGTGGCCATTGTCTATGGACAGACCAATACAAACCCTCCCTGTCTAGTAAGTGTAAGCCGTACTTCCATTTCAAAAGTGTTGCCCGCAAGCATGAGATTTTATGCGAGGAAGCATAAATGCTTGAAATGTATTGAAGCCCAGCCTCATACAACCAGCCCAAATTGATTAGCATTTTAATGTAAAAAACGGGGGTTGTGTGGACTGAATCATAAATCACTATCATTATCAAATTACACTTACCTTTAATGGACTTTTATGCGGAACATTTTACATTCAATTAAATGAGTGAAGAGGAGACAGAGTAAACAATTATGAAAAGAGAAATGAGATTATTTCTTAGCTGACCACATGATTAATTCTTGCCAATATACAAAAGAAATATGAATTGTTTTATATAAAACCAAACGCCTAGTCAGAGATTGAGACGATTTCCCCTTGCATTTTAGTGACGTGGAGATCAAATAGCCTCCTTTAGCACCTGAAAAAATGTCATTTTTAAATTTCCACACAGTTGCCCACATTCATTCTCATTGTTATTTTCAGTAACATTAACCTTTATTTCTGTTCTTGTCAGGAGGGTTATTGAGACTCCAGTCCAAACTGTGGCCCCAAACTGTAGACTGTATTTATATTTAATATTACTTTAAACGCACAGGACAGATTACCTGAGGGTATGACATCATCAGTCTCTTTTTCTAAGGCTCAAAACAGGTGATGAGTTTACTTTATTTGGCTCTGTCTGGGGGGAGGGGGGTGGGATGGGGGGATGGGGGGATGGAGGGGGAGGTGGGGGGGGGGGGGCGCATTTAATCACCTGGAACTGGAATGGAACTGAGTTAAAAGAGAAGGACAGACCCAGCCTGAGGTCCCCGACACACACACAAAAAAAAATAAAAAAAAATAAAAAAATAAAAAAATAATAATGCAAGTCATACGCTCAGGAAGCCCATAGCCAGAGAATGGAGTCAGGAAATTTAATCAAAATCCTATCAAAGGATCATAAAAAATTGATTTTGCATCATGCTCCCAATAACTGGGTGCGAAACACCCCGCGCTCTCCCGATCGGCCGCCATTCCCACCCGTCTCCACTGCGTCTGAGACTCATAAAGAGTCCCGGCTCGCTCCAGGAAGGACGGAAGGTGCGTCTCTTTTTTTAACACCCCCCCCCCCCCCCCCCCCCCCCCCCCCCCCCCACCTTGTTGTTTATCGGAAAGCTTCTCATTTCGGGGCAAACACATCTCGCGCGGTACATGGACCGGGGGGGGGGGGGTTTTCGAGAGAGACAGAGAGAGAGAGTGCGAGAGAGATTTGATTTATACAAAATCGATCGCGACTTCAAGAGAACGAGATCAGCCGTAGACTGCATCATCTCACCTCGCCGGGCGAAAGTAATTGAGGCCTGTGGTTGAAACCTTTATGACATGTGCCCCTCTTCCCAGAAGCCGAGTCTTGGCGATGTTTTACGGTGTCGTACCGCACAGGTTCTGGCCCGACCTCGCCGGTCTTCGCCGCACACCCATTGGCTTATTTACGGGGGCGCTGTGAAAGGACATCAATCATCCATGTGATTTGAAGATCCAGCGAATCATTATGACAGTCCGAAATATGCTCACGGCAAATTCCAGTACGAAAAAAAAAAAAGGGCTTCGAGTCCCTTTGTGCCACAAGATTTAAATACAAAAAATCACAATACAAAAAACTCTGAACTCTGTTTGCTCCCTAGCAACTGTTTAACCATTCTGTGACATCCAGCAAAAAAAAAAAAAAACTAAACGGCAGCTTTGGATTTATGTGGATTAAAAACCGTATCTTTTTCCCCCCCAAAGGACATCAAAAAAGGTGGACTTCAGCCTTTTCATCCTTTTCTAGCTGTACCATAGGACCTGGAGGCAAAAAATCAAGAAGAGGTGGGGGAGGGGGGGGGGGGGGTCAGAGATGACTGAGTTTCAGTTGATCCATGGAGTGGGAGAGATGGACCACAGGCCTGTCCATTTATAAAGCATCACACAGTAGGCAGCTCACACCCGCCAGACGTGACAGCACTTAATCATTTAAGGTGTGAGATCACAAGTATGTGATTAGAGTGTTCTTAACTGAACATCCTAATGCTGATGTCACAATCGCAAAAAGCAGCGGAGTTCTAGAACACCGACTTGAAATTTAGAAAAAAAAAAAATTCCAAAAAAATCAACTGTTTAAAGTTTTAATTAGCTTGTGAAGACAGAAAGAGGGGGGTTCACTTGCAAATGAATACAGGGAAGAAAATTTGTGCGTTTATCGTCAAGTGAATGAGTGAGAATTTATAAACTCCCACATGTGCACTCACCGAAAATTGAAATGTGTAAAAGCTCACCATACTTTGAAATGGGAGCTTGGGTTTCTCCTTTAAAGTGGCTGGATTGTCCCTTTATGACACTGCCCCTGTATAAATGGTGTGTGCATGGGCAACACAGTCTGCTATTAAGTCCAGACGCTAGCAATGCCTGCACTGTAAAAAACAAAAATATCCTTTAAAACCGGTCTGCAATGTTGCCAGTAAAAAATAGAAAAAGAAAAAACATTTAATAACAGGAGAAACTGTATAAATCCTGTTATTTAACTGCATAAATCCTGCTGCTGTATAGGATGACCATTAAATAATGAGTTATTGCCATGATTCAACATGGCTTTGACAGTATCCTGTACATTTTTACAAGAATTTTACTGTAAAAAAATACTTTCTTTTTTTTAACAGTGTGTGAAGGGGAGGTGTTTTGTCTCATTGCCACCACTGACCCTGCAATGCTTAATCAGACTCCAGCAGTCAGGCTGCATCGACTGCACTGCGTCCCCTGCTCATCCAATGCAACGACTTCCTGAGACCACTACATTACATTACAGGCATTCAGCAGACGGTCTTATCATAAGAGCGACTTACACAACTTTTATTTACATTTACATTGCATCCATTTTATACAGCTGGATACATACCTACCTAGGAATCTATCTGATCTATGACCTTTCGGTTACAAGCCCAGTTCCTTGCCCACTATGTTACACTGCTGTCCTGACTCGTTACTCAACTGGTGAGAGAAAGGCCACAGCAGCAGACATCTGTTTCAGAGTTTAAAAACACTTTTTTTAAAAACGCTTAAACAAATAATGGTAATAACTACAATTATAACAAAACCTACAGGTCATATAATACTAATAATATTGTACAGTGCACAGGACCCATGTACAGTTACAGTACGTAGGACCCATGTACAGTTAACTCAGAGTGACAGAGTACCATTATAGACTACATAAGAATGTCATAGAATACATAAGGACCATAGAGTACATAAGAATGTCGTAGAAAACCTAAAACCATAGAGTACATAAGAATTTTGAGCACTGTATGAAATGTCAAAACAGACTCTCTGTTTGGTTCCAGTGCCACAGGGTGGAATTAACGATTCTCTTTTTTTTTTTTGGCAAACTGGCCCATGGGACACAGTCAGCCCTGCTGCATCAAAACACAGTCATTTCCAAATTCTCTGAACAGCCGTGGGACTGCTTACACAAAGCAATCAAACTTTTAAGATGACGACTGACTCACAGTACAGTCACTGTTTTATCTTATGAGAAACGGGAGTTTATCACTGCTGCCAGCTGTTCAGTGTGTGTTAGTCTCTAAACATCCAAATATGCATAATTTGACATTTGTAATTGAGTGCAGCCAATAGGGAACTTTTATCCTGATTCATGGCAACCATTCCCACGGAATAAAACCTGAACTCATGGGCAGAGTCATTACAACACGTGCATCCATCATCTATACCTGCTTATCCTGGGCAGGGTCGCGGGTGGGTGCTGGAGCCTACCAATTCACTCACACACTCATGCCTAGGGCCTATTTAGAGTCTCCAATTAGCCTAACCAGCATGTCTTTGGACTCTGGGAGGGAACCGCAGTACCCGGAGGAAACCCACGTGGACACGGGGAGAACATGCAGACAGAACATCCACACGGAAAGGGTCCAGCTGGATTCGAACCCGAGACCTTCTTGCTGTGAGGCTAGAAGAAAACAAAATCCCCACCGAACTGACATTTGTAATTGAACGCAGCTAACAGAAACTTTCATCCTGGTTCGTGGCAATCGTTCCCATTGGGTTTGCCCAAAGAATAAAACTGAGTCATCACAGAGTCCTTATTTTTGGAAGAGATTCTCCGCACATGTACTGTAACATATTATTTTGTTATGAAACCGGATCTCTACTGATGAAGACATTTCCCAACTTTTCCCCTAAATTTATTCTACCTCAATTTCCTCTAATAAATGCAAAAAAAAAAAAAAACTCCAGCATGCAACTTTCCCGCCAGCAAGCAACTTTTTCCTTAACTTTATACAACATGCACTTTTTCTTTTTTATTTATATCCTCACACTGTATTTCATCATTCTCTCGCTGTGTAGGACTTGGATAGTAAATGTCGTCGCCAGGTCCTTAAACGCATGCTTTATTTGACTTTCACAGCAAAGCAAGGCCTGTTTTGGCAGATTGTGTCTGAGCCATAAAACCACACAGAAGAACACAGCCGTGAAACAAACACACGCACTGCGAAGGACATATTTTTGACGCAGCATTAACATTAATTTAAAACGAGATGATGGTAATGTACCCAGCAGACAGCACAAGTCCACTGAAAAACAAAAAACGTGACAATCAATAAACTATTATTTAATCACAAGGGTGATGAGCCAGATTTTATGATTTACTTTCTTTCCAAGTCTTCTGCAGTGCCTATACATCTGAAAAACCTCGTCAAGACTTGCAATTTCTCACAAGATAATTATATTCCAACTTCACAGCTACTAGTTAACTTTGCATCTTGTGTGACCTGTGGATATTTAGATTCATGCCCTTTATCACGATCTCCATTTGAGTTTGGAAAGAATAGGCAGAGTCCTCGAAGCTGGAATTACACCGCATTGCATCAACCATTATGTGACGCATGAATTTTAATTAAAGCTGAGGGTTGTGTGCTCAAAACATGGTGGCTAATGGAAAATAAAAAAGTATATTTCTGGTGCCAGACAAATTGAATCTGGCTTTTTTTTTTTTTTGTTTTGCAGAAATAATTGATTTTCCATTCTTAGTAAGGCTCCTGATTAAGTCCTCATTTAATTCAGACTGTTTAGTGTTCGGTTGCCCAATCTGGTTTATTTTCATTACAAATGATCTACTGGAAAGAAGAAGAAGAAGGGGAAAAAAAAGGTTTGGAGTGTCAATAACATTTTCCTCTAGAGAATACTGTAGACTTTCAGGGAACAGGTATAGTGTTTAAGCCTAAAAAGCTAAATGACTAAGCATTTAGACACATTAGGACTAATCTCGAGAGCCAGACCTTCATTTGGGCTACGGTTAAAGAAACCTGATCTTCTCTAAAGGTCTCTCCCTCCTAAGATGTCTTCTACTCCAGGCAGTCTCTCGCGCTACCTCTTGAAGTTTAATAGTGACGCAGGTGACCGCATCGGACATTTCTGCCGGCCGGCCAATGAGAACGGGGTAAAAGTGGGTCATTAAAGCTTCCGGATCGATAGGGGACGATGAGTCGATGCTGTTTGTCTTCGTCTGCCGTGACCCTGCAGAACTCTCCTCTGGTCGCCCCCATCGAACGCGAGTCCCCCTCCTCCTCACACCCAAAAGAAGCGCTGATCAAAATGGCTGCTGGTGATTTAATCGATAACGGCTGTGAGGCAGTGTAAATATTTCTCCTTTTCCCCTCCCGATAAGGATCCAATGTAAGTTCACTCACTTCTCCACCCCTGCACACTGTGTTCTGACTGGGTAGCCACTTTCTGGGGCCAGATGATTAATCAGTCTCTTGTGTCCTAGCAACCTAGCAACCCCGTTGGTAATATATACAAACTCCCATTAAATGCAAGACGCAATGTGTTGTATGTGCTGGGTGCAAAGAACTAAACCGACAGGAGGCGACATAGCTCAGGAGGTAAGAGCGGTTGTCTGGCAGTCGGAGGGTTGCTGGTTCGATCCCCTGCCCTGGGCATGTCGAAGTGTCCCTGAGCAAGACACTTAACCCCTAATTGCTCTGGTGAATGCAAGGCATCAATTGTAAAGCGATTTGGATAAAAGCGCTATATAAATGCAATCCATTTAAACCCCTGCAGAATGACTTGTAAGGTCATGGGGTCGGGGTCTTATGCTGCTAGGACCACAAGTGCCAGGGCTTGAACTGCCATCAGCATACTGCCTTTGGATATTTGTTTGGGCCAATTTTTATGTGGAGCAGGGCCAATTTGAATTGAGGGAACAGGGACTGATGTGTAACTATTCTGTTTCCTGTTTCCTGTCAAAACTCTGAAAACCTTTCTTTCCTGTCAAAAACTCTGACAAGAGTATGTATATGAGTGTGTGTGTGTGTGTGTGTGTGTGATTGTGACTCATTTATTTTCATTATAATGAATCATCATATTTGTAACTCACCAGCATCCCAAGAGTCACAGCCTAACCATCACACATTATTATGAATAAAAATGATACAATCCTTTCAAAAGCTTGTGCTGCTGCTGCACGCTGTTATTTTTATTGTTCATTCATTTAATTCACTCATTCATTCATAAATTAATTGATTCATTCATTCATTTATGTGAACACTTCCAGCGCCAATCTAGACACAGATTTACGACATCAAAGTCCACACCAACGTCTTAAAGTCACAATCAGAATATCACATCGGAATGGTGCATTCTGGGTAGTGCGGCCCTTTAAAGACACGGCACAAAAATAAAAAAGAGATGGCACATGCTGTAGATGAGGAAGTTGCTGACTCACTGCCCCCTCAGGGTCCCTGTATTTCACATCGCAGCTACATGCGCACGTTTTCCACGGATCGATATAATCTCGACCCGAATCAAAGCCCATCGGCGGTCTTACAAACGACGCACGGCTCGCGGACACCGCAAAGAAGGAGAAATGATTATGCGACACACTTATCTCCGGCTCACATTTGACTTATTATCAATTGATACGGCCACAGGGGAGAAAAAAAATATCTCAAGTACAAAAAAAAAAAATGGGTGTTTTGTCAGATACAAGTATGAAGATCGATACGAATACATTCACGACGCAAGAGAGAGACACTGGCGAACTGAAACTAATGCTCCTTCGACATCGAACGGGAAATCAAGACACTCTAAGATTATTTTTAGATGGGGCTGCTTTCAAACATTTTTATTGTAATGACATGCCCTAAAAAAAAAGTGATTAAAAATGCACAACAGAGTACACAAATGCTTGTCAGTACATTGCAGTAATAAGCCTTCTCCAGAGCAGAGTGGCTCTTATGAGATTTGGCTGAGAAGTCTTTGGGTTGCTAGGCCAGTTTCTTGATCACACTCAACCACCTCTCTGCTTGGCAAACGAAGGGACGTTGGTACTAATCACGACGGATTATTCCGCGCTGCGTGTTCTCCCCGCAAATTCAATCATTCCCGGAAAATTCCCGTAAAAGCGGACGATCGGGTGCGGAATCGGGAGGCGGCGCTTCGGCTCTGCGACGGAACGGGGGTCTCTTAAAAAACGGCGATGCTCTGAACTGAAGAATTAAACGTGATTCGGGGGTGATGACGGAAGCGGACTCCACCCCCGCCGCTGCGTGAGTGAGCGACTCATCACAGAGACCGCTCCACAGAGGGGGGGCACCCCAGGTTGAAGGCAGACCGCGCGGTCGTCATGGGAGACGGAAGAACCAGGAGAGCCGGGGCGGAGCTCGGGAGAGAAGAGGAGTCTGGCAGCCCTCGAAAAAAATGACACCACATCAAGATTCTTAGATGACCCCGTGACCCCCATGCAAATGGACTCAAAGCGGCGACGGAGGTGGCAGTGGATTTTTTTGTTTTTTTTTTTGTGCTGGAACTTTCTTCCTTTTGGCACCTGGACGCTTGTTTGCAACACGCTTATTTCGGCCTCCGAAAAAGCCACTGACTCAATCTCGCACAGTCTATGTGTTTCTCAAGGTGTGAAAACCCAAGGTGCCTTCCACCAGATCAGATCAGCACTGCGAAGCACTGCTCCCAATTAAAGCTTCACAGAACAAACCAGCTGGCCTTCTCCCCATCACACTACAAATATAAACAAGGCATTCTCTCTCTCTCTCTCTCTGTCTTTCTCTCCCTCTCCTATCTCTATCTATTTAACTCTCCATCCTTCTTTCTCTATCCACCTGTATATCTGTCTATCATCTATCTCTATCTATCCAACTCTATCACTCTGTATCCACCTATCTCTCTCTCTCCCTTTCTATCTCTTTCTCTCTATCTAGGTAACTCTCCATCTTTCTCCTTCCATCTATCTATCTCTCTTTCTGTCATCTATTTCTCTAACTATCTCTCTCTATCTACCTTTCTCGCTGGCTGTCTCTGTTTCTATCCACCTCTCTCTCTATCTGTCTTCCTCTCTCTATCTCTCTCTCTCTCTATTACTCTGTCCCTTCTTGTCCTAAGCAGTAAACGTGTGTGCTGCACTGAGGACAGGGATTCTCAGAAAAGCATTCATGGCCCAGGCTGAGGCTTCTGCTTAAGCAGTCCAGAGGGAAAGAGAAAGGCTTCATCCGTTTTTTTTCCTGTCTGCAAGATGTCAGCTCTGACAACGAGAGGATACAGCTCCCCCTGCTGGACAAGAAAATCATCGTGGGGAGAGGAGGCAGCGAGCGGAGACAGATAGGAGTGGCTCGGCGCGGAGACACAAGCGTCTGCGGGAGAAAGCGCCGCGTGAAACAAACAGAGTTTTGGGAGTGAGGCGACGTGTTCGTTTGTCTTCGCGGCGCAAGAAGAAGGATTACTGCGGCTCACCTTTTTTCCTTTTTTCATTTTTCGTCAGTCCCGCTCAATCAAAGGGAGGCTCGCGGCTAACGGCTGTGTGCTTCTCGCCAAAAAGGGGCATTAGGCAAATACGGAATGGGACGGATTGAGCCCTTTCCAAATTGGCCGCGGCCGGAATGGCTGGTTGATATGGCTCCAGTCGAGACCCCCCCCCCCCCCCCCCCCCCCCCCCCCCCCCCCTTTCCCAATGCGTGGAGGGGACGGAGAAGCAGAAACAGAGAGGGCCGTGTGTCCGTAGCACACGCGCGGATCCTGGATTTCACAGTTTTAATCTTTCACATGCAAACTTCACATGGCTGGCTTTCATCTTAATTTTTCTTTATTTAATTAAAAATTTTTCCTCAAATTACTGAGTGAATTACCTGTCTCAGGAGCACAGCTCTGAGTCGGCCCGCTCAGCATTCAAAACCCACTGCCTCTGATGTCTTACCTTCGGTATTGGGGTAAGCTTGCAACAAGAAAGATACATACCAGCTTATCAATTTCTTAATTTTCCCAGCCAACATATTTTTTTTTTTATTGAAAAAAAATAGTAGTAATTCTGTCTTTGCTGTGCCTGTTATAGCATTTTACAAAACATGAATTTTTTGGTATCATAATTAAGTTGCGCTGTGACCTTGGGGTCACCTTCTCTCTCTACTCTCCATCTTCTCCCCCCCCCCCCCCCCCCCCCTCCCTCCCTTTTATCTTCGTCCCAGGGCTCTACACTACCTTTCGAACTGCTATTGATCAGATGTGATCCGGAATCCACTCAAATCCACATCCATAATCCACCCTGAGCCCCCTTAACACTGGAGTGACAGGCGTACGATTTCGAGCGGAGATTATCCTTTTTTTTTTTGTATTTCCTTTAAGGGGCCATTTCTGTAGCTGGGGAGAGGGGGGATGAACATAAAGTTTTGTGTAGTGATTGTCTATATTACATTCATTTATTTAACAGATGCTCCCCTATCCAGAGGGAGTTAGCAATATTGTGCTACGAGGGCGAATAAGATGAACATCAGGACAGATACGGAGAACTGATCGTGACATACCTTACACGACGTCTAATGTTGCAGTAAGTGTAGTAGACATAAGCGGCATGTTGGAATTAATTTATTACAGCCCCAGAGCTGCAGCATCAATTACAAACAGCACCAGAGAGCGAAGGAAAGTTTTTGCCGAAGGACGCAAGATAAAGAACTGGGTATTCAGTCTACCGGCTATATTTATTTATTTATTAATTTGTCTTGCAGTGGTATGTTAGGTTGATTTATCAGGTACGATAGCCTCCTTCAGCAAGTTAGCCTGCAGCGTACAAAAGTTCAGTGGTGTAAACTAGCGACGCCCTGCAACAGCAGAGGCTAAGAGGCAGTCTTCCGTTACCACAGGGGGTGTCCAATCTTATCCGAAAAGGGCCGGTGTGGGTGCAGGTTTTTGTTTTAACCCAGCGCTAAGACCCCTGATCTCTACTCATCATTGTCTTGATTGAAGACTGCGATCAGCTAAGTAGCTGAATCAGGTGTCCTGGTGCTGGGCTAAAACAAAAAACCTGCACCCACACCGACCCTTTCTGGATAAGATTGGACACCCCTGCGTTAGCACTTGCTTGAATTCAACACTTTAATATAAGTCAGTGGTCTCCAACCCTGGTCCTGGAGAGCTACAGGGTCTGCTGGTTTTCAGAGTGACTCTGCACTTCATGAATCAATTAGAGCCATCGATTACACAGTTAACTCAACACACCTGGTGCCTTGGGTCTCAATTGGGTGCTGATTTTAAGGTGAAACCAAAAACCAGCAGACCCTGTAGCTCTCCAGGACCAGGGTTAGAGACCACTAATATAAGTAGAGTGCACAGTAGACATCTTGTAGTTAATAGATTGAGGCTAATTAATTTTACTTAATAGAGTAATGAGCATGGAGTCAATCAACATCTGTCCTTAACTTCTACTTTGAGAAATAAATGCAATTTATCGTTATTTATTTTAATTGTTACAAACTCGTTTTATTTTCCTTTACATAACATAACAGAACGTGATATAATGACAAGAACAGGCCATTCAGCCCAACGGTGCTTGCCATTAAATATGAAGATATTGCTTTTGATATGAAGGTTTCTCACCAGTCGGTAAGCTCCTCCCCCAGTAGGTGTGCTGGCAACCAGCTCGTTAGTAAATGCAGCACACCTGTTTACCTGGGTGGTGTCTATTTAAGCAGGAGATTTCCTTCATTCAGGTTGGTGATTCCTGATGTGCGATCACCCAGAACAGGTGAAACAGCAAAAGCTAGGCCTGGAGAGTCCTGCATGTTTTAATAAGTTTGTGAGACGAGAATTTAGGGAAATTGTTTTTTATTTTGTTTGACTCTCTTTGGAGGAACAAACATCCCCAGTGCAGTGGTGGTGTTGGGGGTGTGAGTACCCCAACATCTGAGTAGGTGAAACGAGTCATATGGTAGTACTAAAGAAATATCTACAGCAGTCAACAGTTTGTGTTACTCCTCAAATCCTTAGTTGGTATGACTGCGTAAAGCCTGGAAGACATCTTAAGTTTTAAGTCTCTTTTGGATTTCCCAGTGGGTCACATTTGTGTGTGTAAACCTTCTATATCCCAAACATTTATTTTCACTTCTGAGTGGATGTTACGGTACGAGCAATGAGTTGAGCAGCCTATCTACAAGAAGTAATGCCTCCTTATAGAGGACGTAATGCGATGCAACCACAGGTTCCCACATTCCTTTTGAAAAACACTTGCACCCACCAGTAAAACTTAAGGAGGGATCTTTGAATGAATCGTGGCCATCGCCTCCAACGATACTACACTTCAGACCTCTAAAGAATCAACATGATAAAACATCAGGGCACTAACATCTAGGAGAAAGCAACAGCTCCACAGGGTTCTACAGTCTGGTGCAAAAAAAAAAAAAAAAAAAAAAAACGAAAGTCAGTCTGTGTAATTGCAAGCAGAAATTGAAATCACTTGAACAAGTTGCAAACTTCCTATCCAGCATGGCATTGCCACAATAGCAGTCCAATTAGGTTAAATGTGTCTGTCAGCCTGTATTCAGCCGCAAATTAATCCAGCACTGTAACTTCCGTGAGAATTAAACCCTGTACAATGAGCACGGACAGCGTTTCATTTTTGATGTTGTCCACAGGCCCCGTAAGCTCCTTACTCTGTAAAACGGCTCCAGGTTTCTTAGCTCGTACCCCCATCAGCTTCTGATGTATTGATTAATTTGCCACGCTTTTAAAAAAAACAACAAAAAAAAATAGAAAAAAAAAGGCCTTTTTATCGGTTCACATTGATGGATTTTAAAATCCCTATTCTTTGTTTCACCTCACAGCGAAGTACTCCAAATCCTGTTAGCAACGAACATATCTTAAGCAACGGCTTTGTTTGTCAAAATATTATTTTTTTATATAACGTGTTGCTATTCTCTGCGCCTCTGTTTTTACCTCAATGTCAAGTTGCCCGCCCCCCTCCCCCCCGAGTTTTGCTGACAACTTTTTAACAAAGTTTGCTGTTGCACTTATTTCTCCTTTTGTTTTTTTCAACCAGAAAAATCACCCAGCGGTTGAATTGCTCTGGTGTGATTTAAATTAATGATATTCAGAGAAAAGAAATTCTGCATTTTCAATCCACTGCCTCCTGTGAGTCAGTGGGAGCTTAAGGTTGTCCTGCCCTTTTTCTGCTATTGTTACTCGACACCAGGGGTCTGAAGCTCCAGTCCTGGAGGCCCACAGTTCTACTGGTTTTTTTTTTTTTTTTTTTGTGATTTCCTTTCAATCAGCAGCCCGTTTAGGCCTCAAACTAGTTGCGTGGATTCTTTAGCCAATCAGCTACTTGAATCAAGGAGTGCGCATCAGAAACCAGCGGACACACAACAGCCATCAGGGGTTTGGGTTTGAGCTTCCTGCTCTGCTCCGTTCATCTCAGTACTGCTCTGCCAGTGGAAGCTCAAAGTCAGGCCGTGTTTGGTATGGCCTGCACTAATTTAGGCAGGACAATGGTGAGCTATGTTGGGGCTGAACGTCCTGTTCTCATTGTTATGGTATGGTATAAGGACCCTGGAGGCCATGTGGGGAACCACCCTCTATTTACCCCCTTCTAGTCCCTCTATTACCCTCCTGCCCTTTAGGAAAGCAGTGGCATGAGACTATAGCACACACACTGAGGTCAATTGCCCCCCCCTTCCCCTCGTGCCCTGGCTGTGGGCATCAGCTGAGACAGACTGAAGTTCCCGCTTCTGATTCACCTTTGATCCCCGTTCTTAATTCCAGACAATGAAGGACCCCGATGGACTGCACCCTAATTCTGAGAACTTGATCTACCTTCCTGTCCCCCTTCCACCATGTGCACACACACCGCACACGCTCTCTCTCACACACACACACACACACGCACACACACACACACACACACGCTCACACACACAGACCCATACACCTTGGAGCAGAGGACATTTAAAATTTCAATATCACTTTCTCAGCAACTTTATAGATGGCCATTCCCAGCCTCGTTGGAATTCCAGTCCTCATGAAGGACTTGGCGTACTGTCCAATTATAAGACCGCGTCAGCACATTCCACATGCAAAACAGCCCACGAGCCACAGCTTAATTTTATTTTTTTTCACACCATCTGGAAATAAAATACGACTGATACTGGTGTATAATTTGCATGCATTTAAAATTCACAAAAATAGTATGATGTTCCCATCTGAAGGGTGGTAACCATTAATTATTAAAACCTTTTTTTTTTTTTTTACATCTTGAAACCTATGTGATAGAACTACAGATTCTGTGTGATCTATTCGATTTAGCTAAAATCATAAAGCATTATTAATGACAGAAACTATAGCCCATCACAGCCTACTAAGTGTGACTGGAACTGATCTTCACACTCCACATTGTTTTTTTTTTTTTTTTTTTTTTTTTTTCATTTTCATTCATTTAAATGTCTTCATTGCCAAACCTTCTGCCACGGAAAGCATGGTGCTGTGTGATGGGATTGATTTCTAAGGCTGGAGATGGGAACAAAAAGGAAGTCCCTCCTTTTGGGACAGGATGCAAGTTCATTCCACGACGCAGAGTTCTGTCCAATCAGATAGGGGCATTTGTAAATGGAATTTATAGCTTTGATCATTCTTCGTGGGCTGGTGGTCCATGCATGACAACTCCTGAAATATAATATCTCTAATGGACGGATCGCAGGCCCTGCTGGATTTATGCAGCTTGGCATTAGCTGTTTATCAGCGAAGAGACGACATCTCTCCTCCCAGATCAGTCACCATCCCTCCCTCCTCCCAAATCTGACAGCATCCCTGCCTCCCTCCCAGATCAGTCACCATCCCTGTCTCCCTCCCAAATCTGACAGCATCCATCCCTCCTCCAAAATCAGACACCATCCCTCCTACCAAAGCAGACACCATCCCTCCTACCACCCCACCCCCCCCCCCCCAAATCAGACATCCAGACACTTTCCCTCCTCCTCCCAAATCACTGATCAGGTATATTCGAGTAAAGCTAAGCAGGCTGGGCCCAGCTTGTTAGTTAACAGTTTGAGCTTGTTACTGATGTAAGAGTCTGAGCATGTGCGTTCCAGTGACCCCCCCCCCCCCTCCCTGAAAGAGATGAGGCCATCGCAGACCTGGAAAAGTGTAGAGGGTGGTTCACTTCTTCAGGTTCCCTTATGGTCACTGGAGAGTAGAGGCCAGGTTTCAAAAAAAACAACCCTCCCATCAACCTCGGGTCTCAAATAAAGCGAATCTGTGTCATTCAGAGAACCCCCATCGGTCACAGAGCCCCTCGACCCCCTTCGGGGGGGGGGGGGGGGGGGGGGGATCTCCTGTAAATCCGACGGACGCCATCAATCAACGGCACCCGCGGTCTGACGTGCGCGGGTCCCGCGAGAATTCGATCGCGCGTCCCGGGGAGGCGGCGGGAACTGCCGGAAAGCCGAGCCGAGTTAATGGCCCGGATCGGATCTCCCCGGCTCACTAAATCCACCGGCCTAACGTGTCACTGAAGGGAGGGAGCAATCACGGAGGGCTTTGGAACTAATTAATTCCGTGGGTGCTAATGAGGAACCCCCCTGACAGTGATTTAAAATACCTACAGTGCAAATTACCACTGTGCAACCGTTTCCGCTGATTGTACAGAGAGAGCGGCTACAGCAGGAACTATTCTCTCCCCCCCCCCCAGCCGATAGCCAATCGAAATGTGGGAAGGGCTGGAGGTGCAAGGCTGATTGGCTGGAGCAGAAATGACTCATTCCCTCCACCCTCATCCCCAGGTTAACACTTTGAGAAATGTTAGACTCTGGGTTCATTCCAATCGCTTATTTTCACTCTTGCAAGTGTCAGTTTGAAGCCACATCTATTATAGACGTGGCGGAGGTGGATCCACAGATGGATAATTTTATACGTACACAGGTTCCAAGAAGACATTAGCCAAGGCTGCACCCATGTGTCCTCTCTCCTCGCTCCTCTATTGACTGGAACGTCCGTGAAGATGGGCAGACCTCAATTTATTTCCGGGTCAAGTGATGACAGAGGAAAGAAGAACTGAGATAAGGGATCAATCGAACGCTCGGTCCTCAAACGTACGAGTCGGCTGTACCACTAGCAGGCGCCATTTTTTTTTTTTAAAACGTTAATTCAAGGCAGCCTTTAAATCATGCTCATTGGTTCCAAAACCAACAACTAAGAATTATTTACTTGGAAGTGCCATTCCTCCAGCTCTGCGCCAGTAAGACAAGTCTTCAGTCTGTCAGCCATATGCCGCTAGCCGTGGGGTATAGCGATGCTGAAAAGCACTGAAGAGTGTTATGACGCCCGTCTCTACACTGGGACAGCACATAAATTGACTCGGAGTAGAAAGATCATCACGTAACGATATACTTTGCCATGGCGATTACAGTGTGGGTGAAAAACGGGCTGCCATTTCAACAGGCCAAGCGAGCTGCAGGAGCAGAGGCATTACTGGAAGCTCAGTTCAATGTGAGAAACCTAATCAGATTATCTCCAGATAAAACAGACAACTACTACTTGCCTTCAGACAGTTGGTACACTTAACCATATGTAGCTGACCGGGCAATGTAGCTGGCCAGGCAAGTGTGCAACACCGTGATCCTTTGCTTTCATTTGGTTGCATTTGTTAAATGCAGTAAAACATTATGGGTCAGCTAAGTGCACTAAGTTTGAAAGCTTTTAGAAGAATGAATGCATACACCGAAATTCTGCTCAGAGAATTTTAGCAGTCCGGTTAAGTGGCTAGATATATAAGGCGTCTTTACAGAAAACGTCTCACAAAAACATGAGAAATTTAGGTAAATAATTTAGAAGTTTGTTTCACAGGCCATTAATTCCACAAATATTGCTTAGCAGACTGTGAATAGGGTCATAAATACTGGCACATAGCTGAATTCAAACAATCAAGTATGTTATAAAAGTTAAATGGTATTAAAATGAAATTAAAAATTTCATTTCAGTTCAAAATTTAATTGCACATTTATAAAGACACTAAATGGCTGTCTGTTCCTTGTCAGTGGCAGCCAGTGAGTTTTAACCAAATTAAGGAAAACCCATTTAGAATTCAAAAGGCCGCATACTGTATCGTGTCTTACAATTAATTCAATGAAAGTGCATATAAAGCATGTCGTGTAGATAGCATGCCTAGGATTGCATGGCATATAAAATAAAGAGGATTGCATCAGACTATGGGTCTCAGTGCATGCAACTAACATAATGTGATAACATGCATCGTTTTATTACAAGTAATCTGCATTTCTGGAGGGATATTCCCCATAGAGGATATTGGATAAAAAACAGTTCTCGTTTGTTACTGTTTTCGTTTAAACTGTCATCCAGCCACAACAGCATTGCTGAATATGCCATTGGATGCTGTAATTTGACTGGGAAATTTGTCTAAAACGGTCTTTCATTATAACTGTTTCAGTGCTTCCTCCCACAATCCCAAAACATGCAGGTTAGGCTAATTGGAGCCTAAATAAATACATACAGAGGTATGAGTGTGTGGTTTAATGGTGTGTGTGTGTGTGTGTGTGTGTGCCCTGTGATAGATTGGCGTGCACGCTGCCCCCCCCCCCCCCCCCCCCCCACACACGGCCCTGCCCAGGATAACTAGGATGGATGGATGGATGGATGGATGGATGGATGGATTTCAGTACAGTGAAATGCCATTAAATAAATAAAAAAAGACATGTTTTCCATGATCACATAAAAACGGTGCATTGTATTCTTGAATGGGAATTGTTTAAGTTAATTTACCCAACACCCGTTCCCTTCCAAAACGCTTTACAATTCTGATTTTCCTTTTTTTTCCCCCATCGGAACAGGAGCCCCAATGGAATTTAAATGGTATTCTTTCAAATTCATCACCTGTCCGTCCATTTTTGTGCAGGTCTGAAAAAAATACCTTCACCTCTGCGGAGCTCGCTGATTTGCGGCTGATGTGAGTGGCGTGCTCTGACTAGCTCATTCATATTGCCCGGCCTTGGTTACCCTAATGACATGATCGCTCTGGCACAGAATGTCAAACGGATCTGGCTCCCGTTGCCTGACTCCTGATTTGAACAGAAAACCTCTCTGTAAGTTCAATGGGTTTTAATGCCGCGCAGTCCCGAAATGCCCTTATTCACGTTCCGCCTTGAGATTTGCAGGGTAAAAAATTCTGACATCCTTGCCTCTGAATTGGTAATGGAACGCCGATGGAACGAACGGTTGGCCTGGTTGTTTTAGATACCGTCGCGCACAACCCCTAAGCTAATGATGCATAATCAGAGTTGCTCAATCAATACTTTGGCTCCTTTTGTACTCTTCTTGCGTGTTCAGCATATCAGGCTAAATATGCAAATTTTACAGGGGAATGCAAATGTTCCAGTATCCTTGATTTCTGGAATTTTATTTTTTAGCGGCAGTTATCCATCCACACACATGCAGCTACTTGATTGAAGCAATCAACAGTCAGATCAAAACCCTTTGTGAAAACCCTGTCATTTTCCAGACCGTTCCATGATATTCCTGGTAGCAATGATCCTCATCCTTTGGATAACCTGACTGTCCACTATGGAGGACTGGTCCCTCCAGTACCACGGTCCCCTAACTCAGGAATTCACTGCCATGGCATCTGTGACTGCACTTCCATTTAATCATTCAAATCCAGAGGTGGGTAGAGTAGCCAAAACCTGTACTCAAGTAAAAGTATTGTTACTTTAAAATAATAATGACTCAAGTAGAAGTAAAAGTAGTCATCCAAATAATTACTTGAGTAAGAGTAAGAAAGTATCTCGTGAAAAGACTACTCAAGTACTGAGTTACTTCATATAATCTGATTGAATGTTGAAATAAGAAGAGCAAGATGAACGTAAAAATCTAAATGTCCAAAATATAAAATTGTAAATGCTTGTCCAATAGAAATAAACAAATATAAGATAGCCATGTGCAAATTCAAATATGGCCTAAATCATATCCCTTAAAACAATAATACAATAAAACAATACACAGGAGGTTCGTCAGAAGAGGAGGATTTTCGCTTTCTGTTGGACTCTATTAAGTCTGTATACCCCGTCAGTTTGTTGGGGTGAACCCTCCGTTGACAGAAAAAATATCAATGAGGCTACAGGGATTTATCCATTAAAATAGACTCATCATCACAACAAAGAAGAGCCTGCTCAAATTCAAACAGAAACTTTATATGTGGGAAACATAATGCTTTGTAGCACCATTATTGTACCTTATGAGGCACTTCTCCACGATATTCCAAAGTCCCATGATGCCTTGCGCGGAATATGTGCAGAACTTCCGGTTTAGCGTAAACAAACGCTATGTATGCTATGCAATGTTCCAGCGCTCACGTCTTTACTGTTGCATGCTTCACAAAAACTATTACACTACTAACTAATGCTTACATTAAGTGTGAAATATCCACATTAATACCAGTAACCTATTTAACCACACTCAATTTAAAAAATAACGTATATAACCGAAGTATTTTGAGCAATAATAGCCTACTTACATAGCAATGATGAAATCTTATGTGTTCAGTAGATGGAGACAGAGACCGTAAATCAACAATACAGTTCAATCCGCTTGTTTTGCTCCAGAAAACGATGTCATCTAGGTCTATCAGCAAACATACGGCTTAGCTATGCCCAGAAGTCCTCAATAATAATAGTATTTCCCAAGAAATTACGAATAATCGTTGACCACGTTCCGTGCTGCGTCTTTTACTGCTACCAAATGCATAAGTGAATGCGACGATAAGAAAATTTTCGGTTACGCTGACCTAAAAAACGCTATTCCAAAAGCAAAATTAGACATGTTATACATCGTTAGAAAGCTTATACTCTCACCTACTGAATAAATGAATTGTCAATCAAGACTGTACTAAAAAGGGCGACAACGCCGTAAACAACGCGTGTGGTATTACGCACAGCTATTTTGAAAGATACCGAGGCATCACAAATGCCCGTATATTTCACAAACGGATTGTCCAAGACAATAAATGACCACTCAGTCAAATAGTTAGCTATCCACAGCCAAAAACTAACCTACAACTTACCGCCACATATTTTCTCAAGTTCGAAGTTGAGTTCTTGTAGGCTGAAATGTCCACATTTCTAGGCAGACAAAGAAGGCAGCGCGTAATGTAACTACTGTTTTTGGTAGTCTGTAAGTAAAACGTATTTTGAACGTGAGGCCAGGGGTGTTCTACCTGCTACGAATCACCCGCCGTTGTTTCAGCCATTGTTGTCGCCCACTCATCCTTCTGTGTGCTGTGACTGGCTACGTTTGATTGGTGAAACGGAGTCATGTGGGGCTATGACAGAGCCAAAGCAAAGACCAGTCAGCCTCTTTAGCTGAAGTCTCTCTGAGAGAATGAAACGAACAGAACGTGCATTGAATAAAAAATGGGTAAAAAATAAAAGTAACGAGCGGAATGTAGCCGAATATAACGGAGTAAAAGTAACATTTTTTCTTCACAAATATACTCGAGTAAAAGTAAAAAGTATGTTGCATTAAAACTACTCTTACAAGTACAATTTATTCAAAAAGTTACTTAAGTAAATGTAACGGAGTAAATATAACGCGTTACTACCCACCTCTGTTCAAATCCCAACCGAAAACCGAACCCTTCAGCCAACGGAACTTCCCACCATCCCACTCAGAGCCGTCCTTCTCACTAGGCTGATCAGGCACTGCACCTAGGGCCCCGCCTTCTCAGCTCTGAGGCCCCGGGCCCAAGGCCCTGCCTTCTGGGCCCAAGGCCCTGCCTTCTCAGCCCTGAGGCCCTGCCTTCTCAGCCCCAAGGCCCCGCCTTCTGGGCCCAAGGCACCGCCTTCCTTTGACATTGGTTTCTAAGCAAGAAGAATCAGAAGCTGCCAATGATTCAGAGGGGTCTCCAAAAAATTTTTTGCCTGGGGTTCCCAAAAGTCTAGGGCTGGATCTAATCCCATTCCCTAGGCATCGTCCTCATTCCACTTTTCCTTTTCCTTCTTAAACAGTTCATTCATTTCCTTCTGTTTGTTAATGCAGCGTGTTCTCGATCCTTGTTTTTACTCTGTTAAGCGACTCTGGTTTGATAGAGACGCTACATGAGTATGATGCATTATTCATCATTATCCCCTAGAACTTCTGAAAAGCCACATGCTGAAACATGTGATGGGAATCTCATCTCTCGGGAATACCCCTTGCGTACGAATCACTCTGCAACTGCGATCCGTCCTTGTTGCATGAAAAATGAAAGAGATTTTTTTTTTTTTTTTTTTTCAAAGAGCAGCCGGAGTGAGAAATGTTTAAACAAAGGGACTCAAGGTTGCATCAGCTCTTGAGAAGACATCTGTCATAGCTAAATGCCTGGGTGTGATCCTGTGAAATATTCACCAGCTCTGTAAAATGACAAAAAGGGCATTACTCTGAACCAACGGTGCAAAGGATTCGTGGGCATCTCACTTTAACGAGGGAGAGGCAACATTTTTGCTTATATATAATATGTGCATGCATGTGCGCGTGTGTGTGTGTGTGTGTGTGCGCGCGTGCGTGATGTGATTTAAAGGTCTTCATATTTATATCTCAATATGTTCTGGAACATTAGTTTTGAGAGAAACTACCATTGCGCTTGGCTTTATCTTACAGTTAAATATGAGTGTTCAATTTTTGTGCTCTTTGCAAATTCAATTTGCTGAGGTAATTTTAATGATTGTTGAATCCTCCTTAAATTTGATCTATGGCAAGCTTTCTGGAGTATGGAGAAACTTAACTGGCTTTGACAAACGTAAAAGTTTTGCTTAAATACATGATAAAATGTAATGAGACAACGTAATTTTGCATACATTACCCAAACGTATTGTATTTCATGTGTAAATAACTTATTTCAAAGCTTGGTTTTCTATACACTAAATGTTTATGGTCCCTGAATTTGTCAGCGCAGAAAAAGGTTGTTAACACATGCTAACATTTTAAATTGAAATATGCGTCCTTTCAGGGAACAACACTGATTCACAAAGCCGTTGCCATTGTCTCTGCCCAGGAATTCAATAGCATGCCAGTTCCTCCCTGATTCTGCAAATGCTGGAAGAAATTATTTGAATGAAAAAATAAATAAATAAAAATTACACGCCACATTTCTTTACGTGGTTTCATGAATGGTTAGCCCCCCCTGTATAATCTGAGATGAGTGGTAGAGCAGTTTATTCCCTTTGTGGGGGGGGGGGGTGGGGGGGGAGGAAACGCGCTTCTTCAGTACTGTAGCACTGGAGCTGTCATTAGCCTTGATAGATGGCTCTACTAACTGCATTAGCATTCAGAGCTGGGCTGTCATCGAACGGTGAATGGAAACGCCTCATACATTAGCCAGCTGAGGAGTCTTATATCAGCTGAGAAGCAGAGTGAAGTTCTGCATGCTGTGAACACGGGCGCTCACACAAGACTGAACCCAGGGAACATTTTCGTGGTGAATTTGATATAATGCCATCTAGGCATTCAGGGTAAAACCCAGAAAAATTTAGTTAAAGTGAAAGTTTTCTAGCCGACCCCCCATTGATAGAGCACATGGTACTTTTACTTAACCTGCGATTCATTCACGTGAGGAAATGGATGCATTCTGCACGCGCGTCCCGAGCTACGGAAAACGAATCTAATCCGTCGCCGAGCTCGAGTGTTGAGGTATCGCAGGAGGGCTTGCGTTTGAGCTGTCGCACACCTGCGCAGGTGTGAGCGCGGAGATAAGCAGCGGGAGAACGCAGAGCGGCAGGCAATTCCAAAAAAAAAAAGAAAAGAAGAAACTACTTAAAGAAACAGCGTGTGTTTGAACAACACATTCCATCAGCGCGTGCGAGCACCTTGTGTTCCATTTGCTTGAAATGTTTCTTTGTTTTTTGTTCGATGTTATTAACTAATTGGGTAGACGGCATTGTCAGCTAATCGCATTTAGCCCGATGATTGACTTGCAAGTGTTTCGGAGCATGTTCAGCTTTTGTTTCGACGTGCTGTCGATCAGCTCTTACACTAGTGACAATTATTTTGAATGTGATTTATAATTTAATATTTTTGAACAAAAAAAAGGAAGCACAATTTGCTATGGTTTTCTTACATAGGCCTACAGTTTAAAACAAACAAAACATTTCACATTTGTAATTTTGGATTCAACTAAATAGTAAAAATATGCAATGTCAACAGCAAAACTTTTTTCTCTGCAGACTGTTCAATCTATATATATTTTTTTTTCATTCTATACCATCAAATTTCCCAGCAGATTTCATCCCCCATCAGCACTGACAAGCCATATGGAACTGTGTCCCAACAGGGATTTTTTGAAGCAGTACAGTGACATGACCTCAAAACCACAGCTACCTGGGCAAGTTTACAATAAAGCCTTTGGCATCTCCTTCAGCCTACACAAACTTAAAAAGACTTATCCAATCTACAGTCACCTTTGAGGCCTCTACCGCAAGTCTATTTATTACTCTGTGCGTCTGTCCATACCCTCACAGTGTCTTACAGACGCCACTTCTGTGAAGTTCTTTCATTTATTATTATTTTTTTCTCCAGAAGGTGTGCGCTCTCACCCTGAATGTGCGATGTGGTCGCTGAAAAACCCAATATGTGCTGTGCGGTTTTTTTTTCGCACCTTGTCTCTCCTTATAACGACAAGAGAGATGGGGGGAAAGAAAAATTCCAGAGGCTTCTGTAACACAGCCTGAGCTTCTGGATTCTTGTGGAGTAAGTGAAATAAAAAATGACTTCATTTATTTAGTCCGTTTGACTTCTGCCAAGTCCAACAGAATTATACGCATTTTCCATGCACCTGTTTCAAAGAGGATTATTTTAGGTGACTTGTATGATTTGCATTATGCTTGTAGAAGCCACTTTACACCAGCTTTATGCTTTTTTAATGCATATTTTTCCTTTCCCTCACTTCAAAAATATTGAAGTGCCCTTGCACCGGCACGCTCGATGTTTAAGTTGATTTTAGTCATCTGAAAACAGTTTTTTTTTTTTTTTTTTTTTTTCTCTCCCTCCCCCTTGGAAACTGCCCAAGGAAAGACTTTGTTTATACTCACAAAATGGCTGTGAATGCAAGTACTTAATGAGCAGGAAAATGACTTGCCTTTTTCAGAAGGACGGAAATAACCTCGAGTTAGGGTAGTGTAAGTAAACGCAGGGGCCATTTGTAAATCCGGAATTTTTACTGCAAGAAATGGATCGAATGTGGGGAACATGAGGTCGTTAGAAAAGCCACAGAGATGGCTCACCTGAGTACTTTTTAAGGTGAGGGAGGATTCCATCTTTTTTTTTTTTTTTTTTTTTTTTTAAGCATCCTCCCTCACTATCTGCCCAAGGCTTTGTTAACAAACCATCAGGAATTTTAAATATAGTCGTGAGATGCGCAAACTGCGCTATGATTTCTAAACCTGTGAATTCCTCTACAACAGAGACTGTGATCGATCTAAATATACAGTGCTGGAATTTAACCTTTTAAAGAGTAGGTTCTGCGGAACGTTTTTTTTTTCTTCCAAAATTCCAAGGCAGTGTTCTAGAACATCTTTGCTTTCGTTGCCAGCGGTGATTGCTACATCAGCATTAGAATGTTCAGTTAACAACAGTCTAATCACACATCTCACATCTTTTATAAAAGGGTTAAAAATAGTCTTCACAACTCTCTTCCTGTCTGCTAATACTAAGTCAAAAGCAGGAAGTCATTAAGGGGGAGACGGTGGGGGTGGGGGGGGGAGGGTGTGTAATTGCATCAGACTAAAGAGTGAATCATTCCTATATTCTTATTCACACCCCAAGTGCACAGCCTGGGAGATCTGAGACCCCTGCATTCCGTCAGTCGGCACACCTTTAAGGGGCAATGTTTTTCCTGAGATTAATTTTTGTTTTCCCTCCTTATTTATGTTTTGGGGGGTTGGGGGGTGGTGGGGGGGGGGGGGGGGGGGATAGCCTCCCTGCACACAGTAATCCCTCAGTGCGCATTGTGTTCAGACGCCCGTGGCTGAGCCCAACCGGGCCACGGCGATCAGCGGTTATCGGGCTCCAAATTCTCGCCGCTGATCTCTTGTTTATCCCATTCCGGAATCCTTTGCGCTAATCCTTTTCTGTATCTCCGAGACCTTTTTTTTTTTTTCTTTTTTTTTTTCAATCGTATTTGCAAAGTGCTTTCCAGTTCCTACCTAAAACTGAGCCATTTTTTCAGGCATGACATGCCAGCGAACAAGCCAATTAAATGGGCCTGCAATACTTGCAGAATAAACTTTTTAAAAATGTAGGGTAGGTACAATTTAACCCATTACCAAGTAGTAGCCTTTTTTTTTTACGACCTTCATTAAATTACATTGTATTTGTTTGCCAGTTGCTTTTATCCAAGTAATGGAAAATATACAAACAATAACACAAGCAGTCAAACGCATTCAATGTTGTGCTGTAGAGAGATCTAATTAATTTTAGAGACATGCTAATATGAATTGTGTCCAACAAATGTAAACAAGAGGAGCCTGCTTCTAATAAACACTTCAAATGACCAACCAACCTGATCCACATACAATCAAAAGCATACATTGGATTCATTGTTTATAATGAATGCATGCTCGAACCACTTGCTTCACAGGAACTGATAGCTCAATCAATTTAACACAGTCTGTTAATTTAATGTAATTTTTTTTTCTTCCAACATACAACCATGACTTGCACAGTACATGTCTGATTTAGGTTTGGTATAAATTGGAGAAAGCCATTTCATCACAGTGCAGTGGTATGAAGCAACAGTCCGGTTGGTACTCCGTGTCTTTTCTTTGAAGTGCTGTTCCTATGGGGCCCAGGAGAGGGAAGGTGCATTGGCTCAGCCTGGGCAGTGATTAACTGAGCCAGCTGAGTAAAGTGATTGAGAGGGTAGGAAAGATCACAGACACTGGCCCTCCTGGACTAAGGGAGAGAGAACACTGCTGAATCCTTCCTTCCTTTTTAAAAAAAGTCAAAGTTTATCTCTGCCACACCATCGTGGAGTACATGATGATTTCAAATAATCAGACCAATCTACAGCCAGCCGCATGCTTCTCCTCCTCACTTGGAATTGTACGTGATGAAAACTGTAAATCCTATAGGGTTACCTTATCGATAAATGGGTATTGAAATAAAATGCCAGATCATACAACTGGTTAATTTATGTTTAGGAAAAAGAAAATATACGATACACATTCACTTACAGGTGTTTTAAAGCTAGTGCCATAAATACACATGAACATCTGTGGAAAATCCATTGCTGTTCCGTGATGTGACTTATGCTTTATTACCAGATGTTTTGTGCGATGCTATATGGTATGGTACTGCTAGTTTGTTTGAGTTGTGAGTTTGAATCTTTTCTGAATTTATTGCTGAACCATGACTTAACAGCAGATGTCAAATAAGACCATCCATACATGTTACTGTGTGTTGCACATATGTAGGTATATTTAAAGCTGGTGGTGTTACTACTGCTACTGTCACTCATGCTAGTACTGCTACTTCTGCTACTGCTACTAATGCTAGTACTGCTACTGCTACTAATGCTAGTACTACTAATACTACTAATGCTAGTACTACTACTGATAAATATAAATAAATAAATAAATATACCACTACTGAAGGAAATAATTCAATTGGATAAACTATTGGCACAGGCCTGGATCCCCTGAACATGTTAGCTTTGACTTACACTGAAATACTAGTCATATCAACGGAGTTTGCCATGTCTATTTAACATCAAGCCCTCCTTACTATTTTAAAAGTTTGTGTTAAACCGTACATTAAAAAAAATACTGCCGCTGTCATTTTCGGTTTATTTGTGAGCTGGAGTCCAGGCCGCTGTGCCGATCGGCCAATCACACGCAGAGACGTGCGGAGCGCCAGCCCGAGAACTTTTACTCTGTTTCCATACTCTCACTTCCTCCTCCCAGGACGCCCACTCCGTTTAAAAAATAATATATATATATAGATTATTTCACTGTCAGTTTTTATTTTTTTGTTTTATTTTTTATTTTTTTACCATCGCCCCTGCCCGCTCCTCAAAGACACTGTAGTTAAACTGCAGCGTCGGGTTTAAGTTAAACGTTTGCATGCGTGGGCGTCTGTGTCTCGGGCCACAGAAGTAGACGCTATTAAAAAAATTAAATAATTACAACAAAAAACGTCTGTACACACCGTCCCAATTTTTTTTTGCTTTTCGTTTAAAGAATGAATTGCTTTAAATAAGCTCCTGTTGTGATACAGACTGGTAAAATAGATGCGCTCTAGCATACTGCTGGCATTGTCTATCAGCCTATCGCTTCTGCAAAGGCTGTCACTCCACAGGCCCTAGACCCCCAGTAATTATGTGACTGGCCATCTTTTTATCTATTTATTTATTTTTTTTGTCTTTCATCTTTTCTCTCTCTCTCTTTCTCCAGATACTGTTGCGGGAGAGAGGCTGCTTTTAATAGTGTGCAAAACCCCCTCATATCCACACATTCCTTGAAGTATGGGGAATTTTAAGCCTCAGCTGTGAGTGAGTTACATATTAAGGTTCAGTATTTCTCAACATTACTTAAATATGAAATGGCAGAACAAAAATTCACAGTACAATCCTGTTTATTTAATCTGGCTACCATGGAACAGTGTCCTTACCTTTGAAGTGAATGGATTAGGCTATTGATGTATTAGAACTACTCTTTATTCATGGTTCTTACACATCATAAGCTCAGAGGTCAGTAAAATGAACCTAAAATAGTGTGCCAAAAGCTAAAGAATTGAACATAAATATGATGCTAATAGCACTACTCAAATGATATTACCTCAGTCAACTTGTAGACTTAGGCTAACATGGAAAGGTAGAATCCCCAAAACGCATATGATCAGGTTGGAATATGCATATTAACTTGTCCACTGAGACATAATAAAAAAAATAAATAAATAAATAAATAAAAAATTTTAATTTTCATATCAAAGCGCCATATGTTGAGACGATGGTGTGGTCTGTAGGGTGGCTCAGCCCGTGCACAAATCCGCCCCCCCCCCCCCCCCCCCCCCCTCGCGCGGCTGGGGGTTCAATCCCCTGCCGGAGCACATTCTGCCAGCCTGTGAGCTTTTTTTCCCCAGTTTTAATAATGACGCATACGAGATGGGTGGCAGGGTAGCCAAGTGGGTAAGGATGTTTGACTGGCAATTGCCGACTTGCAACGGGAGGGAGAAAGTTCAGTAGCTGCTGGAAATTAACTTGGCTGTTGGGCTTTTGAGCAAAAACCTGACCAACTGCTCCAGGGGCTTTACCTCTGTTTTCTCTCTCTCTCTCCCTTCCCACTTGCAACTGTTCTCTCTGGCCTTTTACCCCAGGGTGTACTTGAAAAAGAGAAGCATGTTCTCAATGGGCCTGGGGGGGGGGCGGTTGGTAAGAACAAATGTGTGAGGAGGGCAGACTGTCTGGCTCCTGTTTTAAAAAAAAAAAAAAAAAAAAAAAAGGTACTGCATGTTCTTTTTAAACAAACAAGAAAGCCAATTTGTCGGCAACCAGACACAGGCCTAATAACCGTGCCGATGCAGATCCAACTTCAGGCTGGTAAACATTAACAGACAGTGCTCTTTCGGTGGGTGGCATTGCAGTGGATGGGAGACTATAGCACAAATTGCCATTTTGAATGAGCCATTATTTAATTACTGTACTCAGGCTCTTCAAATTCGGAGTAATACAATGATGAATATGACGATATTGAATGTGTCAGAGGTGAACGGTTTTATTATTTCATAAAAAGCTTTATTAGTACTGGTGTTGGTCACAGTGACATTAACTAAAGCTTCAAAAAATCTTTTGTTTAAATGTGAGACTTTGTTCTGTTTGAGGGTGCCCTTGCGCATATAAATGAATTCATAGTCAAAGGCAAGCTGAAACATGCTTCATCATTCCCCCAAATTGAAGAATAAAGGTTTTGTATAAACTGCAGAACATTTGGAGCAGAAAGTTGTTGTTAAAAAAGCAATAAAGAAAAACCATGAATAAATAAACGACGTTTTTCCCCCTTTCTTTGCATCCTTCATTTTTAAAGAAATTCATATTTTAAAGTGAATCAAAGAAAAGCTGCAGGTATGCAAGTGTTTTTTTTTTTGGAGTTTCTTCACTGTTCAGTGTGCCAGAAAAGCGTTCCTTGGCATCCTAACATCTGTCGCCCGAGAACCCCACCGGAGTGTTTGATTACCTGGCAAGGGGGGAGCCAGACTTCATCCGTCCATTTTGTGTCCCATTTATTTTCTGCAAACTGCGAGCCGAACGGAAACATTCCAACCTCAATAAACGCTCCCCCAACTCGTTTACCGGGCCTGCCCGTTTCCACTCACTCTGAACGGCACGCAGGGGAGCTGAGCATGGATGCTAACGTGCTAGAAATGCTACTGAGTACTAAGTGTTTTAATAGTACACATGTATACTATTTTTTATTTTTTATTCTGGCTGTTTAGCTGACTTTCTTTACATGCAGGGGAATTGAACATGGATAATAATGTACTAGAAATGCTACTCAGTACCAAGTGTTTTAATAGTACACGTATACTATTTTTTATTTTGGCTGTTTAGCTGACTTTCTTTACATGCAGGGGAACTGAACGTTGATACGAAGGTGCTAGAAATGCTACTAAGTACTAAGTGTTTTAATAGTGCACGTGTATACTATTTTTTATTTTGGCCGTTGAGCTGACTTTCTTTAATCTCCATTTAATTTGCTGAATGGCATAAGAATATCATCCTCGAACTACAGGACTCAAACTTCAGAAGACTGCGGAAGACTAGCTTCTGCAAATTCAACTAATGTTTGTTTGCTGCCGTTACATTTCATAGAAATCTTTCCCATCAGCCCAAGTCAATTAGTCAGTTGTTTTGAGAATTAGTGTCCGTCCACTTTTCCACAAATTCTCAGGTAAATTTAATCTCACCTGTAACTAGCGCAACAAAAAGTACAACTCAGTTGCAGATTGTACAGCTGACCATATTTCACGATTTTTCTTACACTATCAGTAAAAGTACTGGTTTTCTTTTATAGCTTAGTGTTGACTGCCTTTTCTACCAGTTTTAATTAACATATTTAAATTTTCCAGTCCAGCGTGGTGATTGGTCAATATCGTTCTGCAGTGCTCCAAGTAGTTCAAAGACAACAAACTGTGTCAGCAAAAAACAAAAAGTCAGCAAAACTGAATTTGCTGCAGTTGACCTGTCTAATGTTCCTAAACGTTCAACAATTTTAATGTGGAAATGTGCAATGAAAGAGAAGCCAATTACAGCAGTGGCTAAAAACACATTAAATTAATGGTGGTTTAATCTATCATTCATTATTAAAAGCATGTATGCATTTTATACAGTCTTTTCCCAAATGTCTAATAACTATTTTAATATTGTGAAACAGATTGCATAGTCTCTCTCTCTCATGTGTGCGCAAACATGAGTTTCTCCCTATAACTATAAACAAGGCATTCTCGCTCTCACTCTCACTCTCTCTCTACATATATAAAATTAATTTCTATTTTATTTGAACAATTTGGCTTGTATATAGTGTGTTTTTCTCTTTTTCCCCCCCTGTATATATAAAGCATCGCACCTGAATGAGTTTATCGCTGCTTTGGTCCTAGTAAACTGGCTACCTGCTCATCACAAAAACTCAAAAGGCTAAAACAGGGTTCAGAGCACTGTGGCCAAGTAATGATGGAAATTAGACTGATGCAAACCTATCACACCCCAGCCACAGCTGTTTAGTCCTTTAGAGTAGTGCCCACAGTCGCTCAGATGGCAGATTGTAGACTGGTAAAGAGATGGTCTACTGAACGCATGCATCTCAGAGGACACGCGTTTGTCGGTGCACTCTCAAGTCAATGGAGGAAACTGCAATGACACAGTAGCAAACCGCAATATGGCAGTTCTGAAATGGGGCAATACATATCACCCGCTCGCGTATGTAGAAAGTAGAAAGTGTTATTTTGGCTCCCCTTGAGGAAGGACAACAAACACTTTGTGCTTTTCCTCACCAGAATTTATCATCATTGTCGTCATCGCCATCATCCAAAATGATGAGTCTGGTGTCTGATAAAATTGTCGATCAAATTAATATTTAAATCTTTTTTTTTCCATATATGGCTAATATTTACTGGCCTCTGACCTCTTAGAGAACATTTGTAAGCTGAACATTATGTACAACATAAAACACAGATCTTTTTGTTTTCTTAATCTACGCCACAAGATGAAATGCCTGGAGAAGACCAGCAGTGCCCAGAAGCGCTCCAAGCTGAATCTTCCTGCCGTGCAAGAAAGTGTGCTTGTACTCTTTTGAATATGCTTGTAGTCATTTTTCCCATCCATAATCTTCTCTGCGGACGCGTTGCACACCATCGCATTACCAGCAAACGGCTGCTCGTGCTAAGAAGGGGTATTATCTCTCGCCACTGGCTGTTTATCAGACTGGAGTTACAGACCGTTCACAAGTGGCCTTATGATCGAATCCACTGGGCGTTCTGTGAGATGGACTGACTCCTCGGCCGCCTTGATGTTCCTGATTCATGACTCGAATATGAAAGCGGTGCCATAACTGCAGAGGTGTGGGAAACGTGAAGCATGGTTACTGTACTGAAGCAGAATTACAAAGAGGAGTCTGCTTTTTTTTCCCCCCCCCCCCCCTCCTTCAGGGGGATTACCATACATGTGAAAATTCGGCATGGCCCGCTCTGAAGCGTCAATACGTCCTTTCTGCTTATCACCATAGAGTAGGGGCAGGGAATTCCGGTCCTGGGGTGTGTGTGCAGGGTTTTTTTTTTTTTTTGGTTTTTTTTCCTTCATCAATTACCCTGACTGAATGAGCTAATTAGCTGTATACATCAATGCTGATCAACACTTGTGGATTAGATCAAGAAAAATGTTTCATACAGGGACATGAGAACAGTCTTCTGCTGTCATTCATGCGCTTATGAAAATTGTATAATTAATAAATGTAAAAGAATGATTAAGACCAGGAGTTGCCGTGACATTCAGATACAAGCAGGTACTGTCCTCCTTGCCCACCTGTGCTGTAGGATGACGCCTCCTGATCCTGAATAAGCTGTATGCTGTGCAGATGAATGTGCATGCAAGTTGGAGACCGCCTCAGTTTACAGTTTAAATTACAAGCCATCATGTTCTTGCCTTCCAAGCTTGAATTCATGACCATAAATAGGAAATAGTTCGTATTTCTGCCATAAAATACACAAAGTATTCCGCACTGTCAAAAAAAAAAAAAAAAACAAAGATCCAATCTTAAAGACTAATGAGCTTTCAAAACAACTCGAAATGGAGAAGGACACACAGATCAAGAGAATGGCACAGAAAATAAAAGTCACTGAATTTCACTGGGCGTAGACAAACTAATCACTGACACAGACGTCCAGGTCAGGCTGTCCCTCAAAACTGAGAAACGAGTCAAAGAAAAAACTGCTCAGGGAAAGCACAATTATACCACTAGCAACTTCGAAAGAGGCGGAGAGTTCAGTGGCTGAGAAAAATGTCTTCATAATTACATTTCTGCTTGATATTAACACCAGGGAGTATAGAGAGATGGGGGTACTATATGAAAATGTCATTTATTTTTATGAAATAATGTTGACTACTGTCATAGTACATTAACAACGGCCACTCAAATTGCAATTCCTGGGCAATAATGATTTGCACATTTAGGTCTGTTTCAATAAAAGGGACTTGAGACTTTTCCCAATCAAGACGCCTCATTTTTCATGCTTATTTATTTACTATGTTTTACTTTTGCCTTGACAGTTGAAGTAGGTTGTGAAGCCCGTAAATATTCATTCCAATTTGAAAGTGTCATGGTTCCAAGCTCTTAAGTGCTAAAATGTATAAACTGTTCAAAGGCGTGCATATTTTTTGCCCAGGCACTAGGCTGGTTTAATTCACTGCCAGTCTTACTCTACATTATATTAATCTTACTCTATACAAAAAAATTAGCAAATGCCATTAAAACTCCTGTAAATCTGGATTAAATATAGAGGGGTAAAACTGCAAATATCCATCAGTATGTTATCTGGTTACATAGACATATCAGTTTACAATACTTAGTCCTCAGAGTTCTTGAAGTTTTCCAAAGCAACCAAGAAAAACTATCCAAGCCAAACACAATGAAATAAACGCAATGCATTTTTGATTGCTGTTAAAGTTCAGTTGTCAGTCACGGAATCTTAAATGAAAAGCATTCTCACTTTCTCCACCTTCGTGACATCAGTCGTTTGTCATCCAATCACACTTCCCCTCGAAAAGCAAAAGACTCTACAGTACACCTTATTTGTCAGACAAAGGTGTCTTTTCTTAGTAAGAAGTATTTAATGATGTGGCATCATTCCTCTGTCCACTGTTGATCAATGCCTATATTGGACACCCCATCTATAATTTACATGGAAATTACTTTCAGCTCTTAACGAGCAAGTTAACCTGTAAAAAGCTCTTCTTTTTTTTTTAAAATAAAAAACAAAGAAGAAATTATGACATGAGAAATTCAACATGAATACATTAAATTAAAATGAAATAAGGGATACTGGTATGCCTTTGGGCATTATGTAATTAATAGAATTTGGTACAGAAAGGCTGCACAGAATGAATGCGATCCTTTTCACATATTCTGAATTATATTTATTTGGATGTTACTGCAAACTAAAATTTCATTTTAGCACAACTAGCCTTGACAATAAATACCTTCCTGTTAAGTTGTTCCTCTCTAATTAGCTTATAGACCAGCGGGGATGTTTCAGAGTAGATGGAAAAACAAAAAGTCTGGCATCAGAAAAAAAAAAAAAGCAAATTCTGCCGCGAAGGCAACATGCCAGAGTGTTTTAATTATCCCTCGCATTCGCAGAAATTGCTCCGTCAAACGATCAATTTTAACTTTAAAGCTCAAAGCCAGACAAGCCATCCGAGAGCGGGGAAAGCACACTGATCTCCTCTTGCGTCCTCAGCCACACACGGCTAAGAGTCACGGTACGGAGAAACGGAGCCATTCCGGATTGACTGTCAGTCTTCTGTAATTAACATGTACACCTACACCTGTGGTGAGGTTTAATAAGTGGATAAACACCCCCCCCCCCCCCCCCCCCCCATCCCCAAATGGCACCACCACACCAAAATGTTTGCATACTCAGAGTGTTTGGAACCCTCTCATTAATTTGTTTGATTTATCTATTTATTTTATTTATTTCTATTTATTAGTCTCGAGTCATTTACACCTCGGTTCTGTGGTTTTTGAGCGACTTTAAAAACACGAATTGAATCCATCAGTCTAATAATCCATGCCTGTCATCTTCTCATTTAGTGCGATACTCTAGCTCAGTCAATCAGTCGAAGAATTTATTTATTACTTTTTTAATAGTCCAATTCACAGGGCACTTTAAAGAGAAGACCCAGAGAAGACCTTTTCTAATGAAAGTGAAGTACGCAAAATGGGGTAAATACACTCCTGACATACTAATAAAGAGAATTGAAATCCAGAAGAGAATTTACTATGCATTGCACACTAAACAGCAGCAAAGAAAGTAAACCTCCAGAGCTGTAAGTTACGAGAGGGACAGTAGTCTACGGACACAGGTGTAAGTTTCATTTCAACTTTGGGGGAGACTCACTGCTGGACCACCTAATGGCTGCACTCCATTATCAGGGACACAACAGTACTTAATTACAGTCACACAAAGAAAATATAATAAACTCAAAAATGAGCACAGAGTCTATTCAGTGCTTCCACCAGGTCCCCATGTGACCTCTCACGGCCTCAGTATTCCGGCGGTCACATGGGAAGCTCTGCGGAGGAACTGTCCCACAGACCCCCGGGGCCTGATTTAGCACGGCCTCGACCGCCAACGGCTAAAGTCAACGCGGCGCTTAGCGTGGCGGTAACGGATGACGCTGGCAGGAAGTGCTCACCGGTTGCACGTTCCGGTCCTCCGGGCGCAACGGCGGCCATCTTTGCAGCCTGCCAGGAGGCGACTAGACCTGAAGAGGGGGAGAGAAGAGTGGCTGAGGTGGAGTCAGTCAGACTTTGTGGGCAGGTCAGCTGAGCAGCCACAGTGTTGATAAGATGGTGGCAGCTCTTGCTTAATGACTGGTGACGCATGGTGCCAAACTCAACACACAAAATGCAATAGCCACCGTTCATTTTTATCCAACTTAATCACCCCACCAGACCCCCTCTGACCTAGAAGGCCACAGAGATTGCACCAGCGGGACATATGTACGTACTTGCGCACGCACTCATGTGTGTGCAAACATGAATTTCTCTCTCTCTCTCTCTCCCTCTTGCTCTCTGCCACTCTTTTGCTCTCTCTCGCCCTCTTTCGCTCTCTCGCTTTCTTCTCTTCATCTCTCATATTTTACTTTTAACAGCTACAGCCCTTGTGCGCTTATTTGTCGCGGCTGTATTACGTGCTTTAGTGCTTCATTGTGTCTGTCTGAAGCGTGGCAAGAACCTAATAAAGGTTTCTGGAATTTGAATCTGCGCAGACGGCAATATTTCACCGAAATTAAAACTTAACAGGTTGCAGAGACGAAACATCTGTTCTGCCCCTGCTGGCAGATAAAGACTGAGCTCATCCCGAGAAGAAAAATCAATGCTTTCACTGATGTTTTGATCTTCACATTGGGGTCTCCAACAGGGTAAAAACCAATATTGAATGGTAACGATGGTTCAGGCTCTTGATATTAATGTGAGATTAGATGGATTTGTGGCATCGCCAGAGATGCTTATGTAATAAAGTAGAAGTAGAAAAACTGCATTTTCTAAAATTCATTGTCTTCAGATGACTTTAGAACACTAATCTGAAAATTCATTGTTTTCAGATGATACATTCATTGTTTACAAATGATTTTAGAGCAGTACAATTGTTTTTGCACTCCTTGTGGCGGTTTGTTCATTCCACTAACATTATTTTTCTTAGAGAGAAATATCCCAAACTGCATATACTTTGACATATGAAATCTTGCCCGCAAATTAATACGTTCTGTCTTAAGGAGGGAACCAGCAAGTAAGTCATTTAATAGGAATTTGCATTAGTTACATTTCCAGGGCCGGCCCGTGGCATAAACGCTCTATGCGCTTGTTTAGGGCAACAACCGCTAGGGGGGGCCACACGACCACGAGGGGGGGGGGCCACACGATCCAACGTTTATCTGAGGTAAATAACGTTATTTTCGCAATTACGTTACTCATCCCCCACCGCGGAACTAGCGGCATAAATTTTAAACGGAATGGCAACCGAACATTTCATAAAAATGTAAGAAGGATTTTACCAAGCGACTCCCCCCCCCCCCCCCCCTTAGCCCCCCACTCGGGCAGATTTGCTTAGGGCCTTAGGGCCCCAAAGTCCTAAGGCCAGGCCTGTACATTTTCATATGTGGCAAAATTCCAAATGGCTTCCTTTATGACACCGTGAGCTGCTGGACGTTTTCGCCTGGTTTTTCGCCCAAGCACGTGTTCCCCATTAAGCGTCGCTTGTGTTCGTTTCTGTGAAGCCCCTCGGTGGGACGGGGCGCAGTGCTATTAGCGGTAATTTGGGCAGCGCCTCCTCCGCGTTGATTACAGCGCTCTGAAGAGCTCGCCTCGGCTCCCCCCCCCCCCCCCCCCCCCAGTTTTACCGCTCGACACGGAGCCCCCCCGGACGGGGCTGAAGCCGTTTGCAGAGGGGAGCTGATTGTGTTCCCGTGCATGGGCCTTGATTTCTCTCCTCACTAGACCCTGCCCCCCCCCCCCACCCCACCCCCCCCCCTACCCCCCCCGTCAAAGTTTTGTGCCTTCTTAAAAAATAACAATCTGACAGCCTACCGTGAGGCTTCTCATCCTTGCAGGAAGGTTTCCTGAAGTTTAGGTGTCACTTTTTTTTTTTTTTTTCTTTTTTTTACCTCTGTTTTATTCGGTGGGACATGAACACTATGGCATGACCAACATTAACCTTAACCCCATCTCCAAAACATACAGAAAATATGCTGTCTTTTTTATGTTTTTTACCTTGCATTCATATTTCGTCCAAGTTCCTCCACAGAAGGGATCGTCAAAGTATTCTGAAGCAATTCCCAATGAAGCCTATGATCAATATGGACATTTATTTTAAAAAGGAAAAAACCTATCATGTGGTGTAATGGAACCATTAAGGTAATCAGCAGATTTTTCCTAAAATGACAAACACTGAAGCCTATTTATAACCAGCGACCAAATTCAATAACCCCCTCTAGGTAATGGCCAGCATTATCAATCAAAAATTCTATAAACTACAGCGACAGCCAATGTGACAGATGTTATTTCTTTTCGGACTTCCGTGAGAAGGAAAATGGTTATTTTCTGTTCAAGATTTATTTATTTATTTTATTTGCGTTCTATTTTACATCACTGTAGCAGGCTTAAAATTGCTCCAAGGATCCTGTTTTCCTTTGCACTGTATATATTTTGCGTCTTTTAATAACTGAAGCTTGCACAGAAAATGTGCATTATAGCAAAATAAATAATTCATAAAATGGTTATACACTTTGAGCACTGCAGAAACTGACACGGCTTTTGCAGGACTGGGATACCGCATAGCCACTCAGGGTCTTATGAGACTGTAGCTGTTTATAGAGAGGTCAAGTCCACCATTCTAAAGCCTTTTCGATAATCTGAAATCAGAAGTCTATTTAAATTATTTTCTTGAAGATATCGATCATTTAAGAGTTAGAGATTATTTGATTTATTTTTATTTATTTCCTTTTTCGATGGTTGACGATGTTAAGTTACATTGCATTACATGCATTTAGCAGACACTCTTATCTAGAGCAACTTGCACAACATTCTAAATAGCATTTATTTATACAGCTGGATATACTGAAGAAATGCAGGCTACAGTAAGCACCTTGTTCAAGGGTACAACGGCAGTGTCTTACCCGAGAATCAAACTTGTGACCTTCAGGTTACAAGACCAGCTCCTTACCCATTATACTACAGTGCCACCCATATCCTGCAACTGAGAAAACGTTTGTTATGGCTAACACTCAGACGGCTAAAATGTAGTCTTCAATAATATTAGCAAATTTTGACTGACTCATTATTCTTTGGTTTAACAGAGGAGGACACAGAGGAACAGGATTAGAATAGATTCTGTAGATCATTCAAAAGGCTTCAGGAACACATGTTTGACTGTGCACAACTACTGCCACGTTGCTAGGCGGTATCCAAGCATGTGTCCAAGTCATAAAAAGGGCCTATTCCTCTCCAGAGTCTTTTTGGTTGTTATTTATATTCTGTAATGTTCATTACTTTATAACAAAATGTTTTTATTTTCTTGCCTACAAATTCAGACGGTGAGACAGTGAGAGAATGACAGAGAGAACGAGGGTAAAAAAGTGAGTACTGAAGTATATAAAAAAATGCATATTTCGAAGCACTTTGTTTACTCAAAGATTTGCTTAAATAAAGTCAGTAATGAAATAAGCAATCAGCTAAGCTGAACTATAATCAAGGGAGTGAGTAACTGCTGGGTTAAAAACAATATTACACGATTTTATTAGCAGCTCTAGATGAAAGCACGTCGTGTAGCCACACTAGATCTCCCATTTTAATTTAGGTGCCAATTCAAATCATCTGCGGTGCCTGTGAAAGTGTTTATTTCCCAGCATAAAAACAAATAATTAACATTTTAATCTCGGAAATGCCTATAAAAAGGAGAAGAGGAAAAAAATCAGGAAATGTGTTTTTTTTTTTGTGCGGCTGCATGTTATCAACAAAAATGTGTGCCGCCAATGAGAGAAGTATAGAAAGAGAGAGAGAACGGAATCTGAAAATGTCTTCAAAGCTCCGGAATGAGATAAGGGTGTAAGGGACCGGAAAAAAGTGTCCCTCAATTAGGGAAAACAAGGCAGGCGGCTGATGGGGGAAAAAAAAAAATGACTTTCCATGCACTTTATTAAACTTTCTGTCATAAGTAGAAGCACAGGGATGTTTTACAAAGCTCTGTCAAGCTGAAATGTTGGTTTTAGGTCCCAAATATTAAGGGAGAAGGGAGAAATTAGAAATTGTTCTACTCTCACCTTAAACTGTGATGGTTGTTTGGCTGAACCTAATATGGTCGTTAAAGACCTTGGTGTCACCATTGATCCTGATCTATCTTTTGACACCCATATAAAAAACATATCCAGAATTGCCTTCTTTCAGCTGCGCAACATAGCTAAAATTAGACATTTCCGTCAGTCGGGGATGCTGAAAAATTGATCCATGCGTTTGTTACGTCTAGGTTAGACTACTGTAACGCCCTGCTTTCTGGCTGCCCTAATAACTCGTTAAAGAGTCTCCAGCTTGTGCAGAATGCAGCTGCTCGTATCTTGACCAGAACTAAGAAGTATGAGCACATTACACCAGTACTAGCGTCGCTTCACTGGCTACCCATTAAGCATAGGATAGACTTTAAGGTTTTGCTCCTGACTTTTAAGCTCTGCATGGACGTGCACCTGTGTACATATCGAACCTGCTCCTACCTTATAAGCCCACAAGGTCACTTCGATCTCAAGACGCAGGCTACTTGGTAGTCCCAAGAATTTCCAAGAACCTAAAAGGTGGTAGGGCTTTCTCCTACAGGGCCCCACTACTATGGAACCAGCTTCCAACAATTTATAAAGGAGTCAGACACAGTCGCAATATTTAAATCTAGATTAAAAATGCACCTCTATACTCAGGCTTACAATCAGTTATAGTCTGGAGACAGGGTGCGAGAAGCCTGTAGTCATAGAGCTTTGTAGGTGGCAATCCTTTCCTTACTGTCACCTGTCAATCAGCTGTGACCCAACTTACATGGGCTGGCTCTTGATAGGCAGGTATGGTTGTCTACCCCTCATGACTGCATGGGCTCTCCATCCCTGTCCTAGTAGATATGCAGCCATATTCTACTCCTGGCGGGGTCCCCCCAATACACACCACTGCCTTTCTACTCACTGTCTGCTATATTGCAAATTTCCTAACTGCCGTTTCCACCCTCTTCCCCACGCTGCCGGCGGGGCTCTTGCCCCAACCCTCGACTGCTTCGAGAGTCGTCTGGTCTCCCCCACCTCTGCGGTCCAGCCCCTCCTTCGTCATTGCCTCCACCCTGCCCACACCTGCCGCCACCTGCTGTTCCCCATCACCGCCACCCGGCCCCACCCATCATCTGAGCCACACCACCTATCACATCTTCTGCATAAACTGGCTGACATGCTGGTCACCAGTCGGCACCCTGAGCCGACCAGAGGAGGATGGGTTTCCCCCTTGAGCCTGGTTCCTTCCGAGGTTTCTCCCCATCTGCACAGGGAGTTTTTCCTTGCCACTGTTGCCTTAGGCTTGCTCCTGTGGGGGTTTAGGCTAGGGTTGTCTGTAAAGCGTATTGTGACAACTGTTGTAAAATACGCTATACAAATAAAATTTGATTGATTGATTTTGATTGATATTACAGCTTTGGTAACTTTTTTTTTGGGGGGGGGGGGGAGAATGTCTGTTCTGGAGAATCCAGAAAGGATTTCATGACAAACTGGATAATTATTTCATTATGTACTGTAATGAAGCATTTGCCCTGTATCAGGTGATTTCACTTTGTGATTGTTGAATTTTCCTATGCATGCGATTAAAAATTGGTTTGCTTAAATTATTTCCTTTATTAAAGAGAAATACTTGATATTTCCCTCAACTTGTAATTCCTTAAATTTCAATTTAGTACTGAAGTGTTAATTAAGACATGAAGTATTGTATTTTGCATATAATTCTGAATATCATAAGTGCACCTACACAATTAAATTATAGGCCATTCAATTTTGAGGGAAAACTTCAATCAGTAGCACAATACACACTTTCCTTTTCACACTGTATTTACAGTTCAGGTTATTTGCACATGTACCCTATTTTAAATGGCTGGATATAAAGCAATTCAGGTTAAGTACTTTGCTCAAGGGTACAACAGAGTGACCCCTTCTGGGAATTGAACAAACAGTTTTGGAGCCAACAAATTTCACTGGACTTTTTAACAACAGCCCATTATGAGTTAATACAACTTATTTATGGTTGCTGTGTCAACATAAAAGTCTTGTCACTGCAGTTTAGAATTTGTACTCCACAGAACCTTAAACCTTGAAAGTTGGGAACTCAAGTGCTGTTGTAATCAGTTACTAAGGAATTTTTGATTGATTTTTATTTTATTTATTTTTATTTTTTACACTGTACAGCCATTATGCTAGGCTAGTTGATAAATGGTTGTTTGGTGGCATTGGATCATTCAAATATTAACTGACTTATCATTGTTTCTGTTGTAGTTCTCGCAAATTAGATTGATTGATTAATTTAGCCACCCAATTAATTGTTATTTAAATGTGGAGTTTGCCTCTAATTTTTTACTGTGAGAGTACAACAATAGACATGGTTTTAATTTAAAACTAAGATAATTTGCTTATGAATGTTATTTATTTATTTTTTTTAAAAACCTTTAAATAATTAATGTGCAGTATCATTTTAATTAGTTAGATATAAGAGAACTTGCATATATATTAGCTTGTCATCACTGCTGCTTTCTAAAGCACATCAATGATTCATGGCCCAAGAACAAAGAGTTAAAATGATGCTTTGAATTCGGTAACGCCAATCGAGTGTGATATTGAGAACACGTGCAGGCCCAAGATCATACATCAAAACTTTAATCAAAGATGAAAAACCCAAAGGCTGCCATTAATCATAGTTTTCTTCAGAAAACTGGCAAAAACAAGCTGTTGCCCAAACTCGGATGACATTCAATGACCGAAAAGTCTTCAAAAAACCTTCGCAAATTAATTTTCTTGGATTTTCTAATTATTTAAAATTGTTTTTTTGAGACTGCAGGAGGCAGTACATGTCCGGGCCATGGTTGTCCCCCAGGGATGTGGTTCTCAAAAAAAAGGTTTGTTTGTTGGGAATCTTTCCCAACAACATGAGCCAATAATAACACACAAGGGACAGTCGTGAGTGTCTCTAGAGAACAGAAACTCCACCGTACACCATGAGGCTGGAACTCTTTTGGCTGTGGAGAGGTCCTAAAGGTCAGATTTACTGGGGACGAATGAGTCTAAACTTGTTTGACATTCAAAATAAAAACGTTTAGTGTTAAAACACCTCTGACAGGTGTTTAATTTCTGACAGAGTACATTCATTCTATCCCTTTCCCAGGAAAGAGACCAAAGTTAACACTACTTTCCAAACTATTATGAATTGCAGGGGCTTTTTGCTCACTCGTGATAAACTTAATTAATGGTACTCTATGTTCAAAGGGGAAAAAGAAATAGACGCAGGAATATATAGCAAATAACTGAAATAACTGAAAATATCCGCTGGCTCCAAGCAAAAAAAAACAACGTTGACTTTGAGTTAAGGCAATTCAAATGTTTTGACTCTGGCTTTCTCCCTTAAATCAGAGTTGTTATCGCTGGGAATTTTAACACTTATTTAAGGGGGAGAGCCAGAGTCAAAACATTTGGATTTTACAGTCATGATCAAAGGGGAAACATGGGGCAATGTAAGTTAATTAGCTCCCCATTTTTAGGTTCACTGTTAAAATGTTTCCTTGATCTCAATAAATTGGACAGAAACGCAGTTAGTACAGTCGAACCTTTATGCTCAATTTATGAATACAGCTGAACAGTCAGTCACTTCGCCCTATATCATGTCATATTTAACCCATTTTCTATCATCATTTTCTATTCTCCTAAAATTCACAACCACTTTTCCAATTTAATTACTCCAAAATAAATAATCTTGTTTTTTCACATATTGGCTTATTATGAAAAGGCATGAACTTAGCAGTGCAGAGTTTGGTTTGACTTGGATTTAAGAACTCTGAAAAAACCTTGAGAGAGAGACAGGAGTCTAAACCCTGCTAGCTCTGATCAACCGAGTGTGTTTGAATACAAAAGGGTATATAGATATGGGGCATAATAGATATATGAAAAGTAATTTAACTGAATGCAATCAAAGTATGCCCAGGAGCCAAAGCAGCTTGAAGTATTCAGTGCGCAAATTATTTCCGTTAACATTTTAAGACATTTTAACATGTTGAATTTTCATACATGAATGACCCAGCGGCGTGATGGGGACACTGGGCTTTAGGAGGTCCCATCCTTACAATGAGAAAATAAACTGAGGTCCTGTCTCACCGCAGTCATGACAGATCTTGCGGCACTTTGCAAAAGAGTAGGGGGGAATAACTCTGTTGCCCTTACCAAATCCCCACAAAAAAAACTGCCTCCGTACAACTGGTCACCTCATCATGCCTTACGTCTGGTTAGCTGCAGAATCCCTTGCATGCCCCGCCCACTTTCATCCCCACAGGGCAGGGCTGCCCAACCCTGTTCCTGGAGATCTACCGTCCTGCAGGTTTTCATTCCAAACCAAAAAAAGGCACACTTCATTCAACAGCTAGAGCAGGGCTGGCCAATCCTTTTCCTGGAGATCTACCATCCTGCAGGTTTTCATTCCAAACCAAAAAAAGGCACACCTCATTCAGCAGCTAGAGCAGGGCTGTCCAATCCTTTTCCTGGAGATCTACCATCCTGCAGGTTTTCATTCCAAACCAAAAAAAGGCACACCTCATTCAGCAGCTAGAGCAGGGCTGTCTAACCCTTTTCCTGGAGATCTACTGTCCTGTAGGTTTTCACTCCAACCCTAAAAAAGCATACCTCGCTCAACAGATAGATCAGGGCTGACCTGTTCGTGGAGATCAGGGTATCACTGCAAAAGATCTCCAGCTGTTCTCAGCTGATCTACCTGGTTAAATAAATATTACATTTAATAAATAAAACATCAATTTTATAATGTTTTCTATTGAACTTTCCCAACTTAATTTAATTTGGCTAAAAACAGCAGTGGTATTTCAGGAGTAGCTTAGCCCAGCTTTTCATTTAAAGCACAAAGGCAAAGCTTATCTTCCCTGCCGATTTTTATTTTTATGTTATTTATGGTGGCCTTTTTGTGTGATGGAAGGACCAGAGATAAGATGTTTATCTTCTCCGCTGGTCATTTCTTTTTCGAAAAGATAAATTATTTCCAACACTGTGTCTAATACATTATTGCATGCAGAAAATGGCTCAAACCCACATCAGAGCTTCATATCGTGCTTATTCGATTGTTTTGGAGCATGCATAAACCAGCTGACCAATTCATCTGACGGTGAACTTTGCCATGGTGCCTGCGTAGAATGCATTGTCTTGGAGGCAATGCATTGCATATGAGAATGGCTTACCACCAATGAAGCTCTGTCCTAGTTTTGTACATGAAGTTTGTGTCCATTTGTGCCACATACAAAGGTGTAAAATAAGCTGTTGGAACACACCTCTGGTCTCACAAGAAAGCTATGCATGCTCAAAAATAGTATGCCACCATACCATGGCATGACAGGACATTTTTAATGTGATGATGATATCTGTGCATTGCTTTTTATATAACTGGGTAGATATTCATATTTTCAAAAAGGTTGTTTAATCATGTGGTATCATAAAACATATAAAACTTCTTTGATATATATATATATATATATATATATATATATATATATATATATATATATATCAATTTTTTTTTTTTTCTTTTTTACTCTCTTACACCAAGTCGTATTAATGTCGGTGTTTCCATGGTTACAGTTCCAGATTCCTCAGATAAAGCAAATGGAAAGTGAGAGAGAGTGGGGCCTCTGAGGATTTGGATTTGTCAGGCCCTTCAAACAAGGACGGAAAAAAATATATATATACATATTTCAAAGGCACGGGGAAGAGAGAGAATTCGGAACTCAGGATTCATATTCATATGTCTCCTTTTCATCCACACTTTGTCCTCTTCAAAGGGAAATGGAGACAGAGCCGATACATTTATAAAATAAACAAATTTTAAAAATAAAAATAAAAACTTTCCAAATCAGGCCCAACTTTCCCCCTATAACATGATATGAATCTAATGAGGTACAAGCAAGGACAGAGTTAATGGGGGGAAAAAATTTTTTACGAAAAAATATAAAAGCCTTTACCCCTGTCAATTTGAAAGAGAAACGGAAGAGACTGCAGAGCTTGACGTCAGCCAAGGATATGTAGGTTGGCCCTATCGACTCACTGTGTTGCTGTGTTGCATTTCCTCTTCAGTTTGGAACGGACGCCTTTAACTTTATCAAGTTGAGTTATTTTAATCATCCATTTGCATTTTATTGTTTTGTGCTTGTTGTGTTTCAGCGATGAATCCTTGAGTTTGGAAAACTTTTTTTTTTTTTTTTTTTTACACTCCCTCTCTCTTTCTCCTCTTTTACCCTGTTGAAAGGGTCGTGTGTATCCTAGCAACAACTCGCACCACCCCCCCGCCCCCCCCACCCTGCAGTGTAGCAGTCACTAAGGCACGGGCGATGGGGAATTCTTTTTTTTTTTTTTACACCACATTTTTTCTATAGTACTTACATTTCCTGCTATTTTTGGGGGGATGCAGAACTCTACTGGAAGCGAGAGTCTTTTGCGATCGTTTGCACACGAATCCTCTCTTCAGTTCAGACTCCTGCTCTATCATGTAGTGCAGGAGTCTGTGAATGCTATTCTTCTGACCTTGAAGCAGTCACACTACATAATGTGAATTCATCCAATGAACCAGTACCACTGCAGAGGCGTTATATCAAACCTTTTCTAAGTAAACTCTAAATGTTTGTGATGCTGGTCCATTAAAAATAGCAGTTGTGCTTTTTTTTAGATTGCAGAATGCTATTCTATATAATTTAACTGAAGGTGAGTAACTTAAATATCTTTGGATTTGCATTATTAAAGTTATTTATAAGTATTTATAAGTATAATCTTTTTTTAAAACATGGCACCTGGTGCAATAAAACTGGGTTGAGCAAGTGGTTACACAGTTTCCTGAAAACCACACATTACACATTTTGTGATCATTTTATTTATTATAAAAAACATGAACAAATACAGGACACGGGATCACTCTTTCAATCAATATATTATTTACTGTCCGAAATATAAAGCAATGCAGGTCACAGGATCCCTCTTTCACACACATTATATATTTAACTGCCAGAATATACCTGCCTTCACCGAAACTAGGCTCAGATTTACAAGCCAAGATGGCTCCAACACTTAAAAGTTTGCTTGCCGACGGACAAACCGAATGTAGCGTGCAAACAGCAGCTATGCGTGCATCCCAGTGAGAAAAGGCCAGAACCTATAGAGGTCTAGAGGGGTGGAAATCTAGGTTGAGAGACTTTGGACTAGGTTGGTCATGGTATAGCCTGGCTATGTCCTAGTCAGATAGAAAACTTTAACTTTTTTTTACTTCTCAATCAAATGTAAAATAGGTTTTCACCTGAACACCTAGATGGCATTTCACCAACAACTTTTCACCACAAATATGTTCACTGGAATAGCTTATCACTGGTCCACCGCTCCAGCGAATCCAGATCATTCAACTTCCAGATAAGCGGGGTCCATGTTGTTCCTCGTGACCCCATCAGTTACGCTGATCCAATAAAACAGCGATCCCTTTTCCTGAATGTCTGCCTGGTTGAAATATGTTTAATGTACTTTTGGTATCTCGTGTTTACATGATAAGAAGAGCCAACCTTTGCCATTGTCAAAGTAACAAACCCAGTGCGGTGTTGTTGGTTTTGAATTGCATCCACAATTCTTCACTGATGTATAAAAATGACAACCGCTCCAGCCTTCTTCTCCCAACTGTTTGCCATTTTGTTTCAACAAAAAAAAGGCAAAGAGTGATGATTTAGTAATAGGTCCTAGTTTGTATGCAGTGAAAATCTGAGCTCCAGAACTGCTGTGTCAGTGGAGGACTGGAAGTCTGGTTGTTCGTGCTACTTTGCCAACCAGTGTAGTTTGCAAAAGTTTCAGTAGTGCATAGAATCCATTTTTAGTCTTGGTCAGGAATATTTTAATTAATTTATTTTGTGTGTGTGTTAGGGTTGGGGGGGGGGGGGGGGGGGGTGATAAGGTGAACCACAGCAATATTTCTTTAGACAGACATGCAATAAGGAATCCACCTGGAGAAAGGTGGTTTTTTCAGACAAACCTGCACATTTGACAGGGTGGTCAAAAAAAATATGATGATTTACCATTTGGTAACTATATAACTCTATTTGGTATACTTGCTAGCTAACCCATTCCTACACAAACATGTGCGCAAGTTTATAGACCTATAAATTACCTTGCATTACATGGTACTCATGGTCTGGGTGAAAACTCAATTCTGATTGGCTTGAAGGTGTGCGTTAAATGGTTGAAACGCACACCTTCAAACCAATCACGTAGTTGTGAAAAAGAACACATTTACAATATAAACAGATCAAAAACTCTACACAGAGTACGGTTTGCTTGATAGCTAGCTAGTTAAATATTTACTCCTTTTATTCTTCTCAAAACGGCCCTGCTCTTGATGTTAAAAGACTTCCATTTTTTATTGTATATTAAACACATGTAACCAAAGGCAACATTGCAACCAATGATCCTCCTGTCAGTACTGTAGATTACAATCACCTCGGTGACTCTGGCATTAGTTACTGCGGAGCATAACTTATGCCAATCTCAATTCTATGTTTACATTATGCAAAGAGCCCACTACACTGTGCAGTCAGAACTGAATGAGGGTGCATGAAGTGCATGAAAAAGAGCACACGGTTCATTTAGCCATTTCAGACCAAAATAATGGTGCTAAGGGTGGAATCACCAGCAAATGTACCTGTGTTTTATTTTATTGCTGAGGACCCTGTCATTTTCATTAGAATAGCTAAAAAAAAAAAAAAAATTAGTCCTGGTCAGTCTCAATGATGTGTTTGAAGTGTGTACAGTGAATGGAGGCTATAGAGTTATTTTCTGGAGTTTTAGAAAGCTGATCAATGCAAATGAGAAATAATTCCAGGGTGGTGTTGATCCTGAAAATGTAAAGGCCAAACAATTCTAAAGTCAGTACTTGGAGTAACGAGGCGCAAGTCAAGTCTTCATGTGACGTGCGGCCTGGCAACTCCACGGAAATCTATCGCCCCCCGTCCCCATTAGAAGTCTGTCTGTGTCTCCTCTTCAGCACACTCACACACACACACACACACACCAGCACCCATAATCCCCCTGGGTTCGAGTGGAAGACCGCACGGCCAGCGTTCCAAATGACCCCAGGCATCACGCAGGTCCCACCGACCAATCCGCTCCCTTAGAACCCGCACACTCTGCTGCTGAAGCGAAGACGGAACGCGGGCGGCGGGAACACTCCGGCGGGCCGGGTCCCCGCTCCGGCGCCGATAGCATCATCGGCGGTGTTTCCCAGACGCGGCGCTGTTTGCGCACTTTAATTGTGACGCTTGTAATCGCCGCGGCGGGATCTGGTGTTTTTAACGACTCCGTGAGAGCCGGGTAGGGGGGGTTTTTTTTTTTTTTTTTTGCCTCATTTTGGCTGAACGACCCCTCGTGAACGGGGAACGTTGTGTATGTTCCTGGAGAACGATGCACGTGTGCGGTATTTAAAATAAATAAATAAATTTTAAAAAACTCCTCCAATTACAGCATGGACTACGAGGTGTCATGTTATTTAATTAAAGTTGCGTCGTGGCAAATCAGTGCTTTCTGATTCACGATTACGCATCCGACTTTCTTTGATAATCAAATCATCTTCAACGAGCAATTATGCAAGAAAAAAAAAAAAAAACAACAACTTTGATTGCAGAAAAATCTGTTAATATCCCTCGAGTACTTTTTGTCCACATTAGCGCTGTTATTTTGTACATGAACGGGACACGGAAATATAATTGCCTGAATACAGCTTAATAAACTGAAACCTTTGTTGCCAAGATAATTCTCAAGCAGTTTTGTTATGACAATATTTAATATGTAGTAGGATATCTGACAGCAAAATTCCACGATAACATTTTAAAATTATTCTCCCTATTGATTTTCCTATTTGTTTCATTTAGTGCAGAACATGTCGCTCTTGTTATCCAATAATTTTTAGAAATGAGCATAAAGGACTTCTGTATCATTGTAAAGGTTATCTGTACTTTTGAAATTATCAGTTAGATTCCTATCTTTATCTATAAAGGAACAGCAAAAGAGCATGTTTTACATATCTGGATGAATCGGGAGCTTTGCTAAAATGGCTCCGAATTCATATTCACAAGTATTTTATACTGCATAACATCTCTTCAGACACTGCACACCTGTAGTGTGAAAAATTAGACATCCCGATGTGTGGCTGTCATGTTTTCGGTCCGTGCCTGAAAGTCTGGTAGGCTGATATGTCCCAATTGTAGAAACTACTTAATTGTGCATGTTTGTTTTTTAAACCAAAGATAGGAACAGATCAGCTCATATTCATGAATACACTTCTAAAACAATCAAAGCACACACATTAATGCGTTGCTTTTGGTCTAATTGGTGGAACAAATCCTTTGGGTGTTTTCTGACATTGAGCAAATTGGATACCCATGGGCTTATTAAACATTGTCATTGCTTTTTTTTTTTTTTTTGCTTTTTTTTTGGAGAGTGAGTTGATGAGACGTTTCACTCGTGGTGAAGATCACCGATGTCTTTATCTGCATTTTTTTCAGTGGAATCGCATTATAAGCTTGACTTCAGACCATGTGACCGTGAAATGCGAGACTAGGTCACAGAGAATGTTCTGGGGAAAGGCAAAAAAGTCAAACGAGGGAAAGGCAAAAATGATAATGTTTTTTTATTATTTTCAATGTGGGCGATGTGAACAGACAAGACACATTTGGAAAACATTACTCATTTCACTGAAAGATGCTGCCTAATCTTGGAAGCTTGCCCTCTCTCGAGTCGTGGGTAGCAGGCTAAGTGTGCTTTTGTAGATGTCTGGCTTTTTTCCCCCCCCCTCTTTATTCTGGTCACGTGACCAATTATGACCTCATCGGTCAGGGAGAAGCCAGAGGTTCCATATCAGCCTGTGGGCCGCGACGCCAAGGGCGGCCATTTTGTGGCCCACTCCAAGACGCACTTCACAGGGACGCGTTCGCACAATCGTATCTCGACTGTGGTCAAGTGAACCTGGGAGTGTGCGCCCCATTATACAAAAAAAAAATAATAAAAAATTAAAAAATGTGCGTGTAAGAATCAGAGAAGTGTCTCCGCTCTCTTTGTTAGCGAGGCGATCCTGTCGGGCAGCCCGATGACCCGAGCTGACAGGAGGAGGAAGCGTCCGCGGCGGCGCGGCCTTGTTAGCTCCCAGCCAGCTCCTCATTAGCGTCCCGGTGACCTTTCCGATCGAAGGGAACAGCGGTTGCCGCGGCACTTTGAATACGGAAATCTATCCCTCTGACATTTATGCGAGAGACAGACAGAGAGAGAGGGAGAGAGAGAGAGAGAGAGAGAGAGAGAGAGAGAAAGAGACGGAAAGAGCAAGGGACAGAGAGGAGAGATAAGATGTTAGCCAAGCGTCTGCAGCCGGGAGCGGTCGGGACGGTTTTTAAAATGGTCACCTGTTTTGCCGAGGGGCCTAAACGTGCCTCGAGATTTAAAGACGAAATGAAGCGAGGCACCATTAACCCTGTGGGTAGGGACTGGCGTGGGGGGGGGGGGGGGGGGTGTGAGAACAGTCCAGTCCTATTACTGACAAATGAACCGTCATTTAAGCTCTTTGCTTGGACCTTCTCATTTTATTCCACGTGTCCTTCACCCTCGGGCGAATAAACTGAGAAATTATTTCTGTCAGCGACGTATCTGAAAAAGAAAAATCCAATCACCGAGGTTTTTTGTTCGCTTCGGCCCCGCTTTCTCTCTAACCGAATTCTCCCGGCGTTGTTCGGACATGCTAACCGCTCACACAACAGAGAGAGGCTTCCCCGCTGCATCCCAATCAGCCTGGCACGGCGACCCAACCGTCCCTCTCTCTCCCTCTCTCTCTCTCTCTCTCTCTGTCTCTCTCTCTCTCTCTCTCTCTCTCTCTCTCTGATCTCTCTCTCTCTCTCTCTCCTCTCCCTCTCTCTCTCTCTCTCCCCCTCTGTCTCTCTCTCTCCTCTCTCTCTCTCTGTCCCTCTCTCTCTCTCTCTCTCTCTCCTCTCTCTCTCTCTGTCTCTCTCTGTCCCCCTCTCTCTCTCTCTCTCTCTCTCTCTCTCTCTCTCTCTCTCTCTCTCTCTCTCTCTCTCTCTCTCTCTCTCTCTCTCCGCGCTCCCGACCTTGAGTCTCCTCCGGTGTTCGCGTTAGCCGTCCCATTTGAATGGGTTTGACCGAGCGCCCTTCGTGCGCGTTCCCGAAAGGTAAATTACCTGCCCCCCCCCCCGCCCCCCCCCCAGTCTCTGATCTCTTCCTTGGGCGATCATGCATGGGGGGGGGGGGGGGCAGCTGTATTGATTTACTCATTCACGCTGGATAATGATGTCTCTGTTACTTACGGCTGTGTGTCACCTCACCCTTACGCTGTCCTGTCCTTAAACGGAGAGTAATCTGTGGGTTGGGGGGGGGGGGGGGTTAGGTGGTGTGGGGAGGGGCACAGGTGGGTGTGGAGGGCATATTTGGGCAGAGGAGAGAGGGGGGCACAGGTGGGTGTGGAGGGCATATTTGGGCGGGGGGGGGGGCACAGGTGGGTGTGGAGGGCATATTTGGGCGGGGGGGGGGGCACAGGTGGGTGTGGAGGGCAGGGCAGAGGGGAGAGGGGGCACAGGTGGGCGTGGAGGGCATATTTGGGGTGGGGGGTCGGGGGCACAGGTGGGTGTGGAGGGCATATTTGGGCAGAGGAGAGAGGGGGGCACAGGTGGGTGTGGAGGGCATATTTGGGCAGAGGAGAGAGGGGGGCAGCAGAGGTGGAGGTGTAAAACTGTTTGGGACGAGACTCTTTTTTTCGGGCTAAGCTGTGAGCTCCGTCACACGGCAGCTCGCTATCTCTCAGCCGCAGCCCAGCGCCTCACAGATACGGGTAACTGAGGAACAGAGAGGCAGTTAATGGAGTGGCCTTTTATGGTTCTCCTCTCCCATTTGCCATTATCCACTGGCCAGATCCTGAGATATGGGAAGAGGGGATGGAGGAGGAGGAGGAGGAGGGGTGGGGGAGGGATGGGGTGGGGGGGGGGGGGAGGTGCATTTAATTGCCCGGATATACATCTCCAGATCCAGGAGATGCCCTTGGTTTGGGCCGACAGAAACAGTACTTTTCCAGAAAATAAAAATGGGGATCTCACCGTAATCGTCCCTGTAAGAAATGGGGCTGGCTGTAATGTTGAAGGTAAAAATAGTGGCTTTCCGTTATTTTGTGAGGGGGAAAAAGACTAACTCCCCTGTAAAAGAAATGGCCTTTGAAGTACTTTTACCTGTGAGATAAAAGGACTAAAGGTAATTTTCCCCCTAGGATCTTTGCTCTAAATGATAATGCACATACCATGGTCATTCGTAACAGCCTTACTTAACTGGTCATACAAACGATTTTCACTTTCCCCGTCTTTTTAATTTACTTTCCCTCCCAGGTTTCCTATTATAACAAAGACCTGAATATCAGTGGCTTCATCATTATTATCTGCATATAACTATGACTTTAATGTGGTGGAATTGCGTAGAAATTGGTGTCTGCCATGAATAGTTTCCATTCTCCCTCTGTCCTGAAGAAAACTTCCTGTGTAAATAAAACACATGACGTGTTATGTTGTAGAGCATTAACACATTTCACAAATTACTTTTTCTCATGAAACACACATGCAGGCAACTCTAGAGAGCTGTCGTTTGTAAAACGACAACCGTAAACCCCATTATTAAGATTTATCACCATAAGACGTTTAATAAGTATATTATTCAAGAATAACTTCTGGCCCAGCTCCAATATTTGATGTCGACACACTCGAGAGTGTGAAAGGAATATATATTTAATTTAATTCCGGGGAGGCCTGTTTAGTATTGCAAGGTGGTTGGAGTGACAGATCGATACATTCAAAAGGTTTTATTTCCAATTTCATGCTTTTCTAACTCTATCCAAAATGTGTTTCTCACAGATAAATCCCTCTCGTAACCGGAGTGCCCTCACCCGAATTCATAAGTAGAAATCAGACTGGCATGTGTGAAATGTTTTTTTTATTTTTTTTTATCATTTGGAGATTCATTATTTTGCCTAATATTAATTCTGAGTATCCTAGCGATGAATTCTAGGGCCAGAGGCCCGATAGTACTGTGCTGTCATAACTGTCTTATTGTGCAATTTTCTACAGCTCTTGGGCAGAACCAGACCTGCATGACCAAGAGGTTGTATGGAATAGGGTCACCTATCTCCACCTTCCCTTCAGCACTTTTGGAACAGTGAAAATAATTGTAACGTTGTACTGCTGATGACAACAGTGGAATGTCACAATTCCACTATGCAGTGTCACAATTGCACAATCCACCCCAGAATGTAGAAATTATGATGCTAGAATGCTGATAAAATAATGGTAAGATCAGTTACCTGGTATGTCTGCCAAATTTAACAGGTTTATAGTGATTGAGAATATTATTGGGGGGGGGGGGGGTGGTGGTATGGGTGGACTCTACTCCTTCACACACATTTCAGCTAGTTGAATTGATTCTTATTTTACTTTGTAGCTTATGTTGTTACAAAAAAAGAAATAATTCTGCACAAGACAACAGAACATAACATATATTTCAATTTGGTATGCAAAGTTCATGGTAGTGACATACTCGTATGGTGGAGTGCCCTTTAAAATAGCACATTTACATCGTGCGATGGCACACACAGTATATTAACATGCGGCTATCCTGTAACATATGAAAGGGGTAGTCAATTTTCTCAAAGCAATTATAGAAGTTGAAAAGCGTAACAATGGACTTCATATGAGAGGGATTGTTGCTGTCTGATCTTCAAAGGTATCGCCAAGGAATGAAATGCGGTACCTTTGTACATTATTCTCCATTGTGTCTCCTAACGCAGATAAAACTAGCCAAGAGACGGATTTCCAGGAGTCACTTTGGTCATGTTATCTTATCCATCACTGACTGGAGAGGCTTCGGGGGGCTTATCACAAAAGAAATAGGGGTTTACGGTTATTGCACGCGTGGAAATACATTATATTCTGCTTTATCAATAATTCAGGAATTCGTCCAATCATCTTCGGCTTTCTTGATGTTCTCCAGTCCAGGAGAAATCCTGACACTCGTGTGTGTCTGTGTGCCTGTTAGGGCAATTTGAGAGACAGCCGTCTTCAGTTTCTATGACGGGGCAGGGGTGTAAGGTTTTGTATGCAGGCATGTGGCGCGGAATGAAGAAGTGGCACAGCATAGATTAAAAGCAGTCTGCTGTCTACCAGTGTCATACACCTGACGGCCTCTTTTCCCTTTTGGTTCAGGCACAAATAGACAAATAGTGAAGCGGGCTTCTCCACACTTGCGGCTAATGGAAGTGTGGACCATGGCCAAAAAATGTCATGAACATCCACACTGGGTTTTTGACACCTCTTCTGAAGCATTGTGTGGTTTTGCTGAGCAGGGAGTGTTTGGGGAGATGGGTGCATGATCTTATTTATGTTTTGACATATCCAGCTATGCACTGTTAGGTTTTAACTGCGAAATACAGAAAAGCAAGTTGATCTGAGGCCACTGACCATAACACCTTTTTCTCAGAAGGTTATACTTTAATGAAATAATGAACGAATGAACGAATGAATGAATGGATGAGTGGGAGGGTTGGTGAATGAATGAATCAATCAATGAATGACTGAAAAGGTCAACTGATTACGAATTTAAGCAAATCCTCCTGGGAAGAAGGGGAGAGGCACAAAACGGAGCTGTCTGCCTGTACCTCAGAGACAGTGAGAGAAACCAGCATTAAAAAGGCTAGCTAGTGATAAATTGTATTTGTCCACATGGATTTTGGTTGGATGTATAAGTTTTTTTGTGAATGCTAATGAAGCTTTAGCAATATGCAGTGCAGTCCATAAGTATTTGGACAGTGACAATTTTTATTTTATTTTTTATTTTTGGCTCTGAACTCCCACACATTGGATTTGAAATGAAACAAAATGAATATGAGGTTAAAGTGCTGACTGTTTGTTTGCTTAAATTTTTATCCACAGTGGGTTAATCATGTAGCAGCCCTTCTTATACATAGTCCGCCCCCACCCCCATTTTCTGCAGTGCTTTTCACAGAAATTGAATGTGCCATATTGCAAAGCCATACTGTCATGTTTTCCTGCGTTTGTAGCATCTTGGCCCCGATTTCATCATCCTCCCATTACATTTGTCAGTTGGTTTCCTAAAATGTTGTCACCGCAAAGGTAGAAATCCCAAAGCCGATGTGTGGGTGGAAATAGCAGACTCCACATAACTACCTGGCAAGTGCATATTTAACATGTAAAATACCAGGCTGCGCACCACATATTAAAATGAACATAATCTCTCGAAAAGACACATAAATGAATTGGCATAGGCTAATGATTATACTGCTTCAAATTTCCTTGCGGTGTTGAGAAACTTTTTTTTTCCTTTTCATTAGCCAAACATGTGAACAGTCTGGCTGAGTGGCACGCAAGTCATAGAAATGAATTTGTAATTACGGTGAATCAATACGAAAATGCAGGTTCTGTTCAACGTGCAAAAATATTAAACTTTTAATATCTTCAGTAAATATGCAGCCTTTAGAAAAGCGTGATATGCTAAATGGAAGTAACAGCTATGGGACTGGATAAGGGGCATGTTTATCCCCTTGTCCAGAGTTTTTATGGATCAAAAATAAACTTTTTATGATCATCATACAACTTATTACCGCCTTGAGACCCACTGTGCCCGGTTATGCGATAAATGCACATCCGCTACACGTTCTCTGTCCTGCACCAGACTAAAAATGTACCTAGTTAGGCTAACACGATCACGTTAGGTTTTATTTGGCAGGATTGTTTTTGTCTGATTCTGATTAGGCAAATGTGATTTCAGTGCTAGTTTGTACTGGGCAGGATTGTTGTTTTTTTGCTGAACAGGTTACAGGGTTACAGGGTTGGAGTCCTGATCTATGTGGTCACTTCTGGCACTATGATCTTTACTTCACTCTAGTGTGTTTCTTTTGCACCTCTGCACCTTGAACTAATGCACTTGTTGTACGTCGCTCTGGATAAGAGCGTCTGCTAAATGCCTGTGATGTAATGTAATGTAATGCACCAGACCTCTCTATATCAGTCTGCTTTTACTGTTCACGACAAATAAATAAATGTGATCATTTCCCTTCCATATATAAATGTAATCAATGCTGATTTATAGATTTTTATTTTTTTTGTACTTTTTTTTTTAAAGTACTGATAATGGGAGCTTTTAAATAATCTTAAATAATCTCTGAAATAATACTCATTTTGTTATGATTTTGGCAGTGAATAGATGTGGCATTAAGCCATAATTTTTTTTTAAAAGTTGGCAAATAAGGTGGCAGGTCATTTAAGCAGAGAACTCTTGCTCTAAGGAACATGTAATTCTATACTTATAAGTGTAATGTAGCTTGGTTTTCATGGATTTTTAAAGTAATCATTGTTTAAAATCAACACCACAGCCTGCATCTACAGTATAAGGGAAATTAGGACAATGGAGGGAGGGGGGAGAAATATGGTGGGAGTGTGGTGTCGTGGTTAGGGCACCAGGCTTGTTCCTTGTTCCTAAAATGGTCCAGGCTCAATCCCCAGGTAGGACACTGTTGTACCCTTGATCAAGGTGCTTAACCTGCATTGCTTCAGTAAAAAATATCCAGCTATATACAAATACGCAAAACAAATATGAAAGATATATGCAAATTGGACTCATTAATTGCTACTTGGGATGTTGGTGGTGTACAAATCATTCACAAATGCAGGCCTTTTTTCTGTGTGCACTAATCGTAAGTCACTTGGGATAACAGCGTCAGCTAAACGCCTAAAATGAAATAAAATCTAATTTTTAAATTAAAAAATGGGCCCAGAAATTGATGGCGACATGCATTAAAAATGCTGATGGATGTAGCCGGGCGGCGAAGAGTCGGCCAAGAAGATAATGGATGCAAGGGGGGAGAAAATGAGCCAACGGGCCAAAAAGAAAAATGATGGGTGGAGGAGGAGGGTGGGAAATGGGCCAAGGGATCTAATTGGGACTGGAGGTCGCACAGGCCAAAATAACTGATGGCGCTTGTATGGGAAAAATAAAATAGGACAGTCTGTATATCGTCATTACCTTGACCGTGATAAGAAGAATAATAAAGCGATTTCGATTTCTAGTTACAAGCCAATGGTTTTGTGCCGATACATGTCTGGCCTCAATTTAACCTATTTAGCCTTCGGTCGAGGCGATAAGGTTCACCCATTTCAAGATAAAAACTCAATGAAGGATATGACGGCACCTTTGCCCTATTTTGAACATTATACGAGTATTACGGATAAATGAAAAGATTCAAACCTAAAAAAAAAAATGGCAAATGAAGCATTGCTCAGTAAGACTCTTCCCCTCTACTCAGTTTTATTTCAAACATGTAATTGCTTGATACCACAGGATTAAAGAGGCCTTTTGACTTTGAAATAATTTAATTAAAAGTTAATGATCTCGAGCGGCAAAGGCCAGTTCCTTCTCTTCCTTTTTTGTATTTTTAATTTTTATTTTTGTCTCGGGAATGCGAGCAAAGACCCAAACAAAGGTGACGCGGAGGAACCTAATTACGGAAGCTAACCTGCGCCTCACGGTAACCTCGTTTGGGGGGAAAAAACGCTGCCGCCTTCTCTTCGGCTGAGCCGCGCCCCCCCCCCGTCGCTGTTTATTTTCATTTCAAAAAAACTCCCAGAGCGATCGCTTACCTACCGGAGTCCGCGCGACGTTCGGTGAGCTCATTTAAACTCGCCTTCGAGCGGCGGCTCCTGGCGGCGGCGGCCGTTTCCGTGAGGGCGGAGTTTTTAATTTCACACTCGCGACCCTCTCCCCGCCTGGCGGGAGCGCGCCGAAGCGTGGACTCCGAGGGCTGATCGCGCGCACTCTCACGGCCGCGTTTCGTTACGAGACACGCCGCCGATGTATTTTTATAATAAAATGTGGCTCCGATAAAAAGGGCGAAAACGAAAACGTACGTGCACCACGAGCTATCCCGTTTCAAGTCACCGTGACACCAGTTACGTCAACGGTTCCCAAACGTTTTTTTGTCTCACGCGCACGTGTCAAAGGACCACCCCGTGGCTGAAGATGAAAACTCAATAAATTTAGCAGATCATCAAAACTTACCCATAAAAGACCAGGAAGGGTACAACGGCAGTAAATCAACCTGCAACCTTTCGTCATTCCTTACCCACTGTGCTACGCTGCCGCCCGCTCAATACTAAATCGCATTACTTCGCGCACCTACATAAGAAAGGTAGCTCAGCGAGGAACTACAATAGAAATATTTCATGAATACGGTGATCGCAGTGTTATCAGTGGCGCACACGGCCATGTAGGATTGACACATTATCACCCACCCTGCTGGCCAATTGCCCCCCCCCACCCCACCCCCACTCCAGTCTGATTGGACATGACACGTCTTTCTCTGACTCGTGTCTGTGCAAGCTCAACTTTCACACCACAGTGTGATAAAGAAACAGCGGCTTCACGTCGCACGTTTTGGAGTAGAGTAGTTCACAGGTGTAGACGTTACAGCGACGAGTGCAGCTCGCAAATGCGATTGGACGTTTCAAATTTGGAGAAATGGAGGGTGAAAAAGCACAAATACACACTTTCACAGAGAATTTGGACCTTTCGCTCAACTCCCTCTCTACTCCGTGTTCCTATATAGAGCCAGCTCCCACAGACCTTTTCTGTCTCCTAAGGGGGAGGCCAATGATTGTTTTCTAGTGTAAAATGTAGGCCTAAAACAGCTAGCCTCTCTATCCCCACGAAGTCCATGACAGACTCATCCATTAGCCAGATCCCACAGGTCAGAATGCCCGTTCGCCCCGACACACAGAAGCACTTGCGGTGCATTGTGGGATATCGGGCATTTCTCGCACAGGGAGTTCACACAGGGGTTTCCCAACCATCGGTCACGGGTGAACTTTCCTTAAAATTCATGTTATAAAAACGTGGGGGTCAGCAACCAGCTAACTGCAGAGCTCGGTCCTGATATTTTATTAACAAATGTAAAGGGGGGAGGGGCAGGGGTGCCATTTTTCTTCTCATACACAACATTATGAGCTTGACAGATTGCTTTGGAATTAATAAGAAATGACTTTTAGTGAAATAAACACGCAACACATGCTTTTTTATTATTAAACGAAGGGCACTGCTATTACGTTGAATAGACCCCGTCACTTTAGCAATAGGTTTAAGAGCATGATTAATAGGGCGTAATGAAAAGTAAGAAATCTGATGATATGGTGTGCGGATACAATAATACGTTCAGGGGTTGAACGTCGCATTATATCAGTGGACTAATATAAGGTCCAGGAAGTAATGGCGGATTATTATGTAAGAAGAAAAAAAAAAGGCGATGGATGCAGATGATGTAAGATTTTATGATTAAGGCCCAATGTCTACGGTAACATGGTGCAGGTTCTGTCAAGCCAGAAGTATTAATCAGCTTGAGGAGCATTTAGAGGTGTGAAATGGAGATGACTAAAGTACTCCACTTCATGACAACCTTCAGTATGTTTGGAGACGGTGGTTTAGAGGAGGCATGTAATCTACATGCAGTGGTTAATAATTTTCTCTTAAACTCTCTCAAATCTCTTTCAAAAGATCTTTCAAGAGTAACTAAGCCTAGAGGTATGGTTTTATGAGGTGTAATATGTAAAAACAGTCGATACAAACAGACACGTAGTCAGACGCATGTAAAATATAACTAAAGCAGATCATTTGTAAAACTCATCGCGATTTTTAAAACGTACGCTCCTGATTTTATGTCGATAATCACTCTCAGAAACCGTAATTTATCATTCGATCTGTTTCTATGGAGATGAAATTCTCCTCTCTCCCCAGTCCTCCTCTTCCTCCCGCCACCTCCTCCTCCTCCTCCTCCTCCTCCTCATGTCACTGACTGGCCGTTGCGACTCACGCGCACACGCTGCTGAACGTTAATGCGATTTGGTTTAATCAGGAAATTGCACGTGGGGATTTTGCGCTGTCAGTTGTGGCTGAAGACAGGCATGTTTAAGAGCCTCTGTCAGGGAGAGCGTATAAAGCCTGCAGTTCCCATAAAAAAAGCCTTCTGTTTGCATTTGGGAAACCTCTTGCTTTATAGACTATTAAACACTTTATGGTCTCCGGGACTGGTTTGCCCGTATATCATATTAAAAACACCAGATTGATGCCGGCAGAGAAGAAGTTTGTCACAGAGCATAATGCCTCGCGTCGCATCATAAAGCTAAATAAAATGTCGTGAAAAATGAGAGTTTTATGGGAAAAGTGATAATGTCACAAGCAGTCAAAAGCAGTTTATTGGCAGTAAAGACCCCCTCCCCCCTTCCCCCTTCCAGCCGCCCCCCCCCCCCCCCCCCCCCAAAACATATTAATCAGTAAAGATGGAGGGGATCTGCCTCGACTTGGAAAAAATGAGCGTGTGAGCATGTCTCATCCCTCCCCATCCCCCACGACGACAGACAGTCATCTACGACAGAGAGGCCAGCAATGGATAATCTACGCATCAGATTTATTTCCTGAACTATTTTCATAGCTTTTTTTTTTCAAATATTTTATTTTCTATTTTCTATTAATTCCGTTTATGTAAATGGAGAGACGACTAACCAGCAGGATCTGGAAATGATAGTCGTCAAGAGTGGCGGCTAAAATAAAAATCGTTGTGAGCCCTGAGTCCATTTACTTTATGAGAATGTTTTCGCGATGACACATTAAAACTGAGCACGACTATGAATTGGGTGAAGGCCATATATAAGTCAGTGTAACTAAACCTTGTGTCGGCGAAGGAGTGCGTTTAATGTAAGGTGGGGGTTGTGTTCTGTCTTCAGTCATTAACTGTAGGAATGATATTCCATGTTGGGAGGTTGGTGCAAAGGCCACAGGAATCACGTGACTTGGAGGTATGCAGCTACTGCACCCTCCACCAGAATATAAATGCACATTTCAGGGTCTATGCTAACCTTATTTCCAAGGCGCACATGTGCTCCTATGTTGAAAAATTTATGAGCATACTAACACATGCCAATTAGTAGATGTGCTCCTAAATTATTTTTGCGGTTAGCACACATACATTTTCAGGAGCAAATGCACCTGAAATGTGTGAGCACTGTGAAACCCCTGAATTTGTTGTTAAACTTGTTTGCCCGGCGCCGCTGCGCTGCTATTTATCACTTTCCTTTTTAAAAGTTTACTTTTTCCTGTTGCGCACGATCGGGTTTCAAAGGGACAGCGTCTGCTAGGTTGGAAAAGGGAAAGGGAAGAGAAGGAGAGGACCACACACCCTCTGCCGTATTCCTCATAAAAATAGAAACATTTCTGATCAGAGGGGGATCGGCGGATTTGAGTCACATCGCCGGTGGGGGGAGGAATGTTATTCAAATTTCCTCCGCCCAGGGGGGCCCCCCTATTCATGAATAAGTGCCTAGGAAGGAGCTTATTCTCTTGTTCTTTGTTTTTTTTTTGGGGTTTGTTTTTTTTTTTTTGTTTTGTTTTGATTGTGAAGTGCGCTGCAAGATATACAGTGCTTCTGAGTCTCGGGCTCTCTGATGAATTATCTCCAGTTAATTCCGCCAGGGTTTTTTTTTTTTTTTTTTCCTCTCCTCCTCCTTTTCCAGCGTGCCCTCGTGCCGCACGCCGTGGCAGGGGCCGACAGGAAGCTGTGGCGAAGGAGGAAGACGCGGCGAGGGACCTGATTACCCGCACGTGTGCGGTGGCCTCTTCAGCAGCGCCCGCGGGCAAATGAAGACGCAATCAAGGCTGAGACCGCGGTGCTGCGGAGAGAGGCCATTTCTGAGGGGGGGGGGGGGGGGGGGGGGGGGGGAAGGGGGGGGGTATGGAAGGGAGGGGGGTGGGGATAGAAGGGAGGGGGGGGGGGGTGGGGTGGGTTGCGGGATGGCGGGGTATGGAAGGGGCGGGTGGGATCGAAGGGAGGCGGGTGGGGTGGGGGGTGGGTGGTTGATGGGGGGGGGGGTATGGAAGGGGGGGGGGGGGTTGCGGGATGGGGGGTATGGAAGGGAGGTGGGGTGTGGATCGAAGCGAGGCTGGGCGGGGTGGGTGGCTTGATTGGGGGTGGGGTGGGGTATGGAAGGGAGGGGGGGTGGATGGCTTGATGGGGGGGGTGGGGTATGGAAGGGAGGGGGGTGTGGATCAAAGCGAGGCTGGGCGGGGTGGGTGGTTGATGGGGGGGTATGGAAGGGGGGGGGGGGTGGGTTTCAAGATGTGGAGAGAGACACATCTACCACTGGTAAGCTGGAAAAATAGAAAATTATTGATGGATTTTTAAAATTTGACACAGGCCTCCGTGCTGCTCATAACAACAGCCTCCTTTGGCAGGGGAGAGCAGGGCAGCTCTGTTTTCACCACTGATGGCACTGCTGTTAAGACTTGAGCCTGCTTTTAACATATGCAGACTGAGCAGAAGATGTGTGGCATCGAGGGCTTGGAGAGCAGTGAAAGGACACAAGAGCCAAGGAGCACCGTGAGTCTCATAAGATACAGCAGGACGAAGGTACAGCTGAGCAGCAGGTTCTTTTGCACCAGGTTATAAATGCAGTGCCTTGTGGGATTCATAGGGCCCTGTTTTCATGACAAGATACTGTAAAAGCAAACACGCCTAGGCACAAGTGGAATTGCTAGTTTTGTCTTCTGCAAACTGAATATATTACACAGTGTTGTGTGAAACTCATAATGACTTGTGGAATTAATAATGTCTTGTGGGATTTAAAGTGTCTTGCGGGACTCATAGTCTAATGCGGGATTCATATTGTCTTGCAGAACTCGTAGTGCATTGTGGGACTGTCCAGTCTATCATATGCACATATGCACCATGCTAACTTAAGTCCATCTGAGTCACATGTGGGGGAAAAACCTTGTATATGCTGCAGTACTGATGACTTCACCTAAAGCACTGATAGTGAGTGTCGGGATCCACCTGATTCTGTCCTGTCGATAGACGGCAAGAAGTGTGAGTAACGGACTACAGGACGGTCTCCTGGCCTTCAAATGATGTCTGTCTCTTTGCTACTGTATCCTGGTGCATCCTGGTTAATGTAGTTGAATTACTGCTATTATGAAATGACCATAAAGAGCATGGTGAATTGTTAATTTTGGCACTCAGTGATGTACTGTATTTGGCTCTAACTTCTTGCTACTATAACTACCCAACTATAAATACTGTATGCTCTCGGTGGCACACAACAATATGCTCATTTGGTCCAATCTCAAAAATGCTGACTGCAAAAAGGCCTTTGCATCTTTATAAGCATGCACATTGCTCCCTTTTTATGTATTCCTTAAATCTCTCGATTTTCTCCCAGCAAAGTATTCAAAATTTGATGTTACAACCATCACTTGAGCATGCCAAACTCAACAATGGGGGATTGATTAATGAAATTGATTCTCGAAAGCAGTTACCCAGTATTCAATATCCAATTACTACTTTCAAAAGTACCGATATTTCCAAAGACAAAAATCCATGCAGTAATATGATTTTGTGAGGCTATTTGAGTATATTTTGTATTTGTTTTCAACTGCTGTTTACAGCCTGAGAATGAGGATAGCCTTGTTCTGTCAGCCAAGATGAAAACCAAACTTAAAGAAGACACGACAAAAAGGTCCTCACATATTTATCCTCACTTTGTTTACACACATCCCTATTATGCTTCAAATAGAAAATAATAATGATCCTTTTAAGGACTGTAGGAAAATATTATTTAAAGACACAAGAGGGAAATATGCATGGTCACCTAAAAAAAATACTGAAACTGAATCTGAAAACCGCTACACAATTGCATCTGGTTGATTTGAGCAGGTTTATTAAAAAGATAGTAAAACATGCCATCCCACACCATAAATGTATCAAATTCCCTCTGTAAATATTTCAAGAATGAATGAATGCTTTGGGAAAATGGAAGTGGGTCACAAGAGGAAATATTATTATCCTATCAACATTAGATTTGTGTGTGTCTGCATGTGTGTGTGAGTGCGCCTGCGTGTCTCCGTGTGTGTGTGCACGCGCGTGTGTGTGTGTGAGTGTGTGTGTGTGTGCCTGTGTGTGTGTGCTTGCATGCCTGTGTGTGTGTGTGTGTGTGTGTGATTCTCCTCTACTGCTAAAGATAGACACACGTGTGTGTGGGTGTGCGTGTGCGTGTGTGTGAGAGTGTGTGTTGTGTAAAGAGAGGCAGCTGAGGGCTGTGGCAGGTGATTACTGGTGGTCTGCTGATCCATGTCCTAAAAAAGAGAGGGATGTTGCGAGTCGCAGTCAGGCGGTGTATCACTCCTTCCTCAGGAGGCCTAGAGCCCATCCATCCATCCATCCTTCCCTCCTTCTTTCTGTCTCTCCCTCCTGTCCTCAGACCTTCTATTTCAGGACTGCTGATTGGATTGCAGATGGGGCCCAAAGCACTGTGAAATAAAGTTTTATTGCCATATGCCAGAATCCCTTTTATCTCTCTCTTATTTTAATGTCTAATTTTATCTGTCCTATATTCCTTCATGGACCCAGGGCTGCCACATCTTTCCCCCACCCTGATCTCAATGCTGATGCTGCCCTGTAGCTGATCCAACCAGACCTGGGCCACATACGTATTTGTTTTGGATTCAAATACTTTTCTGTGCTCTATTGGTCTTGCCTGGTGTAATTGAGCCTTCCAATATGACCAGAAGGCAGGGTTTTGTACTTTTATACTCTCATGCAATGCATTTTTTTTGCATTGCATGAGAGTATTTCACTGGTTCCAATACACCAGACAAGATCGGTAAAGCGTAGAAAAGTATTTGAATCCAAAACAAATACACATTTGACCCAGGTCTGATTCTAACACATTGTGGACATGCATCGATCTCTAAGTACATATTAAATAATACATTGGGATTTGTTTTTTCATTTTACTCAATTGGGGGTGACACAGTGACACAGGCCAGAGACTGGGAAACCTTATGCACCTGCAATAGTACCCAGATGATGATGACAATGACAGCAGTTATTCAGTAATTCCACCGGCCTTTCATTCAATGAAAAGGCTCAGTAGCCTTCCAGGAGTAACAAAAAAAAAAGAAGAAAAGAAAACCACAGACCTTGCTCCCCAGAGCCGAAGCTCCACTGAGAAGGATGTACCGGTACAGACAGCTACGCCGCAAAGCAAAGTGTCAATGAGAACAATTACACAAGGAAAAAAAAGATTCAAGTCAATACTTGTCTTCGTGTTTAGATAATTTTTCAATTGCTGTGTTTTTTCATTGCAGGAACTGCCCGCAGCAGTGAAAACAAATGGTAGCGTTTGCATCGGATTGGGAAAAAGTCATCCTTGCGTTTAATTACGAAGTTAAGGTGAACTGCAGTTTTAATTAAGGGAAAGTGTTGCATATATAATACGGGCGTTCTTCCTGGCGGAGAAAAAAAAAAAAAAAAAAGAAATGCAGCTATTTGCAACCTGTGCTTTTTTGCAGGAGTCTCACTGACTGTCAGGCTTCTGGCCTGGTTTGCGCATCACAAGCAGGAAGTGGAGCGCTCGTAATAGGGTTAGCCAATGAGGCCAGAGACACACAATCAACACAAACACGCAGATGAATAATTTGTCTGGACACAACGCTGAGAGTCACAGTCATTAGCATGCGTGTGTGTTTTGTGGTGGGGGGGTCGGTCTTTGTGGGTGGGGGGGGGGGGGGGCGTGGGCTGGGAATTTATAGCAATTGTAACCGTATAAACTTGTTCTAAAACTACATATGTGACAATTCCTTTTTTATTTGGCATAAGCATTCATTTTCATTCACTTTTGTAATCATCAATCACCAGCCAGACTGACTGTGAATAAACGAACCTCACTTTCATATTTTTGTGTCAACGGATAAATTTTAATAAACCCTAGGTCTATATCTTTCACATTGTAATGCAAGCGGATTATTGTATGATGACTTATTCTTCAGTGTTTCGTGACATAAATATTAAAGGTAAAATTGCTGTTTATTCAGTTCCCCCTGAGTAATCTGATTTTGTCAGATACTTTCATTCTTGCTGTAGGTGAAAGCCAACACCTGACCTAGAATAAAAAGTGAAGCATATCTTTAATTTTGCTTAAACTCATAAGCAGACACAGCTGTTAATTACATAACGTCTTAAAGCTGTACAGCGCGCACTTTTGGGATTAGTTCTGTTAAGTGGAATGCGTTGACACCATGACTTTAAAAGCTGTTATGATGGGAGAAAAAAAGTACGACTCAGAATTGTATCCTCAGAAGTAATTAGGATCTCCCGTCAGTTTTTATATTCTGCGGATTAAAGATTGTTACCCCTGTTCAGCTTTTTTTTTCCGAGGTGAACAGTGCACCACAATCATATAACTCTGTTTGCACTTCAAAAAAAAAAAAAACTAGTTTCAGCCAGACTCAAGTCCTACAACAACTGCATTATAGGGATTCGCTGAACTTCAAAGTGCTTTTCTGGACTTACAGAGTAATTCCGATATCTTTTTCTTTCTCTCCCGTCACAAAGAAAGTGTGTCTTCTTTTATCTGCAACCGAGAAGGGCAGTTTAGCCACAAGGGGCACTAAGGCGGGGGGGGGGGGGGCAGGCAGGGAAGGCAGGGACACAGGGTTGCCGACCACAGTCAATCTTCCTCATTGTGCCCAAAAGAATCGGCCCACAGAGATGTAAACGCTGACGGCAGTCTTGGAGACGTTATCTGAAGAGCGCTGGAAGAAAGGCCGGACTGATTGTCCGAGGAGATTGCGAGCCGAAGGTCGAGGATGACTCCGGCGGGCCAAACGCAGGATGACGGGCGGAAAAATTGGACAAAAGAGTCGGGGAAAGGGGGCTTGAAACAGCCCTGGAGCCGAGATTCAGCTCGGCGCTTTCCAATACTCTCACCTGTGAAAGACACCAACCTCTCACCTGTGAAAGACACCAACCTCTCACCTGTGAAAGACACCTACCTCTCACCTGTGAAAGACACCAACCTCTCACCTGTGAAAGACACCTACATTTTAGCCTCATATTCATTGTCTCGTTTCAAATCCTATGTACCGGAGACAAAACAACAACAAAAATAGATATAGCATTGTATACGGTGACAAGAACAGGAAGTTCACCCTATATAGTGTCCTTATGAATTCAATCACGCAGAGCTTTCTGTCGTTAGATAACTGCTTTCATTCATGTTGTCATTCACCAAGGTGAGGCTAACTGTATTCCCTATGTGTTCCAGCAGTACATGGCCTGTAGTCTATGACCATAAAGCAGCACCGCAGCTCTGTAGCATTGTCTGCGTGGCTGTGCGTATTGCAGAGCAGAGATGGAGAAGTCATTTATGCCATTGTGTTCAAATCTCTGGAAAGTAATAATAATTGAAAAATGACACTGATTTCCTGTAATGTTAAATAAATGTAGATTGAACTACGGGAAACTGCTTTATGCTAGAAGTTGTATTGCTGAAGGCATATTGAATTGACTTTTATGTTTTGAAGCAGCAGAGTTTTAATAAAGTGGTGTCTTATTTTATTTTTTTATTATCTGTTTATCTCAGGTCAAGCAAAATGAAAGATGGCGTGTAAAATAAAAATATTAAATAAATTTTAAAAAACCAAGTATTTCACCAAAGTAAAGAAACGGTTTTTAAAAAAGGTTATTGACTGCTGGACTGTAGTACGCTATTAAAATATGCTAAACAGATCATAAGTCTGTTTCCAGCGCTTGCAGTCTTCTTTTGTTAGCTAACAAGCATTGGCTCGCAGGATGAATTCACCTCCACATTGCTGGTTACTTCAGTGACCCTGTTGTTGGTGGAGAACCAAAATCCACCCCGAGTTGGAACGTGAATCCGAAATAATTCTCAGAGTCAAAAAACCAAGGGAAAAAGAGAGAGTCGCCATCACCTCCACTGGGATTGTTAACAATAGGCAGGGGTCCAAGGTCACGGTGGGGGTCAAAGTTCACAGTAGAACCACAAGATTTGCATGGTGGCACGCAGAGACCGCATCCCTTCCTGTCAATACATCTAACCTCCACAGACCCCCCACCACCCCCACCAACAAAAAAAAAAGTAAAAACTGTGATGCGAGTATGGAACGTGAATCCGAATGAATTCTCCGAGTCCGCCACGCACCCCCAAAGCCTCTCCCCCCCCCCCCCCCGCCCCCCCCGGGAATCACAGCTGAAGCAGTGGGACCATGTCAGAGTGACATGTGCGACCCCCCCCCCCCCCCCCCCCTTCCCCCAAAACAGCAGCCTTTCAACTTGTGAGCTGGAAACATCTGTGCTGGGCCAGAAGGAAAAACATGGCATTAATATACAGACCTGGCCACTGCCTTCCAGATCTAATGGGTCCGTACGGCCTCCTGAGAATACCCCTGGCGGGAGACGTATTAAACGTCCGGCCTCGTTTTGTTCTGTTCAAACAAGCGGCGGCCGTTGAGGCTTCAAATCCCAGAAATGAGAACTCGCTTTTATCTGATCAATGCGCACCGTCTCTGCTGAACCATTAGCACGCGTTCCCCATTTAAAGGGGAACGTCAACCTAATTCGATATTTTTGTACTTTATCGATTCCTCCTATGAAGCTCATAAAAAAAAAAAAAACAGTTGTAGTTCTCTCGATATCTTATATGTTCAGCAATCTTACAAGCAGCGTTTGGGATCCAAAACACAGGACTCCAATGCCCACAATTCTTCATACTTTTTTTTTTTTTAGTTTTGCTGGCTGTGGCTTGGACTTCAGTAGGAAGCACCTATGGTATGCAAGGGCAAGTTAAAACCCACTGGCCCAACTGAAAACATACACTAAAACTGAAACAATACCAGAAACTCGCAGAACTTGAGCTGTCCCTTTAATCAAGAGCTGTGAATACTAAAAAAAAAAAGGGCATAATCCTTAAATTCGTCTCCCGTCAACACTGCATGACCTCAGGCTTCCTATTATTTTACCAAACTATGAAACGGAAAGGTTATTCTAAATAATACATTCAGCAAAGTCAAGAGATACGTGAAATACATTTGTTTGACTTTTGTAAAAGTTTTTGACGGCTGTTTTATTAGCCGGAGTCTTTCTGGTGTGGGGCTTTTAAGGCTACAGCAGGTCTCCCGCTTGCTTTTGAATTGACAGCTCTAAATTATGAGTTATGAGTCCAGAGCTCGACGATTGCAACACACTGTTGATCTCTGAAACACAAGACAACAGCCCGGTCCTATTATTGCTTTTTTCTGTGGAGTGGAAGGTTTAGAACTACCAGGTCACAGATTTGAAAGCTTACTGTAGGTTCAGTAAAGCGAGGACTTTCCGAACGACACGATAACCTGAAAACATCAACGGCAAAATGTCAACTGGCAGTACATTTAATAAGAAATCACAAGATTGCTGTGAGTACTGAAAGCTGCATGTGCACCCAAACAAAACGTATGCATCTTATGCATTGTAATGAAATCACACAGCCAATCAATAATGCATATCAGGTTGCAGTTTTCTTTCAAGACAACTCTGTTGTGACCTCCACTCATTCCCACAGGCACAGCTCAATTCAAAGTACCACTCAGGATATTTTTCTGCATCCTTTACAATCAATGTAGGAGCCCATATGGAATGACATTACATACACAGGCATTTAGCAGACGCTCTTATCCAGAGCAACTTACATAACTTTTCACATAGCATTTTACATTGCATCCATTTATACAGCTGGATGCATACTGAAGCAATGCAGGTTAGGTACAGTACCTTGAGCATGGTACCTGTATCCTACCTGGGAATCGAACCTGTGACCATTATACTACGCCAAATGATCTGTGTACCTTTTTTCTGTCTGAATATCAGTGATCTTAGGGATGAAAAACAGCCCTAACAGTTCCAAGAAAAAAGTTCATTAGGCCATCTAAAGCAGCACAGCCATCTTAGAAAGCATAAACATTCAGCCAGTAAGAAAGGCAGACATCTCCAGTTTGGGCAGAAGCAAACGCTTTTGCAATGATACGTACTGAGAAACCTTTTCGCTGCTTTACCATAAATAGCTGCAGGGGCATTTTGATGCCTGTTTACAGATTTTGATGCCTGCTTGCAATGAAACTGACGGCCTCCTCTAAATAACGGATCACGGAAATGTGGCAAAATGCACTTGGACAGCCACAAACAAAAGTATTGAACCGCAGCCGAGCAACGGGTTCAGTCATCGGCGCTGTAAAATGTTCAGTAGATTCAGTAAACTGTATTAAATTCTGTGCAGCTTGATTCCCAGTTATTTCGTACGTAGCTGCCCGGCTGGCTAATCTAACCCATTTCATCGCAAGTGGAATGTCAATAGCTGTAAATTAGAAACAGTTTTTTTTTTAAAAGGGGGGGGGGGGGGGGGGGGGGAGTGGGCTTTCTGAATAGTTACGACAGCTATAGCTATCGTATTTGCGCTTGCCAGCACGGACCCATCTGGGTGAAGAGATGTTCCAGCTATATCATTTAGAAAGCAGCATCCCTTTTTTTTTTTTCGAAATCCCATTTCCACCTCTTTGAAGACGAGGAAATAGGCTCGCTTAAAAAATGAGCTGTGCAAATTTGTGAACAAAAATTTGCGAATTGGATTTGCTACCACCGTCGAAGAAGAGCAATGGTCTCTCGCTGAGTCGAGTGGGCAGGCTAGATGTCCCCAAATAACTGAATTTAAAAAAAGAGTTTTTCATGGTATGACTGCAGGAAAGGAAAGCAAGAAGTTGTTTACTTTGGCCTCTTTGAATAAAGTCGAAATTTAGGAGTTGATTTCTTGTGTGGAGGCGAGCTTAATAAACACGCCAGTGCGCAATGCCCATGGCAAGGAACGTGTAAGGCTAGGCCTATATCCTGTTTAACTTTTGTTCAGAAGTTTACAAATTCTATGCAATGTATCGCTTGCATTTTTTTCCTCCATATGCCCTGTGACAAATTCAGCAAAAACAAATGATGTCCATAGGAAAAAGAGGGGGAGGGGGGGATGGGAGATGGCAATGGGGAAAAATTAAATATTAAAAAGATTTTAGAAAATATGACTAATAACCTTCCTGAAATGTGTACACAGCCCACAGGAAGACTACAGTTTATTGGCGAGGGAACATAATAATTCCTCTAAGAATTACTGAAGTCTTCCATCATTAAGTATGAGCTTAAACTTTTAAAAGTGGGGGTGCGGAAGCCATACTTTCTTTCTTTTTTTTATCACTGATGCTTCCTGACTCCAGTGCAAGTGAACAAAGACGTGCAAAAACCAATTATGATGACGAAGATAGACCTTGTGAAGTTTTGGATGGCTGCTGTGACTTTCACTTCTCTGGGTCACTCTCCGTCTACTACGCCCCCCCCCCCCCCCCCCCCGCCCCCCCCCGTTCTAATTGGGCTTGGTTCTCCTTCTTAAACTTTTAAAAGTTCTCACAGCTCGACCTTTGAACCCAACATTATCACTTCCCCTGCAGCCTCATGCAACCTCATCTGGTCTTAAAGACCCAATAATGAACAATCCACTCAGGGCCTGAAGCGGCCAATGACTTCGCATCGCTTTGCATTTTCCCTGTAATGTACAGGATGAGTATATCTGACAGCCCACACAACACAAATGACCAACGTTAAGAGTTCATAAAATACACTTCCTTAAACTCTGCCCGAGGTTACGCATACCAGCGATCAATCCCCTGTGATGTACAGTACGCACACGTCCAGCAAAACCCTGCTTTCAAAGACAAAAATGTGTTCTCATTTTCTATATATATATATAGCTTCTAATTCTCCTGCATTCTTCACAGAGGAAGAATGCAGGAGCAATTCAGGCCCTTCAAGCGACGCGAGCCTGCCGCTCTTTAAAATTCTAACACGTTCGCACACACCGGGTTTCTAAAGCACCGCGTTGGAGATGGGAAGAATGATAAGCCACTCCGAAATTTGTTTGGAGCCGCATTTCATTTACATAACTAACTTAGCTATGCATCACAATTACGCGCCCCTTGACGCACGCAGCCCCGCGTTCGGAATGCGAATGAACGCTCGGGGGAGACGAGAGCGGCTGGTGGCGGCGGGTTCGTGAGCTGGGTGCGGCCTCGCGGGGTCTCGTGTTCGATTTTCACCTTCCGTTAGCCGAGCTAATGCTCCGGTATGGTCTGTAATGCATGTCTCCTCCATGACTTTAGCCCAGCGTAGCAAATCCTAGGTATTCTCTATCTTTTCTGCAGTATCTGTCTATTTCTCTGTCTCTCACTGTCTCTCTCTCTCTCTCTGCCTCTTTGTTCCTCTGTATCTCTATCTCAATTCAATTCAATTCAATTCAATTCAATAAGCTTTATTGGCATGGTAAGGGTACACTTACATTGCCAAAGCATACACTCACGTGACAAACATAACAGACAGGCAATAACAATTTAACTACAATAAACAGAATAAATATAAAATCCAGACCTCAGAAATAAAATTCTACATCTAGAAGATAATGCATACCTATGTATCATATCTCTCTGTCTCTCTCTCTGCCTCTCCGTCTCTCTCTCTGCCTCTCTGTCCCTCTCTCTGTCCCTCTGTCTCTCTCTCTGCCTCTCTGTCCCTCTCTCTGTCCCTCTGTCTCTCTCTCTGCCTCTCTGTCCCTCTCTCTGTCCCTCTGTCTCTCTCTCTGCCTCTGTCCCTCTGTCTCTCTCTCTGTCCCTCTCTCTGTCCCTCTGTCTCTCTCTCTCTGCCTCTGTCCCTCTGTCTCTCTCCCTCACTGTGCTGTGCATTCTTTTGTAAGAGCACTGGTGTGACACTTCGTCAACTCAAGATCAAAGAAACTTCTTGCTCCGCACCGCGTACCTCAGAGCTCATTAAAAATGCATGCAAATTCACTCATTAGGCATCGCATTAGTGCGCCAGGATTTTGGCGGCCCTAAACGAGAGTAACCAGGGGCAACCAGGGGTGGGGGGAGGCTGAGGGTATAAGTGGTGGAGGAAACAATCGTGCACCGGAGGTGGAGTTTATTTGTCGGTGATCGTGGACTAGGGAACTGGACCGGAGAACAACAGAGCATCGGGAAAGCTATTTGCGCCCTCTGAATACTGTACAATTACAATGGCTCAAAAAATAACAATCATTTAAAAATAATATTTAGAACCTGAATTGTGCGGCTGATCCGTGGGCCTGAGTGACATACAGGCCGGTTACAACAGCTCCGCCACTACAGCTCAACCACAGAGCAAACACGGTGAGAGAGAGAGAGAGAGAGAGAGAGAGAGAGAGAGAGAGAGAGAGAGAGAGAGAGAGAGAGAGAGAGAGAGAGAGAGAGAGGAGAGAGAGAGAGAGAGAGAGGAGAGAGAGAGAGAGAGAGAGAGAGAGAGAGAGAGAGAGAGAGAGAGAGAGAGAGAGAGAGAGAGAGAGAGAGAGAGAGACAACACACAGATAGACAGACAGACACACGCACACAACTAACATGACACTTACTGACATTTTTGTCATAGGCTTGGCCTGTTTTATTTAAAATAACTAATTCATAATCTAGCATTCATTGTATGTAGTTGAATCTTGTAACCACTGCTTTGGCAACACAAGCACCTGTATTTGTCATGCCAATAAAGCACTTTGAAATTGAAACTGAATTGATAGATAGAAAGAGAGGCAGGGAGACAAAGAGAAACAGACACAGAGAAAGATAGAGGAAGAGAGAGACAGGGAGAGCGACAGAGAGAAAGAGAGAAACAGACAGAGAGAGAGAGAGAGAGAGAGAGAGGGAGGGAGAGACTTTTGACTTTTAAAACCCCGTTTATTATTAATCACACAGTCTTAATCACTTTTCAGCCCCAAAAACAAAGCCCCAACCAAACAGAAAAAAAAACCAACTCCAGTCCCACACACAGAAAACACTTAAAACTAACACCACTATCCCCATGTCTCCTATTCAAACCTTCAATTCTAATGTATTGCCCACTACTGCACACAGGACCTGCTGAATACACCACTTATCCTTGAAAACAGGCAAATCATTCATCATCAGGTAATATTCAAACTCCAGCCGTATCCTTGCTCGGAGCAAAAACCGCAACCACATTAACACCTCTGTTGGGCCTGCTCCCCTTAGCTGGTGCTTCCGGGTCACCCATATGGCCAACTTGGCCTGGCCCAACACAAAATTGACTATCTGAATTTTCCCCCTCATAGCCCTTGAGTACGTCATGCTATAAATGAACAGACACTCCCCAAATTCAACCCCCAGTGAGTGCAGTAAATTCTGTAAAAACTGAAAAAGTGATACCAGTCTGGGACAGTCTAGAAATAAATGTTCTACAGTCTCCTCCTGACCACAGAATACACAATTCTTGCTGATACCCGGATCAACTCGGTTCAGGAAACGGCCTGTAGAAACTGTCCTGTGGAGTATCCGCCACTGCAGATCCCCTGACCTCTTTTGTAAAGGAGGCTTGTACAGAGTCCTCCATGCAGGACTCAATTCGCCCGCAACAGCAAACCTTTCCACCCACTTTGAGGCAGGCAGAGACGCGAGAGAAGCTGCGTGTGTCACTTTCACACACCACTGATACAGCAGCTTCCTCGGCGCCTCCCGTACACAGACCACCCCCCAGGCCCTCCCCCCCAGGAAAGGCCCTTGAGTGGGCTGGACTGAAGGTTGTATCCAAAGCTCAGGACATAAAACTTCTGAGCCAGTCAATCCACCTCTAGCAAGTGCCTCCTCCACCACCTCCCGCACGTGAGGATGAAGACAGCTGGCCAGGCCGCCCAGCAACTTGTCACATCTCCTAACAGAGTGGACACCCAGATCCCTCGCCAACTCAACAGCAGTTTTCCAGCACCTGTTCTGCATGTCCAGAAGATGGATAAGTCTTGTTACTCCACCTCTAGCAAAGGTGTGGAGGGACAGTCCAGACTGTAATGCCGCTTCAGGAAAGAGAGGATTAAAAAACAGACACTCCTGGAGCACAGAGTCCCTTGTCACTGCTTCCTCCCGCCCCTCTACCTTCAGCAGCCCCCAAGCCTTCAGCATGCTGCAGTAAAAACCAGGCAGCCCCTCTGTGCGGAGCCTGGAAATGTCCATTCTGAATAGCTGCCAATCACAGCCCAAACTCCCCACCTTCCTCAGGAAAAAGAAGGCTCCTGGCCCCCAGCTCAGCTCAGCAGTGTACAGCAGTCTCTTGGCCGCCTGTAGCCTAAAAGCCGCCACTCTGCTGCAGACGTCGACCAGACCCTGCCCCCCCTCCTCCACAGGTAAATAAAGTATCGCTGGGCGCAGCCAGTGGTTCCCGCCCCAAAAAAAGGACAGCAACACTGACTGAACCTCTTTCAGTAGTCCTGGGGGAGGATCCAGGCAGGACAGCCTATGCCACAGCATGGAGGCCACCAGGTTGTTGATCACCAACACCCTCCCCCTGAATGACATCTGTGGTAGTATCCATCTCCACTTTGTCAGCCGTGCCTTGATCATGTCCAGCATCCCCTCCCAGTTTTTCAGCATGTTCTGCTTACTCCCCAGGAAGACACCCAGCACCTTCAAGCCTTCCCTGCCCCACTGCAGAGGCTGGGGGAGCAGTGGGGGGGCGACCCCCTCCCACCGCCCTGCCAGGAATGCTTCACATTTCCCCCAGTTCACCTTTGCATTAGAGGCTTTTTGAAAGACCTCTAAACTGTCACCAATGGCATCCACATCCTGTTGGTCTTTTATAAACATTGTGATGTCATCAGCGTAAGCGGACACCTGTACCTTATGTGCAGGCTGAACAGCAGTGAAAACCATGCCTGTAATTCTCTGTCTTACCATGCACAGCAAGGGCTCGATTGCTAGGGTATAAAAGCATCCCTGACAGTGGACAGCCCTGGCGAATCCCTCGCAAAATCGTTATGGGATTGCTCAGAACATTGTTCACCTTCACCAGGCTCGTTATTTTATTATACATGACCCGTATTAAATCTATAAAAGAAGGTCCAAAGCCAAAAGCAGCCAAAGTCTGGAACAGGTAACCATGATGCACTCGGTCAAATGCTTTCTCTTGATCAATGGAGAGTACCCCCAGATTGATGTTGAGAGACTCACATAGAGACAACACATCTCTGATAAAAAAGATGTTATCAAAGATCATCCTACCCGGTACAGAGTAGGACTGATCCTTGTGTACTATATAAGATAAGCTCTTGCTGAGCCTATTTGCAATGGCTCTGGATAGAATCTTATAATCGGTGCATAACAATGCTACCGGACGCCAGTTCTTTAGGTCTTTTAAGTCCCCTTTTTTTGGCAGGAGTGTGATTACTGCTCTCCTGCAACTCTGAGGCAGCTCGTGGTCCCTTACTGACTCTCTTACCACCTCAAAGAAATCAGGCCCAATCACTGACCACAATCTTTTAAAAAATTCCGCAGGCAAGCCATCCAGTCCAGGAGTTTTTCCCGGAGACATCTGCCCTACAGCCCGAGTAAGCTCCTCCAATGTCAATGGAGCTTCCAGGAGCGAAGCCTGCTCTTCGGGCAACACCGGGAGATCCCTGTGAAGCCTGGCAGCCTCACTCTGCCCACTGAGTTCCGGAGTAAACAGGTGGCTATAGAAATTAAAAGCCGCCTCCAGCATCTCACGTTGGTCATGCACCTCCTTCCCATCAGCCAGCCTCAAACAGAGCATTCTCCTGCTGCCCAATGACTTCCTCTCCAAATTAAAAAAAAACTTTGTAGGGCCATCCATGTCCTTGTATTGAATAATCCGGGCCCGAACCATGGCTCCCTTAGCCCGCTCCTCCATAATCTTGCCCAAAATGTCTCTCTTCTCTCTCAAACCATCAACTGTCTGGGCATTATTCCCCAGGCTTAACTCACTCTCCATACTCAAAATCTCTCTCTCCAGCTCACCCACCCGTTTTTTCAAATCCCCAGTGCTATTTTGTGTATATGCTTGACAAAACAATTTAATATGCACCTTTCCTAACTCCCACCATTGCCTCAAACTCTTATAACGTGGTTTCTCTGACTGCCACGCTTCCCAAAAAAAACAAAAAAAAAAAAAAATTAAAATTTTCCAAAAACTTACAATCATCTAGCAATTTTACATTAAAATGCCAGTATGATTTCCCAGGAACACCACCTGTGCCCCCCAAAAATAAAGAAATACAAAAATGGTCTGAAAACATAACTGGAGTTATCCAGCTTCTGAGCATTTGATTGCTAAAAGATTTTGTACAGTACAACCTGTCGATCCTGGCCATTGAGACCTGATTTTGATTAATTTTTCTCCAGGTGTACTGGCGTGCCACCGGATGCTGTGTTCTCCATATATCAACCAATTCCTGAGCTTGTACAACTCTAGTCAAAGTGGTTGCTGAGCGTGCGTGGGGCTCTCCATGATTCCTATCAATTACAAAATTCTCTGTACAATTAAAATCTCCCCCCACTATAACCATTCTAGTTGAGTCACAATCCGCCACCACTTCCTCCAATTTATTAAAGAATACAATCTTCTCTCGGTCTCCGTTGGGTGGCATAAACGTTTATCAAAACCACCTCCTGTTCATCTATCTTAGCTACAACTTTTAACAATCGCCCTGGGACAAAAACTCGTCTGATGACACCATTGTGATATTGTTTCCCGATATCAACACTGCTACCCCCAGCACTTGTGTTACTCCCATGGCTAAAAACACTAACCCCTTTCCACTCATTCCGCCACTCACACTCGTTCATACCGTCTGCATGTGTCTCTTGAATAAAAGCAATATTTATTCTCTTTTGTTCGATTAGCCCAAACAGTTGCGTTCTCTTAGAAGAGTTTCTGCAGCCGTTTACATTTAAAGAAGCTACATGAATCCCCCGCACTCATTGATATAAAAAAATAAAGTGCCGCAAGCAGCAAACGAAACGATAGAAAGTGGGCCATGTCTACTAGTCTATACTGATCTTCTTTTTCTTCAACAATTTCTTAGCCGCAACCATATGTTTCTTTAGTCTGTATCGCTTTCTATTATCAAGTTCGTCAAGCGTCGCCCTTTTCAACGCGGTTTGAGCAGACGTGACAAACCGTGCAACATCGGAAAAATGCTTTTCCAAAACGACGCTCTTTCCTTTTGTTTCATCTAAAAACGACACCAGCCGCTCTACAGAAATTAGTTTCCCCTTACCTCTTAGAGCCGACCCAACCTCGTCCGTCTGGGAGGATTCAGAAAACTGATCCTCCTCATCTAGGGACATCTCCTCGTCCGGGTCAGCCTCTGTCCCTTCCCTACTCCATTCGCCATCCTCGGGCGCAGCGGCCACTTCCACCGGCGGGTCGAGGCCACCAACAGGCCCACCACCAGCCTCCCCGCTTTCCACCCTAACCGAGCTCTGTTCATTAAACAGCGGGGCACCACACACGCCTCGGAAACCGGGGTTTCCAGCGGAACCTCCGCTCCTGGCCCTGTTACATCGCCTCGTTCCGGGTCGCCAGTCCCGCTAGCTTCCCTTTCACCCTGCCCCACAGTACCCTGTTGATCCTCAGATCCTTGCGGATCATTCCCCGCCCGCTCCCCTGTCCCAACAGTGGACGGGCCAGGTTCAGGCTCAGTGCCGGCCTGCTCCTCTCCTCCCTGCCTCACTTCCTGCTCCCTAGTACCTGCTGCTTCCCTCTGCGGGCACGCTCGTCTCACGTGCCCATAGGAACCGCACTGAAAACACTTCATTGACTCAGTGCTAGCAAACACAACGTGGTTTATCCGTCAATTTGAAGATTCCACGCGACATCTATAGCGGAACCAGGTTTATTTAAAATCAGAAACACCTGTCTCCTAAAAGACATTACGTGTTTTACTTTTTCATTTTTACACCCTAACGGGATGGGTTTAAGCGCGCTCATAACTCTACCATACCTTGACAAGGCATTTAAAAGCACTTGATCGTCAACATATGGCGGAACATTTGATAAGATAACTTTCGTTACCGGCGAAGACAACGGCAACGCCTCCACAAAAACTACCGTTTATTGATAAACCCTCTGTAACAACTTGGTGTACGAGGGTCTCAGTTGCAAGAAAAACGACAACCGCTTTATTCATCCTGGACGCGGTTTTTATGTTCCCATGGCCCACCTTTTCTCCTATCGCAAGCAGACAGTCTTCTACTGACGCAGAATTGCTTGGAAAACACTTAAAACCCTGACTCCTACTAAGCAACCCCATTTTCACCCGAAACGAGCCTTAAACAGCTCAAATCGGGGGGAAAAAGGGGGGCTTCCTAACCAGTCTTTACAGTTCCTACAAAACCACTAAAAGGACACACTAAACCAAGAAAAAACCAAAAAATCAAAACTCCACCACTACTCAAAACCACACAGCACACTCACACTCCCTACCTTCTTCCCACCCACAATCCTCTGAGAGAGGGAGGGAGAGAGAGAGGGAGGGAGGGAGGGAGTGTGAGAGAGAGAAGGAGAGAGAGCAAGAGAGAGAGGGAGAGAGTGTGAGAGAGAGATACAGAGAGAGAGAGAAACAGAGAGAGCGAGAGAGAAAGAGGGAGAGAGAAAGAGAGAGGGAGGGAGTGTGAGAGAGAGATACAGAGAGAGAGAGAAAGAGAGAGAGCGAGAGAGAAAGAGGGAGCGCGAGAGAAGGTGAGAGAGAGAGATACAGAGAGAGAGAGAGAGAAAGAGAGAGGGAGGGAGTGTGAGAGAGAGAGAGATACAGAGAGAGAGAGAGAAAGAGAGAGGGAGGGAGTGTGAGAGAGAGAGAGAGAGAGTGGAGCACTCTGCTCTGATGAGAGCAGCACTCGAAGCGTTGAAGGCCCGAGTCCCAGGAGGGACGTCGAGGTTCACGTCCCTGAGCAGGAAGCTTGACCTCAATTGCTTAAGCAAACAGCCCTGCTGCATTAGCAGATAGCGAGCGCACCTCACACAAAAAAAGAAAGAAAAAGAAAAGAAAAAAACGCAAGCTATGTAAGTCGCTCGGAACGAAAGCCTCTGCAGAGTAAATAGATACCCCCGAACGGCAGGATCGAGTCAGCAAATACCGCAGATGAATTTAAGCGGGGCTTGTTTCTGGGGCACGCCCGGCGTTCCCGGCGTTCCCAGCATTCCCGGCGCCCGGAGCGGCAGGATTGCGTAGCGGGAGGAGCGGGCACGTGATGCGTCCCTGTTGAGTGCTCGCGTTTGGGATGGAAGCGGGGATCGGCACACGGGTCAGCAGGCAGAGCCCGTCGCAGATGGTCCTGTATGCACACAGGCCTGGGACTAAGCCCCCCCCCCACCCCCCCCCCCCCCCCCCCCCGGTCCATTTCCCATTTGAGAAATCCCACACATGCAGAGACTGGTGCCAACACACTTACACACACACACATACTCACAAAACACACACACACACACACACACACATGCAGAGACTGGTGCCAACACACTTACACACACACACATACTCACAAACACACACACACACACACACACACATGCAGAGACTGGTGCCAACACACTTACACACACACACATACTCACAAACACACACACACACACACACACATGCAGAGACTGGTGCCAACACACTTACACACACACACATACTCACAAACACACACACACACACACATGCAGAGACTGGTGCCAACACACTTACACACACACACATACTTACAAACACACACACACACACACACACATGCAGAGACTGGTGCCAACACACTTACACACACACACATACTCACAAACACACACACACACACACACACACATGCAGAGACTGGTGCCAACACACTTACAAGCACACACACACTTACAAACACACACATACTCACAAACGCACACACACACACACACACACTCACACACACACACATGCAGAGACTGGTGCCAACACACTTACAAACACACACATACTCACAAAAACATACACTCACACACACACACACACACACACACTCACACACACACACATGCAGAGACTGGTGCCAACACACTTACAAACAAACACTATCTCGTTCTTTTTCTCTCTCTCTCTCTCACACACACACACACATACTCTCTTTCACCGACACACACACACAAACTCCCACACACACAAACACACACAAAGACACAAAACAAACACGCTTCATCATCAAAAAAATAGCAGTGGGAAATCCACCAAATCCAATAAAGCATATTGGACACGGGCACTGTGTCTCCTCAATAACTTTGTCCAAAAAAGCCGAAGAGTGACCCCTGCTGGTGATCCCTCCCTGCGGGGTCAACAGCACCATCTCCACCGTGTAATTGCTCCCTGATTGGACTCTTTATGGGGGGGGGGGGGGGGGGGGTTGTACCAGAGAGGAATCCTCAAACTCCCCGGTCCCGTAAGAAAAAAAAAAGCACCATTTGAAGAATAGAGTCCGGGGGGGGGGGGGGGCTTGATGGACCCCCAAACCGAAACGGTCCCTGTGTGAAGCTGACGGATAGCCCCCCCCTCGCTGACCGACACCGGAGCCATTGAGATTAATCTGGCAATAATGGGGCCATTACTTCTCTTCCGCGCCAGGGAGCCCGCCCCCCCCCCGACAGAGGAGGGGCTCCCCGTGTCTTTATTCAGGACCCGCCCGGTGATTAGGAACCCCCGGGCCATGTGTCATCGTCACGGCGACGGAGAAAGCCCCGGCGGTCGGCTGGTCTGCGCTGGGCGGGTTTTTTTTAGCCCCTCTCCCGGACTCCCGGCGTACGCCTTCGCGACTGTGACGCGTCCACGGCAGCGTTTCGCGGCCGCACTCCGACACCCGCCGCTGCCGCCGTTAGCCCCGCTCCCTTCCGTTTTGATCTTTTCTAACGAGCTCGTTATTGGGGGGGGCCGCGACGGGGCGGGACCCTTCTGAAGGCTGAGTGACGGCAGCAGAAGCGCCTGCCCCGGCCGGCGTGATATTACCCATCTTCCCCCGAGCTTCAGATCCGGCCCTGTCTCCGGATGACAAGCGCAATCTCCCACACCGAACAGACAGCCAACAAGAGCGCGTTAACTCTTGAAGAGTGGGGTTTTTTTATTTATTATTCTTATTCTGTCAGTGTTCTAGAACTCCACTGCTCTCAGTTACCAGCAGTGATCGTGACATCAGCATTAGAATGTTCAGCTAAGAACATTCCGTTCACATATTTGTGACTCCACAGCTTAAAAGGGGTTAACGCAAACCACTGCAAAAATAAAAAAATAAGCATATTCTGGGCTTCGATGAAATATTGCTGGGTAACCTTGTGTGATAATGTCAGGCTCCTGTTAGCATTCTATACCAGGGACAATGCACAATGAGTAGGGACATCAATAAAATCATAAAAATAAATAAATAAATAAATCTTTTAAAAGCGCTGACATAAACTTAAAATAGTCAGTAAAATAGATCCTATTGTTCTCTCACATTCAGGGTTGTATTTCCATATGGAAAACTGGCTCTTTATTTCCAGTTCTAAAGACATGGGCCAGATTCAGCTTGACGGATCAGGGTAGGCATTCTGGGAATTAAGGGAATTCTGACTCAGCCATAGTTTCAGCCATAATACCTTAATGCATGCATACTGTCGATATACACAATTCCCTGAATTCAGTCAACATTTGCTCTTAATGTAAAAAAAAAAAATGCTAGTTTTTTTTATGTGCAAGTACTGTCTGGCAAATTAGTTGTGCTGATGGCGGACCTTGTCAAACTGCATTTTGTTCTGAGTCATAGTTAAAGACAATTGTTGATTAAATACAGGCCCCTCTGTAAAAAAATTGATTTTTCAGGGCAAAGTTTAGATTATGTGAGGGGGGGAAAAAACAAGTACTTTTTTTCATTTCCAATTTTCCAATTAAAAATTTTGTTTTATTGCTTTGACCTCCAGACATTAAGGCCTCTTGGCAACTCTGCTTTGTGCACTTAGAGTGACAGAAACCACGCAGGTTTTAAATATCAGGTTTAACTTCAGCTGTAGTTTGGCTGGAGACCCACTTCTGAGGAAATTAAGTGCGTTTTTCCAAGTTCCCCACTCAGTGTCAACAGACAGCACTGGGACCATGTGACACAGCGTGGGCTGAAATGAATGAATAAACAATGATAAAGGTCAGAAAATAAAATGGGCATTACATTGCATATACGTATATCATACAGAATTATTATACAGAATATATATATATATATATATATTAAGAATGTGAAATTGAATACCTCAATATTTCTTTTATTTTCTGACCTTCATCATAATTTAAAATAAGTGCTTTGATCTTCCTGTGCAGATTGCATATGCGCGTGCAAGGAGACATTTTGGAGGATGCTTACATGGGAAAAATAAAAGCACGTTGGTACTCAGGGTTGAAGAGAGGTAATGGGGGAAGTGGGGTGTGGGTTTCAGTGCGGTATGTGGATAATATTCACTCAGGAACCCGTCGTTGTGAAGTGTCTTGAGCGTTTACCGTTTCCTTATCATCCATCAGAGGCCTGTAATTATGTATTCCAGTCAGAGCACTGGACACGATTCGCGGATTGACAGTCATCGACCTCCACCACAACCCCCCCCCCCCCCCAATCTCCTCCTCTCTCCCCCCGGCCCGTCCCGTCCCGCCTTACCCCGCCCATCACTATGCCGGTCAAGCAAATGTCAAGGTTGTCAGGGATAGGACGAGCATCGCCGCGTTTAGATTTTTCCAGAGTGGTTAATTTTCATTCAGGACACAGGCGCAACGAAGACATGCCAATCAAACTCACACATGCATACACAGGCGTGGGGTGTGTGATGGAGGAGAGAATTTCCACATGTCCGTGTGTGTGTGTGTGTGTACGTGTGTGTGTGTGCGTATATACACTTCAGTGTGCTTATGGGTTTTCTTTTAGTGGTTGTGTGCCAAAATATTTCCACACATGGAACAATGCACTCCACATTTCAGCACACCAACACCAACACCCATCTGTGAAGCCTTCTCGCACAGCTCTTAAAAAACTGATTATCTGCCACAGCACCAGAGAGGGCAAGTTATTAGACTGTTATTAGACTCTGTGGGTTTATACATATTTCTGAATGAACACACATTCTGAATGATTTCACAGGCATGCGCCAGGTATGCGGCGGCTTCTTTGAAACCATTTTAATTGGATCGCAGGTGGCCCGAAATTGTACAAGGTCACATGATATAAGGCTAATTCAAGGGTACATTTCAGAGCTGTCGATTAAGGAATTTGTCAATCATTTAATTACAATGCAGTAGAATTGAATTGGTTTTTTTTTTTTTTTTTTAAGGTGGAAATATCAGGGGTGTCAATCAGTCTTGAAATGGAACAAATGGCCCAATTAAAGCTGCACTGCACCTGCAGAAAAGCCATGGACCTTTACACTGTCCCACCACATCGTTCAGAGTGTTGTAGAGACATCGGATTCTTTGTCAGGAAGCCACACTGCGCTGACCCCCCGGGAATAAGGGCATATAAGCTCCAATGTCAGTCAGTGGGCTTAGCCAGGGAATATCACAGCAAGGTGCTCCTGGGTCCTCCTCCAATTACGACACCCTTAATTTCCTGGGCCGTTAATTATCCGTTAATTAAGGGCTGAATAACGAGCTAAAAAGGCAATTAACAGCTGTGATGACCACACATCCTGAGACCTGGACTGTGGCCCGTTTGCTTGACTGTGTCTAAAACCATGTGTATATATATATATATATATATAAAAAATAAAAAATTAATCAGAGCCTTGCTACGAACTCTTTCACTTAATGGACGAGCTGAGTTTACATAAGATCGTATTAACCAGGGATATACTTATACATAACCAGCTCTGCATAATTAAGGATTAGGGGAATCTGACACATACTGCGGAATGCCATGGACATATCCCGTGACCTCCGAATGCCCTTCTCATTTAAGGAAAATGCTGATAAAAAGCATGCTCACACGGGACATGCGAGGCTCGCGAAAAGGTTGAAAATGCTCCTCGTTGCCTGCGAGATCCTGCTGAAAATAAAAAAAATATACACTCGCTGGCCACTTTATTAGGTGCACCTGTTCAACTGTTTGTTAACGCAAATATCTAATCAGCCAATCACGTGGCAGCAACTCAATGCATTTAGGCATGTAAACATGGTCAAGACGATCAGCTGAAGTTCAAACCAAGCATCAAAATGGGGAAGAAAGGTGATTTAATTGACTTTGAACGTGGCATGGTTGTTGGTGCCAGACGGGCTGGTTTGAGTATTTCAGAAACTGTTGACCTACTGGGATTGAATGGCCAGACTGGTTCGAGCTGATAGAAAGGCAACAGTACCTCAAATAACCACTCGTTACAACCAAGGTATGCCGAAGAGCATCTCTGAATGCACAACACATCGAACCTTGAAGCAGATGGGCCACAGCAGCAGAAGACCTCACCAGGGTACTAGCAAGGTGTACCTAATAAAGTGGCCGGCGAGTGTAGTTTTACACACATGCAGCTCGGATGGATTGTGATGGATGTCTCTCGCCGTGTGTGTTGACCTTGCGTGGCTGAGACGCCATCGCGGTTCACAGTCCCGCAGAGGGACACCCCGAATCCAATGTGGCCTTCTGGCTTTAAAGAGTTCACGCGTCTTACCATAGGCGTAGATTTCGGGGGGGGGGGGGGGATGAAGGGGATATGCCCCCCTCAATATTTAGAACACGTGCATTTGTCCCCCTGAATTTTGACATTTCCACCATAAATTTATGCAGAAAAGGCACAAATAGGTGCATAAAAATTCACCAGAATGCAGGAAATTAAGTGTTTGTCACTCAAAATTTCCTGGGGGAGGACCCCAAGGCCCCCCGCTTAATGTCCCCCCCCCAATGTTCAAACGAAACCTATGCCCACTGCGTCTTACGCACATGTGCTGCATCGCTTGGTCACAGTGTGTGGGCGGGGCGGGGCGGGGCGGGGTGGGGCGGGGCGGGGCGGGGCGGGGCGGGGCGGGGCGGGGCGGGGGGGAACCCGGGTTCCGGGTGAGCTCTTTCGGGGTTCTCCGACGTGCTCACGAAGCGTTCCTAAACGTCCGTTACGCGCTGTCGATAATTCACTCGCTATACTCGCTACACAAACGTAAAACCTCACCTACTTGTTCCAAGTGTTAATTACACCATCACCCTGCCTTCACTAATTAGCCTCCGCCAAGATCCAAAGCAGGAAGAACGGTTTTTTATTTTTCCCCCAGTCTTCTTTACTAGATGTGCAACACCGTTTTTTTAATTTATTTTAAGAAACATGTCCCTGATCAGAAGGGAAGAAAGGCCCACTCATTTCTTTTTTTTTTGTTACACAAATTATAGGCCCTTGAGCTTTTAACGCCAGAGAAAAACAGAGAAATAAGAATGAACCAAAGCCAAGCCCCACCCCGCAAAATAATTTTGTTTTTTTTTTAAACCAAGCAGAAATACATTCCCAATACAATTTGATGAAGATGAAGCGACGCGCTGAAAATCAATATGGTGTTCGATACGTCCCCAGGAGAAGGGCCCACTGGAGCCCTTTGGGTGGGTGATTCAAAATGCAGAATGATGCCAGAGAGTCCTTCAACCATCTTTCAATGTCATCCCACACCTGCATTGACTGAGACAACGCCCAAGCACATCAGACCCGATGTGTTATTTTAGCCCACACCCTGGGCTGAACAGCACTCCCATAGCAATTAGAGCTGTGGGCCTGTTTCAACGCATCAGACGATTTTTGTGGTTGAACTGTTCAAAACCTCTGCAGATATATTTCACAGCACAGATTCTACAAGCGTTTGCACAAATAATTGCTTATTCGACGGTTTCATGAACAATAGGGAAGTGATAATTTTTTAAGGTGTGTTTTTTTTTAAGGTCTGTTGATTTCTTCTTGTGATTTTTGCAGACCAGTAGCAGAATAAAACTGATAAATGAGTGTAAAATGGTGAAACTTGAAGACATGCTACACTGGAAGAAAGAAAGTTCTGAATACTCAATATTTCAAGACCACTTGCTTCAAGTTGCCTTGAAATACTGAGTATTCTGGACATTTTTCTTTATTTTTTACAGTGCATGTATGTGCATGTGTTTTGGATTATTGTTTGTAGAATGTTAAACAATAACTACACATGCACTACTTGGCTGATGCACTGTGAAATTTGATCAACACTCTGATACAACGCCTGGGGAGTGTTTGCTTGCCCCCCCTACACCCCCCCCAACCCCCCCACGCACGAACACACACGGCTTATCAAAGCAGAGAAAGATACACACACGGGTGGCCACACACAGAGGGAGGGAGGACGACCGGATCTGAGAATGGTATCTCATACGCATACAAATCTGCTTTCCCATTCCATACAAAAAAATACATATAGTGAATCTTTTATAGGATCCTGGTCACTAGACTGCTCTTGTGCTATATCTCATGCATAACTATTTTATGCATGGCAAAAGGGAAAAACGGGTTAGGCCAATATTACAATGAAGGATATTATTCAGTGATTTTATTTTGAGAAGACTGTATTGATTAAACATTTATTTTCATTCATTTTTTTTTTTTTGAAGACAATATTGATATATGGCACCCTTGAAAAATGACTAATGTCATAAAACTTCAATAAGTGACAATCGTTTTGTTTTAAGTGTTTAGAAATTGGCGTGTAATTTAAACCTGGAGTACAAAACCTGCAAGCCTGTGATTGATTGCGATCGTTAGAATGTAAATGTTTGTTAAATCGTTTGATCTCAGTTAATTTAATTCCATTCAACAACCTTTTCACCATTTAAAGCTAGCGCTAATCATTGATCGTCATTTTTGTCTGTGAAGCGTTTCTTTTATGAGCCTTAGACATTTAATTGACCTTCACTTGTGTCTAAGCAGGCATTGATTGGTGTCAGTTAAATAAAGCACCATTGCTCCAGTACAGCTCTGATGCCTCATTGCAGTGAAATATTTTGTATAATCCTTTCCAGTCTGGTTATTCTAAAAAAGAAATAAATAAAAAAACTTTTTATTTTCACAAAACACTTTGTCCCAGCACAAGACAGGTACTGTATAACATTTTTTTCTGGAATAATAACAAGGGTAACAGGAAGAAACAGCTTTAATAAAGACCTGTAAAGATCTTGCTAAATTCTGTTTATGTTCTGTGCATCTTTTCCTTTCATATCTTACTTATTTCTCTGCACATTCGTTGCTAAAAAAAAAAGAAGGTTCAGTTCATCTCTCTACTGCACTCTATCAAAATCATACAGATTTTTACTGTATACCACCACTCTGCATTTTCTTTCAAAGACAATAAACCAGGGAAATCATTTCATATCTTACTTATTTTCTTGCATATTAGCCGCTGTAAAGAAGGCCCGGTTCATCACCACACCTCGCTCCTTCAAAAATTGAACTTTTACTTAACGTACCAGCTCTGCACATTTCTTTCAAAGACGATAAACCAAGTGACTTATATAGACACTTTACAGCCAGGCGTTATTGTGAGGTTGCAATGTGGAGAAGAAAGAAGAAAAAAAAAAAACGGTAAAACGAGAAGCAGTACATAAACCATGTCTCTGGTTCACTGCCCATTGTCCGGGGTGGACAGTGATTGGTTGCTGAGTATAAACACAAGAGAGACCATTGGGTTATGAGTGATAAAAAAAGAAAGTGCCATACAGTGGTCCTGTCCTGACTAAGTGCTGTTGTTGTAAATGTGTCCCCACATGTGTACTTATTTCGCAAGATAAAGAGGAACAATGATTCCGATCTGTCTGCTGTGGCAGGTGAAGGTTGTGCATGCTTCAGAATTGGAGGGGGCGGTCTGGGGGTCATCCACATCATACCGTGGAGTGAAACACACACACACATACACACACACACACACACACACACTCAACCACACACACACACACACATACGGGCACACACTCAACCACATGAGCACACACACATATATGGGCACACACACACACGCACACATTCGCACGTACACACACTCATACACACACACACACACATTCTCACACAGCCACACTCATATACACACACACACAGGCACACTCATACACATACACAGGCACACACTTACACACACACACATACACACGACAATGGAAAGCAATGAGAGAGGCCTTTTTTTTTTTTTTTTTTTTTTTTTTTTAAAGAGTTCAACACAAATGGCCACCAGTAACAGATTGTGTTCCCCAGACAAAAGGCCTCACAACTCATAAGCACAGACAGGGGGTTAGGCTCTGAACCTCAGGGCTTCTGAAGTTAAAAAATGGGAGTTCTACCTCAGAATAATACATTAAACGCATGATGTATGGCTTCAGGGCAAGCTTCTATTAATTTTCTGTGATACTTGCCGTCTGGTAAATTAGCGAAAGCTCCTTAGCTTAGCACATTTAGCAAGTGCTAAGAGAAATAATGCCGCCGCCTTTGCTACGGTTCATTTAAATGATCAGTTCTTAAATCACCTCCAATTTATTTTCCCTAATCAATCTGCCAGAGCTTTTTTGTCACAAGATTAATAATCCTAAAAGTGACACCCCCCATATTCCCTCATGTACCCGCAACTAGGCCCACAAAATCCTGGTGTTTTATTAGGTCAGTATGATCTCTTATACTATCTCTCCAGATGAAAAATTGTTGTGCACTACTCAATAAACACCAATAAATTTATCCCAGGAGTGAATTTTCCTCATACGTACTTTAAACCTGTGTGTTCAGTTTATATTTTGCCACCTACAAACATTGCTAGCTTGGGTCAAGTATACCCAGGACATTACCGGGATTTTAAAGCAATACAGAAATAAAATTCATGAAAAAATACTCAAAATATATTATCTTTATCCAAAAAAACTAGAAATACCGCCTCGTGGTTGTATGCCTCCGCCATCACTTCATCATTTTATCCTATTAGACATTTGTGTGAAACTTCGTCATAATTAGCATATGAATTCTTGAGTTATGGCCAAAATCGTGTTTTGTGAGGTCACAGTGACCTTGACCTTCAAAATCTAATCAGTTCATCCTTGAGTCCAAGTGGACGTTTGTGCCAAATTTGAAGAAATTCCCTCAAGGCGTTCCTGAGATATCGTGCTCACAAGAATGGGACGGACAGACGGACAGACAACCCGAAAACATAATGCCTCTGGCCACGGCTGTGCCTATCTGGAGGCATAAAAAAACAGTATATATATATATATATATATACTGTAGTTTATGGTTTCCATGTACATCAGCTAGATCACATTTAATAATGAAAATGTCATTCTTCTGTGATAAAGCTATGATTTATATATATTTTTTTTTAAATATGCTTTAATGAAGGCCCGGGGTGCATGAATCATGTTTATCTGTGAATTTTTTATCTACAAATAAAAATGGAACAAGGTTTCCCATGCAGCAGATTATTGATTGTTACTGTTTTGGATTGACAATGACTTATTTTTCATCTTTATTATATATTTAAAAAGAAACCATATATGCAAAAAGACATAAAGAAGACACAGATGATGAACAACAAACAGAAACATAAAACAAGAACAAGATGTACGGTGGGTTTGTCACTCAAAAGTGTTATTGTTCTTTTACTAAATTAAAATAGGTCAATTGTTTCAAATTCTGGACACCCAATTAAATAGGACATACAAAATGAAATGTAGTAGGAATTAAGTACATACACACATGCACATGAACACACACACACACACACACACACCTGTTGCTGGAGTGTTAAGAACAATGTAGCATAGGCTACTTGTGGTGAAAAGCATTTTTTCCTCTTCCCCTTCAACTTCCGTTACTGCTCAGATGTACTGCAATTAATGTTGGATCAACTGAACAACAACAAAGTGCAAAAAAATTCAACCAAAAAAAAAAAGAAATGCACAGCACACTGACTTTCGCCTTGACTGCCACTTCTAATAAATCACCATGGCTACCATCCCCAGTGTTACAGCGCTACGAACAGAAGCAGTCCAGGCCGAGGGGGCGGAGTCATAAAAACCTGTGTCCTTGCTCCCCCCCGTGTGGCCCAAGTGATTGACAGGCCACTCCAGCAGGTCATAAAGTAGTTTGTTACCTTTTTAAAAACACCCCCCCCTCCCCCACCCGTCCCCCGGCCCCCCGCCCCACAGATTTATGTACCGCGGGCGAAAGCACATAAATCACAGGATTACTTTAATTCCCGGGTTTTACCGGTAAATCACGCTGTTCTCCTTTTCGCAGAAGTTAAACGTTTTACAGTTATGACCTATTACCCGCGATGAAAGGCGGACGGTATATCACGGTGCCAGGCGGCACACCATGCAGGATAAACACTCCGTCTGTCTGGTCCAGGGACAGCCACTGGAGTCCAACGGGCTTCAGCAATAGGTGGGTACACAGTAAAAAATGCCCAGTGTTAATTCAACTCTAACAGTGTTAATTCAACTCCAACAGTGTTAATTCAACTCTGACAGTATTAATCCGACTCTAACACTGTTAATTCAACTCCAACAGGTTCATTCAACTCTGGAATGTGGGACGGAGTGTCATCTGTTAAGAGTTGAATTAACACTGTTCAGAGTTGAATTAACACTGGACATTTTTTTTTTTTACTGTGTAAAAGGCAGTCAGCCCAGATCCAAATCTAGAAATGATATTTCCTTGCAGAGCCAGAGCAGACGTTTGAATTCTCCAGGACATGAAAATATATACATAGTCAAACCTCAAAAACCAAAAGGTCACGAGGAAAGGAGGAGAAATTTTTTTTTTTTAAACCTGCGCCACGCGGTCTGCTGCCTCCGAATTTTCCGAGCCGTCGCTCGTGCGGAGCCTTGTCCTCGTTGCCTGAGAAGCTGCGGGCACACTGTGCAGCTGTTCTCCCTCTCCCTCTCTTTTCCCTCCCGTCTATTACCACCCCGGTCACACCTGAACCTGCGCGACACCAGCTGTTTGTTTGGCCTTTCTAAAAAACCGCTTCCTGTACTTTCTTTCCTGCTTTTTTTTTTTTTTTTTCGCCGCGTCGCTAAGAATCGGCTAAACGCGGCGAGAACTCTATTAGCGTTCCGGAGGGAAACGGAATCGCCGATGTCCAACGGAACATGGCCGAGGGTAAACAATTACCCGGAATATGGAGCGTTGAGCAAACGCTGTCACAGGCTAATGCGAGCCACTGACAAGTTTTTTTTTTTTTTTTTCCCCCCAAAAGCCGAAGAGGTATCAAGCGGAATAATTGCAATCTTTTATATTTTATTTCTTTTTTATTTTAATCTGTTTTGATGCCTAGAATAATTGGCCTTACTAAACAAATGCGCGATTTAGCCAGCAAGTTTACCCAGGGGAATTCTCTGTGCGTGTGACGGAAGTAAAATGTCAATAGCGCATGCAGCTTAAATGGTTTGATGGTCGACCAATCACTGCTATTATTACTGCGACGAGACTTAGCCTATGACGTTGGATGTGTTTGGGAGCTGACCCGAGAAAGCCCCAGTTAATCGCACCCAGAACAGGTTCCCACGATCATTCCAGGTGCTCAGCCCACTCTGGGGCCCTAATCACTGTCTGTCAATCAATCTCTCTCTCGTTTTACATTAAAAATTTTCCAGGAGGCTGTGACCAGCTATCAGAGCAATGTGGCGCAAAGTGGAAATGTGTTTCCCACCCCCCTTAAATAGCCAACTGAGCTCAGCTCCTGAGAAATAACAGGGTGCCAATGACACAAAGTGCATCTCTGTGTGTGTCATCTGTTAAAAATAATTATTTTGAAAATTGTTACTCTGTTGACACGGGAACTTTTTAAACAATTCAAATGCAGGTGGGACAGAAAATGGCGGACTGCACAAAGCAGACAACGTTGTGTGCTTTTAGGAAAATTTGCACGCATGCACACACACACACACACACACACACACACCACATGATATCACGTACAGACACACACACACACATTCACACACACACACACGCACACACAGGCACATGATATCATGTACAGACACATACACACATTCACACACACACACACGCACACACAGGCACATGATATCATGTACAGACACATACACACACTCACACACACACACACACACACGCACATGATATCATGTACAGACACACACACACACACACACACACACACGCACACAGGCACATGATATCATGTACAGACACACACACACACACACACACACACACACAGGCACATGATATCATGTACAGACACACACACACACACACACACACACACACGCACACAGGCACATGATATCATGTACAGACACACACACACACACACACAAACACACGCACAAACAGGCACATGATATCACGCACACGCAGAGCATTCGTCCCTGTGGACTCGGGTGCTTGTCATGCAGACCTGCTGATCCGCGGCGTCTCAGAGCCCATCTGTGTCGCGGGGAATGAGCCTCGCGCTCGTCTCCAGCGGTCCCAGAGGAGCGCAGAGCTGCAGAACACGCGTACACGCCGCGCGTCCGACGCCAGGCTCGCGTTCTCTCGCACCGCATGACACCCGACACCGCAGGGCACGTCCGACGGGCTCTGAAAATCATCTGGTTTTTTGGGGGGTTTTTTTTTTGTACACTTGTGACGTAACGAGAGCGAACTGCGACCGCGGGGAGATTTGGGTACGCCACACGAAAGCCTCCCCCCCCCCCCCCCCCCCAACGAGCGCGGTGTGCTGTCTCTAATGGGACGGTGCCGAGAACTTTTTGGGTCAACCCTCTTATATGGCAGATTGCATGGAAACTGCACTGGTTGCCAGGTAACGAGGGGCAAGAAGACAGGCTCCTCAGACCTTTTTTTTTTCCAGAAGGATCTCCTGTTTTTTTTTTGTCTTGTTTGCATTCTGACAGGAAATCTCTGTGTGCACACACATCGCCCAGGATTCTACCAATCCCCCCGAGATAAGGCCCAGAAATATCTGCCAGCATGCGTGCAAATACCACAGATAATAGATATAAATGATGGAAAGCCAAGTCCCAAGAAAGCATCTGCTTACGCTGTTATTTTTCACAAATATGAAGTCTGAGAGGCAGGTAGGTATCAGCAGTTTTTGTTGTTATTATTGTTATGAGTAGTAGTAACAGTAGCAGCAGTAGCAGTAGTAGTAGTAGTAGTTGCAGCAGCAGTAGCTGCAGCAGCATTAGCAGTAGCAGTAGTAGTATTAGTAGTAGTTGCAGCAGCATTAGCAGTAGTAGTAGTAGTAGTAGTTGCAGCAGCATTAGCAGTAGTAGTAGTAGTATTAGTAGTAGTTGCAGCAGCATTAGCAGTAGCAGTAGTAGTAGTATTAGTAGTAGCTGCAGCAGCATTAGCAGTAGTAGTAGTAGTAGTAGTAGTAGTAGTAGTAGTAGTAGTATTAGTAGTAGTTGCAGCAGCATTAGCAGTAGCAGTAGTAGTAGTAGTAGTAGTTGCAGCAGCATTAGCAGTAGCAGTAGTAGTAGTAGTAGTAGTTGCAGCAGCATTAGCAGTAGCAGTAGTAGTAGTAGTAGTATTAGTAGTAGTTGCAGCAGCATTAGCAGTAGCAGCAGTAGTAGTAGTGGTAGTATGGTTACTCTTGGGTTATGTCCAGAAGCACGCATCATGCTTGAATGTATTATTTGAAAAATGAATGCAACATAACAAACATGACATGCATTTCTTTCCAAAACATGTGTCTGAAATTAACATTTAATATACCGTGAGCAACACATTTGCTCACATTTCACAAGCAAAGAAGAAGCTCTGGTTAATAACAAGCAGTATATGTAAATGCTGAGGGGCAATTTGTGGGCTATTAGAGACAGAAACATCCCGGTTATTAGAGATGTTCACGAGGCAAGTAAATTGGAGGCACTAAATTATGTATAGGCAATACTGTGGTTGTGTTTGTTTGTTTGCGTGCTTATGTACATTTCCTTTTGTTTAAAGTTCATCTCTTTCACTCTCATTAAGGTGACGCGGGGGGGGGGGGGGGGGGCGGACCCCACAAGCCCAATTTAAAGTTGAATCCAAAACCTGTCGATGCCAAAAAGTAATTGCTGTTTTCCTGTTGCAGCAGCGCTACAAGTCTTTTCCACTATAAGTACCGTCTTCTTTTAGACACATATCTGCAGCTGTCTGCTGTGGCTATAGCTACCCAGCAGAAGTGGGGAAATTGAGAAGCAAGGTCTTGGGCTGTCCACTTTTTAACCATCAAACACAGCATCTTGCTAATGCATTTGAATTATTAATCTCGTCATCTCTCTCTCTCTCTCTCTCTCTCTCTCTCTCGTCTAGCTCAATTGATCCTGCAACTAGCAGCTTTGTTAAGTCCCCCAGAAATGAGAGAGAGAGAGAAAGAGAAACAGAGACAGAGAGAGAGACAGAGAGAGAGAGGCCTTTATTTCACCCCACTGTGCTGGATTTAAATAAAGTACTCCATTAAGAGGAGGAGGTGAGGACACCTTTCATTTCCATAACAATTTTTTTGTTTCCCTCGCAAGTTCTCTTATCCTCCTATCATAATTAAGGTTCTGTACGAAAACAGTTTTTTTTTTTTAGTTTTGTTGCGATAGCGTCTCAGCCAACGGGCACCAGATGAACGGACCTCCTTTCCCTTGCAGTGGTGCAGTCACTCAAAAAACATTTGTAGTTAAAAGCATGTTTCTCCGAACCCAATAAGAGCGCCGTGACTTATTTAAAGCTAAATGCGTTTATGAGTAAGCAAAAGGTATAAATCCTCCAATAGAGATGCCCCCAGGAGATTCTAAACAAGCCTTTATTAGCACCAACCTTTAAAAGCGATTTCATGCCAAGCCAATTATTCCCGGCACGGCAGCCGTAACCGTTTAAGAGGAGAGACGGCCGTAGGACTTAATGACACAGTTAAAGGACTCTCCGCGGAACGGTTTGTTTGAACCGGGAGACGGTTTTCACCACGAGTGAAAACAATTGAACTAATACGGGACTTATCACCTTCAATTTCCCTCAGTACGGAACTCTTTTAGACAGCGCTGCCGTTAGAGACCAGGAAGTGCACTTACCCGGGGTGCGCGTGAGGTACAAACAGCCCTCCTCCACCGAGATCGTCTTTGTGTGCGTTGGGAAAAGAAAGCATTAATTTCCATTCCTTTTAAATCATGCAGCGCTGCAAATAAAATAAAAAAAAAGGATAAAAGCCCGAAAATAATAGGTTCCACAGTGCTGTTCTTCTTTTAACAAAGCTGGCTGTGCAAAAAAAAAAAAAAAAAAAACAAAAAAAACTTAGCATAAACTTTGCATAAACCGTTGGTAAAAATAGCAGTTCGTGACAAATTTGGAAAGCCAACTTCCCAAAGAATTTGCCTTACCAATGTTCATTCTCAATGCTCCATGATTTATTATGCTATAAGTCGGACTCCATAAAGCCAACATCAAACAGGAGCATCTCCCTTAATTAATAATTCATAAGACAGTCACACTAATGACTGAGCAATGACCGCTTAACATTGTTAACAAGGACATGGTGGTGGTCGGGGAATGTTTGGCTATGCAGCAATCCTGGGGCCTAAATTGAGGAGTCCAACTAAAATCAACAGCAATTATAAATTAATTTAATTGTTGTTTAAATGGCCATTTACCATGTGCTAGGCCTACAGACACTACACTTGAGTTTGAAAAGGCTCTTTCTGGCGGCACATCGCATTGAAATTCAGGTATGAAGAACAGGTTGATGTCCTGGCACTCACACTGCATATCAACTGGACCATTCAACCGCCCAGGAGCCTCTGTTTATTGCATTCATTTGGGATTCATTTGTAAACAGACGGAATAGATTGTATTTATACAATGCCCCCCCCCCCCCAACCCCCAACCCCCAACCCCTTCCCCCAACCATCCAGCCACCATAGCATGCGGTTTCAAAAGGTCAGACATCTCTGTATTTGCTGAGTCTGATTAATCATACATTTGACCAGGTCAACACACAGCAGCCTTCTCCATTGAACTATGTCATGTAAAAAAAAAAAAAAAAAAAGAGAGAGAGATTTTTTTTTTGAGATTTAAAAACCCCTTTTATTGGGACATTTTCCAAACACAGTACATTACTATACTTCAAAATAAAAACAATAGACAAGGAACATAAAGAGAAAAGACTAACAAAAAACTAACCACAGGCAGAAAAGAAAGAGATAGATAGAGGAGAGAAAAAAAAATAAAAAAAATTCCCTATTTACATTTCAAAATTTACAAACCAAAACACAAAAATTCCATACAACAGAAAATACTTCAAAAATGAAGTAATAGTAAATCCTCCTGAACAGTGCACAAAACCCCCCCAATACCCCAAGTGTACATGAATGCATCCATGTTATCTGTCAGTTTATAATATACAAATTCCAGCCTGAGACGGGCTGCCAGCAGTCCACTCATCATCAGGACTGGGTCAACTGACCCCTGACCCTGGATGCAGTTTTTTCTTGTCTTCCATATAGACAGTTTGGCCACCCCTGATAAAAAATTGAGGAGCACATGTACAGACCTTTTAGCCGCCGAATACCGTGGACCATAAATAAATAACCCAAAAGAAAAAACTGTCCCCAAACCCTGAAACCACCCCTCTAGCTGCCTAAATAAGCCCTTAAGTCTGGGACACAAAATAAAAAGGTGTTGCAAGGATTCCCCCCCCGAACAAAAAGGACAACCCTCCCCTATACTGGGATCCAGGTGCACCAGATGTCTATTTGTGGCTATGGCCCCATGCACAATCCTCCACTGGAGGTCACCTGTCCGTTTATCAATGGGGGGCTTGTACAAGGACCGCCAGCAGCCTTTCGGGGAAGAGTCTGGATCAAAAAACTCAGTCCACCTCGACGCCTCTATCCCTGCCAAAGAGCGTAAGTGTGACACTTTGACACAGGTGTAATAAGCATACATGGTGAAATGGTGGACGGGTTTTGAGAAATTTCCTTGTGAGGGAAAGCGTGTGTCTGTAAGCCTGAGCAAGACACTTCAGACCAGAACACGCGGTACTATTTATCCGCCGCGATGTCTGCTCGGAGATTCCCGGGATTACTGATGAAACATGCGTGCGCTAAAGCAGTATGTCGGCTTTAACAGTGCAGATCTCGCCACGAGGCAGGTGTTTACAAGCCAGGCTGACCAGAACTGCCACAGGCCGATGAAAAATGGCAGTTCAAGAAAACAACATCTCCCAGCAGCTGTTTCCAGCAAGATTGCGGCAGGAGAGTAATGTTAAGAGAGCAAGAGGAACGAGCAGGAACATAAATCGGAAAGGCAAAAGCCTAAAAAATAAACAGACATTTTAACTGAACTGAGGACCATATTGCATTGTGGTGAGACATAACTACCAACATAAGCACATAAAAAGTGAACATACACTGCCGACTTCCTTGAAAGGGCTGGTCAACTGAAGTGATGTTTCAAGGCTGCAAGAAGATAAGTTTTTGGTAATAAGCCTAGCAATAGCTGTAGCCACATCCTGAGGCAAAGCACGAGATTCCCCAAAAATTGTGTTTGTCACGGCCCGACTACAATTTCTCCACTTGTACGGGGTATCAGAGACACCCCATAGAGCGCTCACAAATTGCAAATCCACAAAAAAGTTTCACAATCGAACCTGAACCCCCTACTGTAAATATCTTGTTGCTGTATATAAATATTTGGGTCTAGAAAGCATCCTTGTGGCATTGTACGTAATGCATATGCAGTTCATCAAAATAAGCATCATCTGATCTTCGTATCTAAACTGTGACGATACGGCAGACTGTATATATGCGCTAGCAGGCAGTCGTTCGCATTCTTGCGAGCTGCTATACGTGCTAGCGCATTGCTGTATACATGATAGCGGGCTGCTTTACATAATAGTGCATTGCTGTATGGGTGCTAGTGGGCTGCCATGCGTGCTAACGTACCACTGTGTGCGTGCTAGTGGGCTACTATGCATGCTAGTGTATTGCTATATGAGTACTAGAGGGCTGCTATACATGCTAGCGCATTACTATATGTATGCTAGCGGGCGACCATGCATGCTAGCTGGGACCCAATGCATGTAGATACAGTGTAGTGTTCTCCACTCCAATCGCCTCTTTTTCACCCTTTCAGTCATTGCATTTACATCTAAATTACATCTACATTTAAAACAAGCCCGGAGTAGAGTCTGCAGCGGCGGTACAGTGCCTGCCAGCGCGCTTGTCATGTTTATTTTACACCGAATAGCACCACTGACAACCCGCTTATTTGTGTTGTCAACCTGCGCCGAGCGGCTACGGTAAATAAATACACTCTCTCAGCTTGAGTTCCAGGCAGAGAACGTTCCGCTTGCCAAGCAACACACCTCAATATGATCCGTGTAAAGATCTGTGTAAGTCTTAGAAAATGAGTTTTTGCTGCCAACAAAAAAAAAAAATTAGCTATTGCAGGGAAAAGTGCAAAAACACATGCAATGTGTACATAAATAATTTAACTTGAATTGGATCAAATAACTCTACACACACACACACACACACACATAAACAAACTCTCACACACAGACACACACATGCACATTTACCAAATTGATGTATTTAGACTGACAGAAAAGGGTAGACACTTGACCACTGATCACAAACTTCAAAAGCTATTGGTTCTGTTCTGTTTTCTGTAAATTTTTCAAATTAATGTTCTCAGTCACATGTTGACAAAAATATCCTTATCAATCAAAAATATCCATATCAGTCAAAATATATTACGAGATATGTTGTTTTGAAGTGTTCATGCTTTTGTGTATCCTACAATGTTTTTCCAATTGATTTTCTTTGATTTAAATTTGTTTGTTTCTCTTCAGAATTAATATAACATCTGTGGACATGATATCTCTTTGGCAGTGTGTCAAAACTTCAGCATGTCACGTTTCACAGTGTGAAGGCTTTTACCGAAGGATGCAAGTAGTGAAGAAAAACTGTTGCACCAAATGTAGAGTCGCTTTAATAGGGTCACAGGCATTTCCTGATTAAAATGACCTGCAGTGGCACATCTGTTTTCCCCTAGTGCTTAAAATGAATGGACAGGTGTCAGAATTCCAGAATGTGTGCTTCCGCCCTCAGACGTCCCTTGCTGATGATGTCAGGACCTCAAAGTTCCGTGACATCATAGTAGGCGCAGTTGCACACGGAACACTGGTAATCAGAACTGTGTCAGTCACATCTTCTCTTAAAGTAACTTCTCTTGCGAACATTTTTTTTTTGGTTTCCATGCATCATGTGATGTTACTTCCTCAAGTGATGGACTAGACCACAAATGTCAAACTCCAGTCCTGGAGGGCCGCAATGTCTGTGTTTTTTTTTTTGTTTTTTTTTTGTTTTTGTTTTTGTTTTTGGATGTTCTCAGCGCAAGTGTTTCATTTAAGTCATTGATTGGCTAAGGAATCCACACACCTTGTTCTCAAGGCCTTATTTGGCAGCTGATGGAAAGGAAACCACAAAAAAAACCCAGACACTGCAGCCCCCTTGCGATTCAGTTTGACACCCCTCGACTAGACAAATCTGTACATACACTTTTTTTTTGTTTCCAGGTGGCAATAAAGAAAAGACTTCATCAATTTTGTATCAGGATTACGATTTGTGAGATCATTACCTTACACAAGATCTTTGCCGATATTTTGAATATTGTTTTGGAGGGCCAGTGGAGCCCTTAACCTGAGCTCATGCACAGACGGTGGATTGTTGGAGTTTAATTCTATGCCCACATTTACAGGCATTCAGAAGACACTCTCATCCAGAGCGACTCACACTCCAGCAATAGATCTTTGCATTGGGAACATTTAGGACTCTGGCACTCGGCCGACGAGGCTAGAATACTTATCCCTCTCCCCCCCCCCCTCCCCCTCACCCCCACCCTCACCCCCCCTCATTCAGGGACACACCATCAATAATAAAGTGAAACTCCGGTTGTTATGTGTCAGTAAAGGAAAAACACATTCATTACCGAAGGCAGCTGCGGCTCGCGGGATAGATCGGTCAGCTCGCGGACGCCGTCAAGGTGCCACTGTCGGACGGGCCCTGGCGCGTGAAGCAGAAGTTTTGGGGCCTAGTTTGGCGGCAGCACACTTTTCCAAAAAAAATAAATAAATAAATAAATAAATAAATACATTTTTAAAAAGGCATAATGGCTCCTGGAGCACGCAGGCACTACAGGGGTACGGCGGCCGCTAGCTATTAGCCCGCTCGGCGGGGGCTGTTTGTTCCGCGCTGAGCCGAAAAACGGAGCCAACTCTTCAAAGTAAGACGGAAGCCTCTCTTTACCTGTAATTGGAAACAGTTTGTTGCTGTTGCTGTTGTTGTTGTTGTTGTTGTTGTTGTCGTTTTTTTTTTTTTTTTAAATCTGTGAACTAGATGGAAATAAGCCGCTTCTGGATACGGATGACCCGGCTTCTGTGCGTCTCCAGGATTAGCCTCGACATGCAAATGTCTGGCTCCCTGTTTTCCTCACCTCCCTGAAAACGTCTCCTTTTCGTGAAATTAGTTTAGCTGGTTTTTCTCTCATGTAGCCAGCAGCATGACTCGCGCCCCATTGTTCGTGAAATTTTGACCCCGCCGGATACTAGACCACGTCCGACTGCGTCTTTCGCTCACTCTGTGAACTACATTTCAAAATTTAACCCTGTTTTTTTTTTTTTTTTCAAAATTCTAACCCAGTGTTCTAGAACTAAATTGCTTTCAATTACCAGCAGTGATTGTCACATCAGCATTAGAATGTTCAGTTAAGAACATTCAAACCACATATTTGTGACCTCACAATGTTCTAACCACATATTTGTGACCTCACAACATTCTAATCACGTATTTGTGACCTCGCAACATTCTAACCACATATTTGTGACCTCACAAGGGTTAAAAATGCTTACACAGCAGTTAGGGTCCTGGATTCAGAGCTGGTTTCCTGCTTCAAAAGGTTTCTGATTCACAGAAGTTCGGCGAGCAGAATCCCCATCTCTCTGTCTCTGTTCTGACCTTGGCTAGGGCCGTGTGCAATGTCTGATGCCCCAGGTCGTCCGTTTGTTTTCCTCGTGAAAATGTTTCCATTTGCATTGTGTCCCCCGGGGCTTCTGTCCGCAGACAGAGCAAAATCTACATTTCACTAGGTCAAACCCACACTCTTTCTTTTCTGTTTCACAATATATTGTATTTCAGGTGTTGCACTATATTACAGCGCTGTCAAATATAGTTCTCATTATATAACTAACATTGCTTGTACGAGTCCACACATTTCCACTATATTGCAGGATATTCAGTTTCTTTAAGGAATAGCACGGTTGCCGATTTCAACTCGGGAGAACAGCAAAACAATTTTAAACGTGTGAAAATACGATCTGGTAGAAGAGGGCGTCTCGACATACAGTATAGCACTTTGCGCAAAAGCAGAATTATATTAGCCATCCATTCACAGTGAAGTCAGCGAAGCACCTGTGTGCCTAATGCCTTTCCTGGCGTTTGCTTTTACATTTCTACGACCAGTGGAAATCCCATCACGCGCTATGAAAGAAGTGGAATGTAATTATTCTCCATTAAAATAATGGACAGCAGTGGCAATGATTTTCACCGACCGTGTCACGGAAACATCTCCGCTCTCGCTCACAGACGGAACGTGAAAACTGTGGTTAAAACAAGACATTACTGGAGCTGGAGCAGTGGGTTTTGACAAGCCAGTAAAAAGCCTATGATCATGGGTTATATATCAGCCTCACGCTATTGTTGACTGTAGGCTTACTGTACACAGCTGCCTTCAATCAACATACAAACTTTCATCTTGTAACTGTTTTTTTCTACTTCTTCTTTGACAAGAATGCCTTCGATGAGTGAGGAAAGTGGTCATTTCATCTGATAATGATAACAATTCCTTTCATTTATAGTGCTTCTTTATCACACTCAAAGAGCTTTACAGTGATGAAGGGCCAAACCCGCCAAAATGACCACCTATGTGATGCACAGCAGCCATTTTGTAAGAGCTCACCACGCATGAGCTGAGGTGGAGAGGGAGAATCTAAGAATATTCCTAGCTTGGGTTTCTTCCTCTGATATGCAAAACAACAGCCACCACTCCCAATTACATATATATTACATTACATTACATTATAGGCATTTAGCAGACGCTCTTATCCAGAGCGACGTACAACAAGTGCAATAGTTCCAGGTGCAGAGGTGCATAGATGCGTAGTGCCAGAAGTGACCACATAGATCAGGACTCCAACCACCTGTTCAGCAACAAACAATCCTGCCAAGTACAAACTAGCGCTGAAATCACATTTTCCTAATCAGAACCAGACAAACAAACCTGCCAAATAAAAACTAACCTCGTATTAGCCTAACTAGGTACATTGAGCTAAACTATGGCTAGGGAGGGGGGGGAGAGGTGCAGCCTGAAGAGATGAGTCTTTAGTCTGCGTTTGAAGGTAGTTAGGCTCTCTGCTGTTCTGACCGCCACAGGGAGGTCATTCCACCAGTACAGACACGAAGAGGTGCCAAGCGTCCAGAGGTGGCAGAACGGAGAGGTCTGGCTGGTGTGTAGGGTATATATCCTTATATATCCTTCATAATTGTAATAAATAAATAAATAAATAAATATGTACAGCCTTTCAGCTGTGTTTCTGCAGTTACTCTCACTGTATTCCAGGCCTGAACAGATATTTTTCTGAACTTCTTTACAGCATCCAGTTCATTTAGTTTGTCCCACATTAGTACAGCAGTTCCATAAGCATTTCACTTGGGGGCATATGCTCTCAGGAATATAACTGTTTATTGTAACACATTAATTAACAATGATAATAATAGTTTGATAGAACTGATGCCAAACACAATTTTAAAAAATTCATGAAAAATTGGCAAGACCTCTAGCGCAACAGCTGGATGGAAGCTCCCACATTAGCACACCTTCATAATGGAATAATTTAACAAATAGGTGAAGGTTCCATTCAACTATGTGAGGCTCTTCCATACCAAGTACTCAGTGATAGGCGAGGAAATGCAAATCACTGTATTAAGAATTGATTTAGTATTGGTTGATTTGGCATTTGCCTACAATTTGTGTCACTCAATTCAGTACTTGACCAGTGAAATTGTTTTTTAAAAGTTCATACAGCCCTATTTTATGTAAATTTGAACAGGTAGCTGTTTCGGCTGCATACAACCACAGTAAACATAGAGAGGCTGGCACCTGGTTTTTATGAAGACTCATTTTTATTTACAAAGAGGAGAAAGGTTACACAAAAAAAACAGGAATACAGTGCAGCTACAATGGCTGCAATAAGCAATCAAAGAGAGGGAGAGAGACAAACTCCCTCTGGAGAGAGAGAGATGTGAACTCCTTCTGAAGACAGAGAGAGAGACGTGAACTTCTTCTGAAGAGAGAGACTTCTGAAGAGAGAGAGAGAGACGTGAACTCCTTCTGAAGAGAGGGAGAGAGAGAGAGACGTGAAGAAGTCCTTATATACAGAAAGCATCACCTCAGATCTCCATTCATAGGTCCCCCCACAGGTGAGCCTAATCCCTAACCAGCGCCCCCTTTTGGGGGCAGAGGGATATAACAGTAGTTGTATTGTCCGGTGCGGATGAGCATGTCTATGTTTTCGAGAAGTGCACGTTCAAGATGCAGAAACCAGAAAGGGTGTAATCATCTGAACACAAGCCCAGCGTGCACCTGGAAAGAAAAAAAGTAAAGGTCTACAGCTTTTCTTCTGAAAAAGGCCCATACTAGTAATAATAATTGTAATAATAAAAATAATAATAATAATAATAGTCAATCTCAGGGAAACCATCAGGAAATGACATTCTACAGACCGGCTTCCACGACTGAAGATTCATCAGGGTCGGCGTATTTTAATAACTCCTTTGTCAGCGCGTGAATGGAAGTGAATCAAATTCCGCGGATGTGGATTTCACAAAGACCCCCGGCTCACAATGGCTCACTGTCACTGAGAGCGAAGGCCAGCATTAGCAGCGACAACGTAGTAGCGTAGTACAGCGAGAGAGAGAGAGAGAGAGAGAAAAAGAGAGACGGAAAAAAAAAATGAGAGAAATGACCGGCCACAGCCACTAACCAGCTAATCCGGAGAGAATTAAAAGGATCGATAAAAGAGCTGAGGTGAGCAAACTCCATCAGGCTCCCGCTGCTCAGAACAGACTGTAATGAATTACTGTACGACGGGTGATGATACGTCTTTTACACCCGCTCCCTGGGCCCCGGACTTCAGGAGTCACACACTGACTCCGGTGGCGGTAGCAGCGGTGGCGGGGGCGGGGGGGGGGGGGGCGAGACTCAAGGTGAGGTGCAGCATCTGCCGAGCGAATCACGCCCCCCCACCAAGATCCTCTCTGCCGGTCTCTTCGTGGGAAAAGGGCTCCCTGCTGATGTCATATCTTGATATGTAAGGGCAGGGAGGTGGGGGGGGATGGTGGAGGGGGATGGAGGAGGGGGAAGGGGGAAGGGGGGGTCACACGCCTGCTTCCTGTCTTCCCTCACCAGTGTGACAGAAATACAGCCGCAGGAGTGTTCAGCTTTGAGGGGGGAGGCTTGCCCACCCCCCCCCCCCCCCCACCCACCCCATTCCCATCCCCCTTGGCCATTTACATTTTCAAGTCATGTGGTAAGTGTGTAAAAGCACTTTATTTGTGTGTGTCTGTCTATGTGTGTGTGTGTGTGTGTCTTTGCGTGGGTGTATGCGTGCGCGCGTGCATGTGTGTGTGCGCGTGCATGTGTGTGTGTGTGTCTATGTGTGTGTGTGTGTGCGTGTGTGTGTGTGTGTGTGAGAGTAAATCTGACAGCCTAAACCAGGGATCCGAAGGTAACAACCTCGCCGCTGAGGAGCGGGCCCATCATACCGCCGTCGGTGGCAGCTGTCGGCCCACCGGTGCTGCGCGAATCGCCGTGACGACAGCCCATTACCAGAAGCGGCGGTCGCCAACCGCTCCGCGTTCTTTTAACGGCCCGTCGTCCCCGACGTCTCCGCCGACCGGCCGCCCCGCGCTGACCCCCCCCCCCCCCCCCCCCCCCCCCCCGCCGGTCCGCTGCACACCGCTGGCTGGCAGGCGGGCAGGCGGGACCGCGGCGGGCATCTCCAGCGGGCATCTCCAGCGGGTACCTCCAGCGGGTACCTCCAGCGGGCGGCGAGACTGCGTTCGCCGGCCGGGAAGAGGAGGACACCACGGAGACAAGGCCACTCTGAGGCACCTTCATTCATTTCATCCTCGAGAGTTTAGGCCGGTGACGAGGGCGAAAAAGAGGGAGAGGAAGAGGAGAGGAAGACGAAGGAGAACAACAAAGCAAAGAAGACGAGAGAGGATGTAGAAGAGGTGACAGCGGAGAGGAAGATGAATAAAAATAAGGGTGAAGAAGAGGAAGAGGAGAGGATGTAAAAAAAGGTGACAGCGGAGAGGAAGATGAATAAAAATAAGGGAGGGGAAGAGGAAGAGGAGGGAGCGGACACCCCGAAGACGAGGGCGGCTCCCGGAGGCCCCGAGGTGGTATTTAAACTCCTCCCACAGTCGCCGGGCTCTCGGCGGCCGGGGCGAGAGGAAATCCTTCACCACTAACTGAGGCCCCAGACCGGCTGGCGGTGCCGGCGAGAGTCTCCTCATTGCCTGGGAGGGGGATTTAACTGCCGTCCATATGCAAGGGGGGGGTGGGCTGTGCGTGGAGGGGGGGGTGGGGGTTTTGGGGGCGGTGGGGGTGCGGACTCTCCCCGCTGTTATGCGTCGGTTTTTTTTTATTCATTTTTTTTATTATCCCTGTGAGCCGTCGCGCAAATCTGCCACTCACCTTCAGCCCAGACGTCATCACGGCTGGTGGAGGGCTGGGCCCGGCGCAAGATCACCACGGTGAGGACCCTGCCGCACGCCACCATCCACTGGCGGTATAGGGGAAAGAAAGGAACAGAGAGAGAGAGAGAGAGAGAGAGAGAGAGAGAGAGAGAGAGACAGCAAGGATCCGTCGAGCGTTCAGGAAAAAAACCTGCAGCGTCCAGAAATCGCGCGGTCGTGTTTTGCTAAGGCTCGGGCGTACGAGCGCTGCACTTGTTTTACCGCCCGCAAGCTTCCCCGCGTCCTGATTGGTGCCTGCCGCTTCGCGTCCGAGGGAAAGGTGATTTCAATTTGTGCCGCGTCGTAGGCACGCCGCTCCTAACAACCCGCCAGCAGGAGGCGTTCCGATCCGTTATCGAGAGACGAGACCAGCTGTGAGCTTCGTTTCCAGGCGGTCTCTGCTCACCGAAATGAACGTCAAACTCTGGGCCAGAGCCTCTGAATGATGTCACAGGGCACATCCTGCCAAGGACCAGTTCCAGATCACCTCACAGGTGAAGATTTGTCGGTCATACCGTGCCAGTCATCCCAGGAGCGTGAGTTCAAGTAGACCGGGTATTCCTCATTTCATCACACAAGAGCTACTGGTCAATTGCTCTGGTCAGCGGAGAACCTGCCATCTGCCAGTGGCAGTTAGTTAATGGAGTCTTCAGTTGCAATGGCAGTTGGGTAATGGAGTCTACTGGTGCAAGAGGGAGTTTGGCAATGGATGTTTCTGGGGCAACGGCAGTTTGGTAATGGAGTATTCCGGTGCAATGGCAGCTGGGTAATGGAGCATTCTAGTGCAATGACAAAATGGCGAAGCTGGAGGACTACAACATGAAAAGAGAAGTTCCTTGAATGCAGAACTGAAGGAGGATTTTGCAATAATGGGACAGGTTTACATATACTGTATGACGGAAGATTCTAAATTAAGAGGGGAGAAGAGGACATCCTGTTCTCACAAAAAAAATATTAAACTCTCAGCCACAGCATCCAAAGGTTGTGGGGTTCGCCATTCGGAAAAATACCAGGAAGAGCAAGCACAGTATACGATAAGGGCTTAGCATTTTTTTAATATATATTTTTATATGCCCTGCATTCTGCCCATTTATTCTACTGCAGCACATTTCAGCAAAGTGTTCCAACACTCACGGGGCACGTTACTCTTCTGTGGATGCACGATTATAAACGCTGGATGGTTTGCTCATACGGTGGAGGAAAGTGCTTCTCCCGCTAGCTGAGTTCGGAGGTTACTGCCAGACAAAAACAAATCACAAACATAAAATTTTGTGAGAGGTAGTCACTTCTGTTATTCTGAACATAAATAAATGGTCTTCTGGGGAAGGTAATAATCACCCACACACCTCAAATCTCTTCTAATTATATGGTCTCATTGAAGAAAAAAAAAAACCATGAATTGCATTTGCAGATAAATTGATATTGACTTTCCGGGAGCCAAGAACTTCTGAACCCCCTAATAAAATAAACGCATTATCTAAATTTGCGACTAAAAAGACGGATTAATTTTTACCGCCAACGGTAAAATGGATCTGGCCTCCATTAGGGCCAGTCTGACAGGGAGAGTATTATGAGAGTGGATGCCTTCTCTGCTCCTCGCGAGCAGATTTCCGTGTGCTTCTGCAAATCCGCCCAAATTAGTCCACAAAGTGCTATCAGAAATGCGCTCAGTTCATTTACCACAGGAAGTGTGTGCGTGCCCGCGAACTCGCCCTTTTCATGAGCAAAATTTCATATTTCATTTAACAGGCCCCCTTACATTATCTCTCAGAGCTAAGTTAAATCAATAATCACCACCCCCCCCCCCCCCCCCACTCCATCCCCCTCCACCCCCCCCCCCCCCCCCCCCCAAAAAAAATAGAAAGAAATGCTTGGCTGGGGCTTGTTACAACATCAGAATCACTTTGGGCTATTAATACTTTAATTAAAGACAGCTTTGCCGCGGCATCTGGTCGCCTGAAAAGTCTCCCCGCGGATACCGGGGCTCGGAACGGAAGCCAGCCCCCTTTCCGAGTGAAAGAGAGCCCCCCCCCCCCCCCCCCCCCCCCCCCCCCCCCCGAAACCCGCCGAAACTGCTCATTAGAGCCACGTTGTCGCCGTTGCCGAGGGCGACCGCGGATCCCGCCGCGGCTCGGCCGTTACCGCCGCGGGTCGCCCTCGCGGGGGGGGCTGGACGGCCGGCGAGGAGCCGCCGCGGCTTTCGTCAGGACCAGGCAGTCTGGTAAAAGGTGGTGGTTTTCTCCACCACGGAGAGATAAGGGGGTGGGGGGGTAAGGGGGGGAGGATGCTGGATCCAAACTTTCCTTATTGCATCGCTGAGTTCCGTCTCATTAACTCAGATCACAGTCAAATGCCTATATGTTCGTTTCCTGCAGTACATCGCAAACAAATAAGGGTACGCTTTTTTTTTTTAAAATCAAATTGTATTTATCCCACTAAAGTTACTGTACCCTGAAATGTAAACACACAGCGCACAGACAGCTCATTAAAACGTGCTCCATTATGCTAGAGCTTCAACGCCCCCCCCCCCCCCCCCCACTTGCATTCGATGGAAGCAGCTGAAATAAGGAGCCATATTCTTCCTGACAACCCACGGGACACGCAGAGTTTATTCTCCTCAATTAATGTGCACAGTCCTTGCGTGCAGCCGTGCGCCTTAATAAAGCTGCAAAGCAAAAACAAAACAAACAAAAAAAGGAAAAGATGATTTTCACTGGAAGTTCCAGGCTCTCTCTCTTCCAGAACTATTGGTGTCAGGTTCTTGCAGTTCTTTCAAAAGCAAACGCATTCAGTTTGGATTGAAGCCCACACCTCTGAGTCAATCCACCCCCCAATAAAGCCACATCATTACCTGTTACGGTTGGGCAGATTTCTTTAAAAAACAAACACATTCAGGTTGGATTGAGGGTCCGCACCTCAGTACCGCCCCCAGCAGCGATTGTGACATCAGCGTTAGAATGTTCAGTTAAGAACATTCCAATCACACATTTCAAGTCATCTTTAAAGGCACACCGTGAAGGTAAATCTGCAGGCAATGAGAACGAGAATGAATCTGCACCAAAGAGCACATAATTAATTAATATGGGACGCTCTTATCGCTTTCCTGACCCTGCATCCACGGATCCTGCCCGGACACAGCAGGAAGAGGGAAATGGAAGGACGTGACGGACCGCGGTACAAATGAAACTCCAACTCCCATAACTCTCTCCCCGCAGTATGGGCGTGACCTTCCGTGACCTGCACCTCCCGTCGTTACTTCCCTCATTTACATTTTTCCGCTTGGTGCTTCTTTTTCCTGATAATATATGATAACGCGTATCATTAAAAAGCAGCGGGTCCAGAGCTTTCCCCTGGCCCAGGGACGGCCGCAGGAAGCAAGAATACATTTTTACGGTCCCGGTGGATCCCGATGAGGAACGAGCTGAGGCGGGTTATTCTCGCCTGGGTTCGGAACAGCGCCGAAAAAGTCGTTTGTTACACTACGGGGTTTGGGGATGGCGTCCTGTCGCCCTTGTCCCATAAAAGAGGGACTATGGTTATTTAGCACAGGGGGGATATATTTTGCAGGAAGTCAAGGAAACAAATGGGAGGCGGTCTCCTGTTTGCCACTTGTAAGAAGATGTGCCCTGCGTGTGATAAACTGAAGATCTGACCAATCAGACCGTCTCCTTTGTCAAAGGGAGTGGGAATGATGAATTTGCAAAAAATATATATGCACTATATGACTAAAAGCACCTGGACTCCCCTTGGTCTGAGGCTGTTATTCGTGGTTTGGGCTAGGTCCCTTAGGTCCACTGAAGGCAAATCTTAACGCTACAGCATTCAATAACATTCTACACAATTCTGTGCTTCCACAACAGTTTGGGGAAGGCCCTTTCCTGCTTTCAGCACACAATGTCCCTGGGCACAGTGAGGTCCATATAGAAATGGTTTTGTCCAAGCCTAATAGCCCAGTCAGTGCCTGACCTCACTAATGCTCTTCTGGCTGAATGGAAGCTAATCCCTCCAGCATCTAGTTTAAAGTCATCCCAGAACAGTGGAGGTTGTTATAGCAGAAAAGGGACCAACTCTATATCAATGCACATGATTTTGAATGAGATATTGGATGCCTGGTGTCCACGTACTTTTGGTCACGTATTGTCTATCTGTCCAATATAACGGAGACAACAGTGGGGTCAATTTATCTACCATAAGACAAGATATTGAAATGGGGAATAATTATTTTTATAAAAAGAAGTTTATATAAGTTTATATAAGTTTATATAAGTTATTTTTTTATAAGTATATGATCCATGTGGGTAGGGGGTCAAAGTTACCCCCCCCCCCCCCAAGGTTTTGTCAATCAAAAAATAATAATAATTGTCAACTGCTTTCTGAAATATTTTTTATTTTGTGACATTTTTATGAGTATATATATATTTTTTTGGTTCCTTTGAATTTGGACATGGAGACCCATGTGGGCGGGGGTCAAAGTCACCCCTCCCACCCCCCCCCCCCCCCCCAGTTTTGTCAGGTGCTTTATTACCTGCCGTGTATGACGGGGGCGTCAGGACTCGGCCGTCGTTCGCTTCCTGAAAGGCGCGCGGAAGCTCTCGTTCTCCGCGGCTGTCGTTTTGCCGCGAGCCAGGCCCCGGTGCGCGTCTCACGGGCTCCTCCCCACCGACGCGACGCCGTCCCATTAAACGCTCTCATTCTTTTTCATTAAGGGGGTCCCTGTCTTTTAAGGGGATCCATTTTCTCAGTGACAGGTGAACCGCGGGAGTTATGAAGGAGTCATAAATTCACGTCAGACTCGTCCGGGAGCCAGGCGCAAGCCCGGAAAACTTTTCTTTTTTTTTTTTTTTTAAACTAACACGGTGGAGCTTTCTGTTAACTCTGAGAAGAAGAAGAAGAAGAAGAAGAATGAGGAAAGAGGCCCTGTTTCATGTGGAGCAACGGCAGCGCTAACTCCAGACTCTTTGTAAAGAACAGATGTCATAAAAATAGCAGCCTTTCTTGGCGCTGTTCTCCACCTGGGCTGCGCGTTCATTTCGGTGTTCTCTAATACAACAAACCACCAAAAAAAAAAAAAAAAAAACTTTGCTCCATATTCCCCACACAACCTCCCCTTGCCTTCACAGTACATAATACATATACATGTGCATGTGAGTGTGTGTGTTTGTACTGCGTAACATTACACTTACTGTATATAATACCAAGGTGTGTGTGTGAGTGTGTGTGTGTTTGTACTGTGTAACATTACACTTATAGTACATAATACCAAGGTGTGAGTGTGTGTGTGTTTGTACTGTGTAACATTACACTTATTGAACCGAGACTAGACCTTTTTTGTAAAAAAAAAAATAAAAAAAGAATCCATGTTGCCTGAGAATACAGAGCCCGTTCTCCATTGGGCTGAGCTGAATGACAGCCCGCCAAGACTCCCAGATCTCCACACGCGCGCGTCTCTTTGGGGAGCTCACCACAAAGCTCGAGGCGGACTCTTATCTCCAAAACCTGGCAGATTCCACAGCTGCCGAAACTCTCGCTCTCACTCTCACTCTTGAACGTTCTCCTTCTCGCACCGGTTTTCCAGGGGGGAATTTCACGCCATTTAATCAAGCTGTTGAAAGTATACGCTCGCGCTGAGAAAGGGTAGCTACCACTCCAGCTGAACTACTCCATTAATAGGACAGCAGGAGACCTGACATAAAAAAGTGCCCCAGAAGCTGTTAGCAGCTCTGACTGTTGATGAATTTTTTTTTTTTTTTTTATATTCTGACGAATGAAGGGAAGGGGGAAGGGAGGGGGCCGGGGATAACTAAACCAGGAAGTTCGCTAAAGTCAGAATGGTCAAGGGCAAAAAGAAGAAGAAAAAAAATGTTTCCCAGCAGAATTCTGACTATTTATCTTCTTTTTTTTTTTTGAAACCACATCCAAAACACAAAGGATTCCTCTCTCGGGCACTATTGTGCATTGCATTGTCAAAGATAGCCGTTTTTAAAAGCTTAAACTTTTTTTTGAAGGCAGGGGGGGGGGGGGGGGGGGGGGGGGTGGTGGTAACAAACGTTTTGTTTTGTTAGCAAACAATACGGCTAGCCGGATTAGCATCAGCCCTTTTATTCTGCTTGGGTCTCCTGGCACGCGGCACGTAGCCCTCACACCAGCCCGCGTTCATTCTGTCCTCACCGCTTTAAACACGTCTGAAGGAAGCAAAGCTGGGATCGCACTGACGCACAAGCGCAGCGGGAAGGGGGGGGGGGGGGGGTCTGGGGGCCGGTGACTCTACAATTCAGCAACCCCTCTGACCTTCAATCCGGTAATTTTACTTTAAATTACTAACTTACCCACGGAGCTACCGGGGCGGGGGAACATAATGCCACCAAAATAGAGGTACCTCGGGAGCAATTTCCACACAAATGAATCGCATTGAAGAATTTTTTTTTCCCCCCCAAGAATACAGTGTTTAATACATCTCAAATAGAGCAGAAATTCCAGTAAAAGGATAACAGGGGGGGGATTGAGCTGGTTGAATCCCCCCCTCCCCCCCCCGCCCTCTGAGGACACCATGGACACAGTAATAAAACAGCCTTGGTCTTGGGGTAGTCCCAGATTCTCCTGGTGTTAGTCAGAGCCTTTGTTTTGTGCGAGTGATTGGATAGTTCCTTTAGGTTTGTCAGGCGCCAGGGACAGCTCCGTCGATGCGATGCATTGTGCAAGGTGGCGGCTTGCGTTTATAAATCGCTCTTTCAATATCTTGGAGGACTTTAGAGTCGATTTGGGAGCTTCGACGCGGCCATTACGCCTGTGTAACACCCGTCTGGGTGATTTACTGGTGAAGAAGGCTCACAGACCAAGCAGAAACAAGGCAGCCATGTCAGACTCCGAGAGACACAACTGACATTGCACATATTCACACCTGTTGTGTCCGTGACTTTACTATTGTTACATTTACAGTATTATTTTAATAGGTATAAAAGGCTGGCAAAGTCCACTTTGTAACCTAAGCATATTAAATTGAATCACAACTGACACAGTCACACCGTTGTGTCCGTGGCTTTCACGAGTAAAGCACCCTCCATAATGCTAATGGTCTCTTAGCTGCTCCAGCGCCTCTCCGACGTCTTATCCAGAGCGACTCACACTACTTTTACACATAGCATTTACACTGTTTCCACTTTACACAGCTGGACATGTACTGAAGCAATGCAGGTTAGGTACCTTGCTCAGGGGTGCAACGGCAGTGCCCTACCTGGGGATCAAACCTGTGACCTTCAGGTTACAAGACCAGGTCCTTACCCATTATACTACGCTGCCGCCCCCAACACTAAGTGGACTAGGCCCTAAGAGATGCACACACACACACCAGGGACATCGGTCACCAGCAGCTGAACCCCAGGAGGAAGCTGTCACAGCTGGGGTAGAGGAGAGGTGCTGTGTTCACCGGCTGCCTCACTGACCTTGTCCCAAGGGCAGAGCATTAGACATGAGCCACTGACAGCATCCATCAATGAAAGGGAGAACAGACAGGGCGTGTCTGCGTGAGAATGAGAGAAAGAGAGAGAGAGAGAGAGAGAGAGAGAGAGAGAGAGAGATGAAAGCTGGGCCTGTTATCCCTTTACATGTTACACAAAGGAATTTATCAGCAAGCCAAACAAGCTATGGCAGCATAGATATGGATTTTAGATTCGGTTCCTACCGTAGGGTGGAGTGATGTTAATTTATGTACTCATTGTCACAAAAACACAAAATATTGCATATTAGGGCTTTATTTTTTAAACCATCAGGAAATTAATTCCGGAGGCCTGTGGTCGAAATCACCCGCAGGCTGTTTTGACTTCAGAAAGTTTGGGGTAATAATGGGGTGTCCAGGACCCCGAGTCCGTAGCGGGATTACACGGAATAACAGGCTCTCTCAGGGGTGACAGAGCCGCCACGTTTAGCCCATTGACGGTAAAGGAGCTGAATTCCGAAGTCTGTTTGGTATTTTTATAGGGAGTCAATGAAAAAAAGCCGAGAGAGGTTATATTGATCACACTTTTATGATTGTCTGTCCGCGTTATCTTTTTAACAGCACAACAAACTTGTTATAAAACCAAAACCCCACTCTCTTAGATTGAATCAAATGCACTTAGCCAGGGTAGGGGCCATAGAGAAATATAGTCGAACCAGACGTTTTAGACTTTTTTTTTTTTTTTTTTTTTTGTCTATCCAGACTTAATCAAATCAGCCTTAAGCTTTTAAAGACTGAAAAAAATCAAGAAACAGGAAATGCCATAGCCTTGTTTGGTCCATTGTTAGGAGGTGAGATCGAGGTGAGAGCAAATGAGTGAGTCTGTTTGCCTACCCCAACTTCACAATCCCTAACATAATTTTAAAAAATAAGTTTAAAAATAATTTAGTTGATTGATAAATATCATATTTGAATTATGTAGCATTTTAGGAATAAACCAATGAAATGATCGAGTTGTTTCCCTCTCTTTGTTCTAATACTTGTGGCATATGTCACGTAGAAAAGAGTATATGAATAGAAGACAAAGAAATAATAGTTCAGTCAAAATAAGTTTTGAAGTGTTGAATGCTTTACTGTTTTGTTTTGTACTATATGCACGCATATACAGTACTCTATGTGCGGTCGCTTGTAGCTGGTTAAAAAGGTCAGCCAGAACTTCTGCTTCCTAAAGACCACATCGGTTGAAACATTATGGGGTATAGACTACTGTACCATGAACGCCCTGGTGGAGATTCCCCTACCAGCCTAAAATGGCAGCTCAGATGGCAGCTAAGATGGCAGCTGAGTACCTGGTCCAGCTGGATACAGTCTGGATTTTTGGTAATGGTCTGCTATCTGTGGCCACAGAGCTGGACATGGGCTTGCCAGCATGGATGCTATCTCCACCATCTTGTTGCCAGCTTGACTATCTGCAAATCAGCTTCAAACCAGCTGGAACAGCTTAAAACCAGACTGGACCAGCTTAAACCAAGCTGGAGCCAAGCTGGAATTCCCACCAAGCTATTTGTTTCGGCTGAAGCATTTGTTACAGCTCAAGGATTCTCTCGCGCACTACATAATATAACTAAACATCAGTTATCTAAACAATGGAGGACTGCAATGATAGAACGTCCTCTCAAGACAGTTTTTCTGACAAGTTAACTTTGTAGGAACAACACAAATGTGCAATTTATATGAAGATGAATCTATATAAAGAAAAAAACTTTTTAAATAATAGCACTACTGCAATAGAAATAGAATAGAATAGAATAGAATGTGTGTACCCAGATTGTCTATACAGTCCTTTTGTTTGTTCAAAAATGTATGATATTGTGCATCTCCATGTCAGCCTAATTTGCATAGGATCCACAAACAAGTCTATTATTCATAAAATAGCTGGCTGGCTGGTGTAGCGTAAATAGCTTAACTAATCGGCAGGAGCTGTAGCAATAAAAGTTTAGACACAAACCTTTGTGTCTTTATGTCAGGGAGGTTTTAAACCTTTGACTATGTTTGTGACAAACAGAAATGAATTTGACCTTTGTCCTGCATTATGCTGCCAAACGGAACAAAATGGTTTCACCGACAGGAATGAAATGATCGCTATGTTCTTTACTTTAAAAAAAAAAAAAAGAAATAAAAACCTCACGCACAGCTACACAATTTAATTAACACAACAAGAAGAAGAACAAGATTCACAAAGTGCATCATTCCTTAATTAATTCATTAACCCTTTTATTTTTAATTACACCACCTTGAAAGCCGGTCTGTTTTCATCGCAGTTAGATAGCCTTCCTAACTCTGTGCTGTGGAGAGGTAAACTGCCAGCTGAACTTAGCATGCTGGAAGTGTACGGCCTGAAACAGACCACAACTGGGACGAAGAGACGGGTACTTGTAACCTGTCACACAGGGTGTCAATCAATAAAAATAAAAACTCATTTTCACCGGCGAGAATCCCTTTGATTTTGCCGCCATATTGATTAGAGCAGACCTTATTGTGATACAGCACCCGATTAACACAGTCAGGTTTTGCAGGCACCCAAAGCACATTTGAATCCGAGCCTGAGGGCGTCTGGAGCTTTTCTCACAATTTCGGACTGTGTTGAGTAAAGGTATCCAGTCTATTTTGCCATATCTTTGAAAGAAAGCATTACAGTTTTACATTATTTCTATGATTAATAAAAGGCAAACCAGGTATGTATTTGACATAATTTTTTTTTAATTTTAGCATTATATTTATTAACACAAAATTTGTATTCTAGATAAACTGTCATTTTTTTTTCCCAAACTCACCCAGGTGCAGCCGCAGGTGCGGAACATGAATTAATACTCATTAACACCCCCTTAATTCCTGTAATGAGGCCACCCACTTTAAGCACAAACTCAGGAATCGTTTTTTTTTTTTTTTCTTCTTTTTTTTTCGCTCCGACTTGTTAAATGGGACGTAATGACACTTTTAAAGAGCCGAGCCCTCGAGTGAAACAGGAGTGCTCTGAACGGCTCTTTTGGCAGCGACTCGACCGCATCTGCTCAGCACCAGGCGTCAGGCGCCCTGCCGATGATGAGCGGCGGCTTCTCAGCGAATAAAAAAAATAAAAAAAACAAACAGAGGTGATGCAATGGAGCGGAGGTAATGGCAGGTGTTGGGGGGGGGCGGGGTTTGATGGGGGGGGGCGGAGAAGGAGGGGGTGGTTGGGGGGGGGTGGGGTGGGGAGAGGGGGCGAGGTGGGGGGGGGGGGGGGGGGGACGACGGGTGCGATGGGGGGGGGGAGAAGGGGCGGGGGGGGTTCGGTGGGTGGGGGTTGGGGAGAGGGGGGGAGGTGCGGGGGGGGGGGGGGAGGGGTGCGATGGGTGGGGTGGAGGGGGGGGGGGGGGGGGGTGGGGGGGGGGGACGGGGGTGCGATGGGTAGGGGGGAGGGGAGACGGGGGACGGGGTGCGATGGAGGGATGGAGAGGGGGCGGGGTGCATTGGCTGGGGGGGAGAGGGGGTGGGGTGCAATGGGGGGGGGGGAGGAGGCAGGGTGTAGTGGGGGATGTAGGGGGGGCTGGGGGTCAGTGTCCACTGTGCATCACTTGTTCATGTGTCCATGTTCTGGAAGAGCCAGGCCTATCTCAGCAGTGTGGATGATGTTATCTCCTGGAATCGGACCAATGACATGCAATAGCCCAGCTCTCTCTCTCTCCAGCTGGGGGGGGGGGGGGGGGGGGGGGTTGGTGGCTTTCCAGGGCAGCGGCAGGCCTGATCCTTGATTAGATATTGATAGATCAGTCCACTCTTCAGGGGCCCTTCTCCATCAAACACTCACGCCTGGCGGTGTGGGGGTGTACGCATGTGTGCGGCGGAGGGTGAAACTGCCGCTCCCCCTGCAGTGTCTCGCAGAGCACCGGGGGCTAGGCTGAGATAACGGACCCAGGAGCTTCTGCCAGGGCCCAGGCCTCCCTAGCAACGGGTACCGTGACGACGGTCGCCGATCAGGAGGACTGTCAATCATAACATAACATAACAAAACATAATGAGGAGAACTGGCCATTGAGCACAACACCGCTCGCCATTTCCCTGACTAAATCAGTGCTCTGATTACCTACAGACTAGATTGTATCTAACACCGTATCAAGCCTGGTCTTGAAAATCCCTGGAGTTTCTGCCTGTACTGCATGAGCTGGCAGACTATTCCACACATTGAATCAGACCCTACCGGGTCTGAGCTCTGACGAGCCCGCCTCATGCAAGCAGAGGGAGGGAGGGGAGTGAGTGGGGTGGGAGGGGAGGGGAGGGGGGAGAGGGAAACGGTAGAGTTGACAGACAGGCTGGGAAATCTGAAAGACAGCTATGACCATCAGAAGCAAAGGGTGTCCCAAATTGTCCCGAAGGGTGTCCCAAAAATGGCAGTCCCGGACCGAGCAGCCAAACTCCCCCCCCCCCCCCCCCCCCTCCCCAAAACACTCTACCACGCGGTTCCATCAGCCGAGACGCCGTTGAGTTCCCCCCTCCCTCTCGGCGCCGGGGAGTCACGCGTCGCCTGCTCGCCGAAGTCTCGCCCAGCCGTACGCGCGTCGCCCGCGGCAACGAAGCGGCTCAAAGCGCCAAACTCGGGGAGGCCGCCGTCGCCGCCGCCGCCGCCGCCGCAACTCTGCTCCCGCCGGCTCGGAGGCCGCCTCCCTCGCTTCGGCGCGCACCGTGTGGGCGTGGGCTCGCCGTTTCGGCCGCGTTGCATCATCAAAACGCGACGCCGCCCAAAATTCAGATCGGCGAGACATCCTGCTGGAAATGAATATTTTTAGGGAACATCCTCGCAGTTCAGAAGCCGTGAGATGCTCCAGTCGCCCCCTAATTGATGAAGCCAGCATCCAGAACGTTAGTGCTTATTTAGTATTCACGCTATATGACTAGACACAGCCAATCATTTACTTTTTATGTACGAGTAGACTCAGTTTTACCATATGCTTATGTATTAATCATGTATACAATTAGATATAGAATTATGTTAAAATTATGTTAAAACTTTTTGCTTTTAAAAGCAGGGACCGCCCCTGCTTTCTTCAATTTGGGCTTATCCGTCTTGTTGCGTGTAAGTACCGGAACTTTTTCTGCAGGAATAAATTCTACTTCTTATATGATATACCTCGTCATGCCTGGTTATTCAAAGCAGAGAATTTTCTCTGCCCAACACCCTGATAAAATATACTATCAGTTTTCATCCACTCCTCGCTTCTTGTTTGTTGTATTTACAGATTCACAGTTTTATTTATGTATATTTATATCCGCTTATTTAGTTGTTTAGCTCTTCTTACCCAGAGCGACTTGTGAAGCGCCAGGTCTCTGTGCTCCTAAAGTACTAATCTCTCCCTCTTACACGGAGTGCTCATTTTTCATGGTTATTTTTTATTTTTTAAATTGGAAGAACATTTGTGGGATTAAATTAAATTGAACAAAAGTCTTATCCTCTTCCAGTGTGTGTGCAGATAGTACTTGACTCTCGTATCCGAGTCACACAGATTCATGGTCTAATTAAGCCTTAATTTTCAGTGTCATTTAATTTTTTTTTTTTTTTAAACTTTCTTCTTTTTGTTTCTTGTTTCTTATTTGTTTCCCTCAATACTTTTTCCCAGTAGTGTTAAACTGACTAGTCTAAGGGCGGGGGGGGGGGCATGGGGGGGGGGGGGGGGCAGGCAAGAGGACAGGAGGTGGGAGGGTCAATACACTGTCTAGACCATTAGCCCCCGGTGGTCCAAGTTTCGAGTTCTGAGTGTTTTCCTTGTGTCTCGGAAAAAAAAAATTCCCAGAATGCTTTTCTGTCTAGCCAAGCTTTCAGGGCTGCCATCAGGAGCCCGGAGCGCTCTGTTTAAACGGCGAAAGTTGGACAGCACTGACCTTCTGTGCACACCCCAGAGAACCGGGGGGGGGGGGGGGGGGAAATGGGTTTGGCGGAGGGAACCGGGACTAAGCAGAACATTCTGGCAGCGACCGAGTCTTCCTTCCCGTTCTGTGGCCTCTGTGTCCTAGAACTGCGAATGCCAGCCTGTTCGCTGCTCTTGGTAGCTTCTGGCAGTTAAAAATTTAAAATTTTAAATGAGCAAAAGCCAGAATGGTGGAAATATAGGGATGAGAGATGTGATATGAACGGATTATTGATATAAACAGACTAGCTTAACCACAATGTAGCTCGGGTTTTACCCGGATGTAGCATGGCTGGTTTTCACTTTTCAACCAAATGTAGCCAGGTTTTCACCTGAAAGCCTAGACTGTGTTTTACTGACTTTTCACCCCAACAACTTTTCACTGGGCCTGAATAACAGACACAGACATGTTCTCTGCAGTATGTTCTCTTCAGTCTGTGAGAATCTACCTTTGAGAAATGCGTGCTGACAGTCATAAACCAGGAGGCGGGGCCACCACCGGATTCCATTACGGATGCTGTTGTTAGGCTCCTCCCCATTACACCCATTTTGCATGTCAGATGCTAATCTTTACGCATATGACACTGTCATATATAATTTTGCACAGGGGAGCCAAATGGGGATGGGGTGGGGGGGGGGGGGGGGGGGGGAGTCCCCTCCCCCCAAAAACCAACTTGAGTCCCAGAGTTAAGCTGAGGAAAGCATCTTGCACAGGGGAATGCAGGGTCAAGCACATAATAAAATCTATAGTGCAGGAGAATAACTTCTCAGGGCTTAAAAAATAATAATAAAAAAGGATCAGCTTTGTAAGAAACACACTGGGCCAGCTTTTAATTTGCACTTTTGTAGCGCCGGGGGTAAATCTGCAAGTTCAATGAATGCGGCGCTGCAACTTGATTGCAATTATATTAAAGTTAAAAAAATATATATTTAAAAAATCTAAACAGAAGTGAGAACAAGTTTCTAGGTTACCAGAAGATGAAGGGGAGGGTGTGTGTATGTGCGTTGAGGGGGGGGGGGGGGGGAGTAGGGGGATGGATGGATTAGGTTGCCGTGGAGACAGATATGCTGATGGGGGCCGAGCAGTGGATAGGAAGGCTGAGGATGTTTCTGTGCTTCTCTCTGGCTGCCATGAGGCTGCAGAAAAGCAGCTTCGCCTGTTTGCTTATTCATGGCGGGTTTTCTTATTTTATTTCATATGCACCGAGGCACTCCGTGATGAAAGGAGCTTCTCTAATTGGAGTCTCTCTTTTTTTAGATTCTGTGCTCAGAATTGACTTTCAATTTCTTCGGGGGTGAGAGAGAGGAGCACGACCAGGGCCCGGCTTTTTAAAAAATAAAAAAAAACTACAAAAAAAATAAAAACTACAAAAAAAAAAAAAGAGCACTGAAACGCTGCAGAAGCCGCAGTAGTTCTGTAGTTCAGTAGCGCAGCCGTTCCTGCGACCGCATTAAATGCGACGGGGGTTTATTCACAGGTGGGTGTCGCGAAGCAAGAGACTCAATATCATAACCCCCCCCCCCCCCTCGCCATAAAAGGAAATGTTTTATTCTGTAATTGAGATGGGACCAAATATTATATCCCAGCTAACACAAAGCATTCTCACAATGTTGCCGCAATGTCATGAACATCCACAAAACGTATCAGCAACATCGTGAGAACATTCTGCGTCTGCTGCCGTGCAGCACAGACGCCCAGGCCGAACAGCAATGGCTTCAAGATGTAACCTAGAGGACGACTGGAAAAAACTTTCAGTCGGTCTTCTATCATTCCTGTTAGCTTTCACCTCAGCTGTAACCTGCTCAACCCATTTTATTTGCTGTCTGCTACTTTACACCAGGCTGGCCAGTGGCTCCTGAGAGAGACAGAGAAAGAGAGAGAGAGAGCTTTCGGTTGTCCCAGCACTGCAGGTGCATTTCGAACCGTGAGCGCGATTTTTCCTCTGCTTCTGCGTTTTCCCCTTGCAGTCGGTGGCTGTTAACGGCGCCCCCTGGTGCCCGGAGTCTGCATGTGTGTCAGAAGCCTGGGACTTTTGGGCTTCAATGCAGATTGAGCCCCAATAAATCTTAAAAGACACATCCCACCCCCACCACCGACACCCCCTTTGGAGAGGCGGGACAAAGACACCCCCTCCCTCCCCTTCCCCCCTAAAAGAGGGTTGCGGAGCGGAACTGAGGAACGCAACTTTGCAAAAATTTGATCAGTTTCCTCTCTTTCGCCAACATCAAAAGAGAAAACTTTCCGCCGCGTTTGCCTGCATCAGACCCTTACTGTAAGTCTCATGGCTCCTCTGTGGTGGATGCATCTTCCTCCACACAGCAGAATCAGCCTGACGGCAGCGATATTACTGCCCTGCAGCACCAGAGAACACTGTACTGATTCCCGCGTATACCTAACGCAGCTAATCTTTCTAACGAACCCAAGCCTTGAGGCCTGCATATTATTAGCTTTCCAGACAGCAGTTTAATTTCATGCTTTTAAATGATGTCTTTTTTTTTATTTTTACCCACGCAATTTTTTTTTTCCTGAAACCTTCCATCTTGTACAGTTATAAAAACCTCCATTGTCATGCAAAGCGTACCACGCTGAAGATGGATGGAGAGACCAGAGAGACAGGTAGATAGCACCCTGTCATGGCTGAGCACCTGTTTCTTTTTTTTCCCCACTGACATAAGCCTGGTTTCAGCTTACGTTTGTCATGGACCTCTCCTTAATGAGGAGCCCACATTCCCTTCCTGTGCGCTAGCAGAGCTAGCGCCATGTCAGGTTAGGCAGAAGCACTTCACGGTGATAGAATTTACAGTGCGAGTGGCCAGTCTTCGCCATTGTGCACAGACACATCCATCCATCATCTATACCCCCCTGGTCAGGGTCACGGGGGGGTGCTAGAGCCTATCCCAACATGCATTGGACGAGAGGCAGGAATACACCCTGGACAGGTCATCCATTGCAGGGGGCACACACAGACCATTCACACACCATTCACTCCCACACTCATACCTATGGGCAATTTAGAGTCTCCTGTTACCCTAACCTGCATGTCTTTGGACTGTGGAAGGAAACTGCAGTAGACAGAGGAAACCCACACGGACACGGGCATAGCATGCAAGCTTTACACAGAAAGACCCAGCCCAGCATTCGAACCCAGGAGCTTCTTGCTGTGGGGTCCACAGTGCTACCCACTGCAGCACCGTGCCATCCGATACATTCATCCATACCCTTTGTGCAACTGGATTTAAGAAACGTAAGAAATTAAACTCTAATGAAATGTACCAGCTTCTGAAAATTGGAGTTTCTATAGTGTGTACCACTTTCCTTTGAAATGCAGTTTAAAAATGAATGCATCCAGCAACGATGAACTTCCTTCCACTGTTCAGACGAAGGACACTTCAGCACTTCAAGAATAGCTCCGTGCAACCACAATTTTTTTTTCCCAGAAATGAACCATGTTTTAACAAAATTGGATTATTGTATGTATTGTGTGTTTGTACTAAGTTTGAATAAAGTGTGGCTTCGAATGGCTTAGGCTGTCTTAGAATGTCTTCCCTTAAGGGTAATTTAAAGAGCTCACCTGTGAAGCGCACCTCAAACATAAACAGAGTTCTTCACTAAAGCTGCCATAAATGGCCTCAGGCGTTGAGAAATACGTCTTAATTAGTTAATTCCATGTGGTATGTACTAAAAGTAATTATGTGAATGAGCAAAGCAGCTAAATTCATGTTTATTGGTGCACACTGGGACCACTATTACAGCCTTGTGTTGTGTGCCTGGTGGTCATAGAAACCCAGTGTTCGAATACTCAGATTTGGGCAATGAGACTGCAGATGCAAATTGCAGGTTTTTGGGTAATCTTTCATTTAAACCTAACATCTCTGCTACTTGATAGCTCAAATGTTTTCACACAAGTGGTTTTTTTCTCTCTCTCTCTCTCTCTCTCCAAGAAGGATGTTTGAGTAGAAAGTACTCTATCCTTAAAAAAAAAAAAAAAACTTGTAATAACCGTCGCTATCTCCTAATGGCAAATTACAGGTGTCAAGTGAGCGTTCTGGAGTCTGATCGAAAGATATGGCTCGTTACCTCCTGGCGGTAATAAAAAAAATACACACAATTATATTTCAGTCAGCACACATAAATTTCCTGAGATAGTTCATTGCTGTTTATCTGCAATTTCCCAATTTTTGCAGTCCCACATTAGAACTAAAAAAAAATGCACTCCACATTACATTTGGCAGTTGCTTTTATCCAAAGCGACGCACAAGAAGTGCACACCAAAGGTCACTGAAACAACTACAAAACGCAGGTCCGATAAGGTACACTGCTAATTTGGAACATTTATTCATAGCCATGATCACATTAAGTCCAGTTCACACAGTGAATATCACTCTGTCCTAACTTATGCTAAGTCAAACTAGGAGGCATTACAAGCTACAACATCAAAACAATGATACAATGCACAATAATTGCTGGATGGAGGTACATGCAACATGAGTGACACAGGAGGTACATGTGTAGCATGAAAGAGGGGAATTTAAATGATAGAAATTATCTGCAGAGTGGTGGTCATTAAGGTTATAAAATCCATGGCTCCCATTTTTATAACATTTATAAAATTCAGATTCGGTAAAACATATATAGGACAGTCCAACGTTGTGTGCAGTGGTAATGTGTGTTTTTTCTCCCCCGTAAATGCTTAGCAAATCAGGCCCCTGAAGTCAATGTAAGCAGCCCTACCACAGAAAAAAAATGTTAAATATGATAAGATAAAAATAGATGTGGGTAAAAAAGCTAAGAAAATGTCAATAGCCCCTTTCACCCATGGAACCAGCAACATTGACGGGTTCAGTTATTCAGGTTACGTAGAGGTTCTCCCTGTTCTCACACAGGTCTCCTATACACGAAAAGCTCATTGTCAAATCTGTTCACACATGACATTACCATTCCAGATAGATTAGGCTGGGCAGGATGTCTGGCCACCAAGGCAACGCAGGACAAATGTTAACCTTGTGTTAACTTGTCTTTAAAACCGCCATGTATTTTGCTGAATACCAGTTTTGACAGAGACCTAAGTCCTACCAAGACAACATAGTGGAAGAGTGATAGTTTTAAGATAACTTATGGTGACATACTGCATTTAGCCAATATAGCTCAGTTATATAATCCCAAATAGCTAAAGTTAGATAGGCAATGGAAGCATGGTTTATCTGCTAAAAATCTATACGTATAAGCTTGTTGTTTACAGTAAAATTAACAAAAAATAATTCTGTTAGCCAAGTTAAATAGCTAGCTATACCTCACATTGATTTGTGGCGCTAGCCAGCTTGCTACATTGTGTAAAAGCAACTGAAAACTGGAAGAGTTCGACACAGGTGTTTACCAGGGGTAGATAAATACTGCACAGCATGGTTTGTGACAATGATGAAAATTTTGTAGTGGCATTTTTTTACAACAAGCAAAGTCATTTCGAGCAAGGACGGTGACACCACTTACCCCATTCCTAAAATAAATGTTCACATTTCCCCGAGCAAAATCACACAATGCAGCTCCAGGATCTTCTCTGAATTATGTCTCATATATTTGTGCAAGAATTGTTGAGGTGGCATATTCTGTAGAGTATTAAGCTTAAACAAAAGGTCAACGTAAGAATGCCGTGACAATTTTCCGGAGCTTTGTCTGGGAATGCTGCTGCTTTTGTTCACGCTACAGGTGTGGCGGAAGAATTCCGTAAATCTCACTAGATCTTGACCTGGAGAACTTGAGAAATGTCTTGCATGGAAAATAGACTCCCGCTCCAGTTCGCACACAATGCCAAGTTTGCCAACACGGAAAACTGTGGGAACGTTTATGGGTTAAGGTGCAAGTGTGAACAGGGCTAATGTTAGTTCTATGGCTGCTTCTGTCATAAACATACTTATAAATGCATAAATGTTTGCTTATTGAATAAATGCACCTTTTAATGCGACGAGAGGCTTGTCGCAGTCACTGTTGCGCCCTTTCTGACCACGTCGTTAAGAAAATCTGAAACACTTAAGCGCCAATCTATTGTGAATTAATCAACCACAGTGTAACCCCTTTAACAAAAAGCAATGAAAGCATCCCCGTAGTCATGGTTTCATCCGGATGCTGTTCAGCTCACAGCTCCTGCCGACTGTGTTTGTTTTGACACGGTGGCTTGCTGCCGAGGCAACAGCACAAATATGTTCGGAGCCGCAAACGGGGCGCGGGGTCATTGACGTGTCATTCACATCCCTAGTGGGGACCCCCAAAAAGATGATAAAGTCAACATCAGCTTCAGTAGGGGAGATTAGAGCAAAGGATCATGGGAGGTGGTTAGTTAAAGAGAGCCACCGCACCACACCACAAAACGAGTCGTGTTTTTGGGACGGAGTTTTTGGGACAGAGTAGCGATCACCGACGGATGCCGGTGATCGCACCACGATGTGCATCACATGATATGTTACCCCCTACTCCTGCGGTATGTTCCCAAGAAGGTAAGTCAGTTAACCGTATCAAAGTGAGAAATGCAAGTGTCTTTATTTTTTTTCCAAAAAACTGTTCATCAACTGTTATTGATCTGGTACTGAGTTTATGGCAGGTGCTTGACTGAACAGCTTATACTCTTGTTCCTACACCCCCCCCCCCACCCCCACACCTGTCCTCATCTGCTGGATGTGAATGCATCCACCCCCCCCACCCCCGACCTGTCCTCATCTGCTGGATGTGAATGCGTCTCAGGACTGCAAATACTGCTGTTTTTCGGTTACCCCCCCCCCCCCCCCCCCCCCCCCCCCCCCCCCCCATTGCACTCCCATCCTTCACTCTACTTCCACTGCCGTGGTACACAGCATACGGCACCAAGCTGTGAGCACTCCTCTTTCATTTCTCAAACCCTTCACCTGCTCCATCCTCCCTTCTCCCAAAGCAGACACAAAAACCTGCTTCGGAGAGGGCACGGACCCTAATGTATTTTTCATCATTACCATTAAGCACTGCGAAAATCACTTAATTTAAAATTTATGCATTATTGATCATGCAAGGATTGTTTTCTGCCAAGGAAATTTTTATCATTTGTCTAGTGTCAGAAATAATTGCCGACCGTTCATTGGACAGTGAAAAATATAACCTTTTATTGTAAGTTATTGCTAATTTTTTTTTTTTTTTTATCATTCAGTGTGCAGTGCAGGTACAGGTCTCCTTGAACAATCTTTCTCCTCTTTCAACACTTTTTAATGCTTTCCTCAGACCGCACCATTTACTGTTTTTTATTAAATGGATAGTTCACATTTTTTTTTTTTAACTATGGAATTATGTCATAAATTGGGGTACATTTCAGGCACAAGCCTTCCTGCCTAGAGTACACGTAACTCACTCCCTGTTAGCCGTTAGCTTTGTTAGCCAAATAACATTGATTTGACTGGAGCTGAGACTCACACCCTGACAGCTATTTAACAAAGACATTATTAATAAACCAAACTTTTAAAACAATAATTAGTGCTAAGGGTTTTATATATGTTAGAAATTGTGGCTTTTTCATGTTGCAATTGAAAAATTGTTGACCCTTTGAAGAGTAGGCTTTTTGGAATGTTCTTTTCTCATCAACATTCTAAGTCAGTGTTCTAGAACCCCATTGCTTTCAGTTACCAGCAGTGATTGTGTACATCAGCACTAGAATGCTCAGTTAAGAACATTCTAATCACATATTTGTGATTACATCTCACATCTTTAAAAGGCTACAAAGCTCTTTTATTTTCCAGGGGGTAAATTTCTCATTTTTCAGGCCGCCCCGGGGGGGGGGGGGGGGGTACCTCTGGCGTTTAATGATAACGACAAACTGTTTGTCCAACTCAAATTTTCACCATCGGTTCATACTATCCAGATTTTCACGTTGGACTGAAACACTGGCAAAATAATTAAAAGCATGTGAATTGCTTGTTAACCACGCCGAGAGAGATTATAGCTTTAAGCAGCAAGCTTCCATTGCAAAAAACCTTTTGTCCTTTACTGTGACATTTGACAGAAATATTTCTGTTGCCGGGAAGCAGCAGGGGGACTAATAATTTAAGACTTTATTTCGTGAAAAGGTTATTCAAATAACCAATTTACTAATGTGATCACTGTTCGATACTAACTAATGGGCTAATTAGTGAGAAAATGTGTACAAAGACGTGTGTGTGTGTCTGTGAGTGTGTATTCTCTGATCATAGTACCAGAGAGCAAATGTATGAGTTTAACTACAACTGACCCTGAATATATTTAAAGTATGTGTTTTATGATACTGATCTGATCATTCAACAATAGCAGTTTAAGTATTAGTAGCAGCAGCAGTAGTAGTAAGAGTTATAGTAATAAGTCGTAGTTACTAATATCAGCAACAGCAGCAGTAGTAGTTGTAGTAGTAGTACTAGTAGTAGTAGTAGTTGTAGTAGTACTAGTAGTAGTCGTAGTAATAGTAGTAGTTGTAGTAGTACTAGTAGTAGTAACAGAAGTAGTAGTAGCAGCAGCAGTAGAAGTAGCAGCAACAGTAGTAGTAGTAGTAGTAGTAGTAGCAGTAGCAGTAGTAGTAGTAGCAGCAGCAGCAGTAGTAGTAGTAGTAGTAGTAGTAGTAGTAGTAGTAGTAGCAGTAGTAGTAGTAGTAGTAGTAGTAGCAGTAGCAGTAGTAGTAGTAGTAGTAGTAGTAGTAATAGTATAAGCCGTGGGTCAGAAGACTCCCATAATGCAAATGCTCACTTGGATTTTGTCCTCTGCTTAACCAGGCCTTGGCGACCCTAATGACCAATGCAGGGCGCGCTTCTCTGACCTCTCTAACGAAAGGTTCGAATGTCATAATTAAACGGGCTCTGCTTCCGAGTGAACTTACAAAAATACGCTCACTGGTGAGGCGCTCTCTCTCACCAGAAGAAAAAAAAATTAAAAAAGCACCACTTTGCCGATAAAGGAGAAATAGACACAGACATTTAAAATAATCCTAATCGTAGCTCCCTTTAAGAGCTCCGCGGCTCGAGATCTCCGCAGAGGTACGAGAGAGGAGACGTGCACGAGGCTCGCGCCGAGAGATAACATGCTAATAAAAAAAAATCTGAGAATATTCAAATCTTCTTTCTGAGCGTACAGAGGTATGAAACGCGCGGAGCGTGGGCCCCCGTCTATTTATAATGTAAATGATCAGAGCCGAGGCAGTGCGCGTCTCTCCCCGACACAGCCGCGAACAGGCGTCCACGCGATTGCCCCTGGAAGGCTGGGATAATATGCAGAGTCTAAATTGCCTCCGAGCTGATGATATTCAAGAGCTTTAATGGGGGGGGAATTTGATTGCAAAGATCATTTTTTACATACACATGCACACAGACGCACACACGCGCACACATGCGCACACACACACATGCACACAGACACGCTTACACGCACACAAAGACACACACACATGCACGCGCACACAGACACACTTAAACACACACGCACAGACATACAAAGAGACACACACGTGCACACGCGCACACACACACACACACACACCCACCCACCCACACACACTCCAACCGCAGTGCTGTAGTGAAGGCCACACAGCTTTAAAATAGCACACCAACTGTGTGTCCACTAAAGGGATGGGGCCATGATTAAAAGTAAGGGTCACCCATATGCCCTAGACGACATGTCCCATGGTCCTTCTGGTCATTAGAGGCAGCAGTTATTCATGTCTAATTAACCCTCCTGAAAGCCGCACTGTAGACAAAGTGACGAAGGCCAATTACAGCCATTTTTTTCCCCCTCTCTTTCCCCCTTCCTGTAATAAGCTGTCACTGGACTACAGGACTACAAGACCCATGACCACTCCACCGGCCTGGGAGCAGGGTAGCTGTTACGATGCCACAAGTACAGTGTAATAAGATTCATTACTTCGGCGGCTTGGCGTTTCCTGTCAAAGCGCCGCCGGGCATGCTGGGTAAATGGCCTGCGGGCGCCCTGCCCTTGAGCGCGCGATCTCAGCGCCTCCTGGCGCTGATGACGAGCTGACAGCGCCGTAGCGGAGAGACCTCATCAGTCCGTCTCTCTCTCTCTCTCTGCACAATGGCAGACATGGGGAACATTACAGGGGACTGCAACCACAAAGGGACTATACAGTATGTGTGTGTGTGTGTGTGTGTGTGTGTGTGTGTGTGTACGTGTGTGTGTATGTACGTGTGTGTGTGGTGTGTGTGTGTGTGTGTACGTGTGTGTGTGTATGTACGTGTGTGTGTGTGTGTGTGTGTATGTACGTGTGTGTGTGTGTGTGTGTGTGTGTGTGTGTGTGTATGTGTATATATATATAAAGATAAGACTGGTTACCGGGTAACTGAGACTCCTTGGAGATTTGAAATGTGCTGAAATGTGCTGTTAGCAGTTTCCGAGTTTTCCGTCTTCTGAGTTTAGCGGAGTTGCTGCCACCCCCCAAGTCATTAGCGCTGGCCGTGTTTCCTGCCTACAGAAGGGCTCACAGTTTCCACCTGTTTGCCTCACTTCACAAACACACCCCCCTCCCCACCCCCCCCACCCCCCCCCCCCCCCCCGTGTATACCCCCACCACAGCCTTTTCCGAAAACCACAGTCAGCGCTTTTTTTTCAACGCTCCCCCACCACGATTCCCGTTTTCTTCTTCTTCCTTCTTCCTCTCCCTCTTCTCCTTCCTTCCTCTCCCCCTTCCTCTCCCTCTCCTACCTTCTCATTCCATCCCTCCCTTTCACATTAAATAATAAATATGGCCTCCAAGTGGATTTCTATTTCGGTTTCGCTCAGTTCTGCAGGATTCATGAGCCCAAAATTCTGCCACCAGTCAGAAATGTATCCCCCCACAATCCCCCCGCCCTCCCCTCATCCCAATAACAGATAGCTTATTTACCACAGAGAGCCCAGAGCAACTGGTTCTGTTCCATCACAGATAAGCGTGTAATGCAAACATGTTCATCGGACAAACAGAATCCCAAGATCAACATTTACCATTTTGGAGAGTCCAGTGCAGCTATCCAAGGATGATTATGATGCTTATAGATGCGTAAACCCCAAGAGAAGAACTGATCTCCCACAAGCCCTCCCCCAACACACCCCCAACCAGTGGTTCCACCCTGTTACCCTATCGCTCCGCTGACCTCCCCCCAGACTGCACTTTGCATTACTTGACTGATAGCGTTTATCAAAATCTAAATTTTCCATAACCTCTGCGGGTCACCAAACAGTCCCCGCTCATACCATATGTATGTGATGTTCTCATATTAGAACCACTTGCAGACTGAGATTAAACTTTTTTTTTTTTAAATAAATAAATAAATACAAATAACCAAAAAGCCCATATATTTATAACGTACATGATTAAAGAGTGTGAAAGCAATGTGCGTCTCTTCCTGGCACAACTGTAAATAGGCGTCCTAAATGCGAATAATCGGAAAGCCCAGCAGGCATTAAAATCTAAGTTTTGACATTGGCCAAAATATATATGCAAAGTTTCAAACTCTTGCATTCCTTGCTTTTCCAATCATAGTGGGCCTTTGAAAACCATGGCCAATTGATTTCTTTTTATTTATTTAGAACCAAACATGACTCGCTGCTTTGCATAAAGAAGTGTGTTATTTATTTTTTTTTTTTCCTTTTTATATGGTTACTTCTTTTGTCTCTTTCCGTTAACATAAAAAAAGAAAACTACTTTTTTTGTGTCACCACGGGGGATATCGCACGTCCAAATTACTGCAAAAGAAACCGTGAAACAAAAGTAAATATAGCAACGACGGCGCTGTCTGTCTCTCTCTCTCTCTCTCTCTCTCTCCATCTGTGAGATGTGACTAGATAACCGGCAAGTTCCGTCGTTCCCTCACCTCGCGCTACTGCTGTTTTTCCGTGATTAGATTAAGTAAACAAAGTGGTTACCTTTTATTATCTTCCGGCTTCTGCTATGCGAAGCAGATGCAATCTGCTGCGATGCTTATCATCCAGCAGTGGTACCGTCTCGCTCCGTGACTGTCGCCAGCAAAAGCAGAGCACTACAACTGGGGTACTCTATTGCTCATCCTAGCATTGCAAGCGACACACACACACGCACATTTATAACGCTTTACCGGATACATTTAATTAGGGACGCTGGCAGCTTTAAATCCGTGAGAAAAAAAGCTGGCAGTGATTCAAAGCGTGTTGAAGTTTGCCTGCATATCGAAGCGATCCCATATTAAACGGCCTGGCTCGACAGCCCAACCGGCGGCCTGACAGCATACGGATTGTAGAGGAAGTAAAATCACTTTTTTTCGATATCGCGTTCACATGGAGAAATTCTGCGGTACCGACTTCTAAGGCTGCGTTCCGCCTCACTAGGCTACGTCAGCCTTGTGACTTTCTCTTTTCGGGCGGCTGTGATACTCGGGGTGCAGCCAGTGCTTTGACGCAAGACCTCCTGGAGAAAAGCAAACGGCCGCTGGAAGGTGTGCAGGTGGGATGGGGGGGGGAGGGGAGGTACTGTGTTTAAGACTGACATGAGTATATCGAAGCTCTTATTTCAAATCGCATTGAGGTCGCGGGATTAGCTGGAAGGTGCCTCCCGCTGATTAATAACAAAGGCCAGGCATTTCACGCACTTTTAGCGAAACAGCCCGTGGTACCAAATTTAAACAACACAATTTTGGCAAAGGCATATACAGTTCGGATGCATGGCGCACTGTTAACATTCTGTGGCTGGTTTTATTGCTAATTATGCTCCTAACATTAAAAAAAAAAGAAAAGAAACTTTTAAGAAAGACATTAAGCAGCGTGATGAATACAGCACAACACAAAGATGTAGAGTAAGTGCCTGGGGAACATTTGCAGCCTGGCTAAAGTGTACCGCAGGATTAATTTGGGAGGGGCGAAGACACAAGTTCAGGTGGATTGGAGTGCAGGAGTAAAAACACCCCCCCCCCCCCCCCCCCCCCGCCCCGCCCCCAGTAACACCCCATGTCTCAGAGTTTAACAAGGGCTTATCATCTGTAATAGGACTTAAGAGGGACCCGTCCTGGAACAAACATGCCGTTTTCTCACAGAGCATAAGAGGCTTAGCTTATTTTTATTTATTTATTTATTTACTTTTTGGTGCACACTGTGTTATTTTATTCCATTAGAAGAAGAAGTTAAGACGTACATAATGCAGTCATTTCCATTTTTGGAAAATGTTCAAAAGTAAGAAGCGGAATTAAACAAAGAAGGCCAGAAGAAAAAAAAAAAAAAAAGCCCCAAACTTGTCAACTGCGGAACAAATAATCCAGAGAAGGGATGAGGTAAAGGTTATCTGAGTCAGATAAATTATCATTGTGGAAATATATTGTGGGGATACAGAATGTTACCTGTATATGGCATCAGCATAGCAATGCATTGTGGGGATACAGAATGGTACTTAAGTTGTCTCAGGATTTCGGCAAGCCACATAAGAAAGATAATCTTTGGCTCTTGTGCCAAATTGTAAGAGTAAACTAAGCTTGTAAGAGTACTTGTCAAACACTATATTGTCAATAGCTAAATTAATGAGTTATGAAAGTTATGAAATCGATATTTTATTATTTATGTTTGACAATTGTAAAGCAACGTTTCAAAATGTTAATGTGTATTTCGCAAATTAACTTAAATATTTTATATTTCAAATGGCTTCAGTTGCCATGCTTACTTTGTATTACAAACAGGCATACTACTTTTCACTTATCCGCAATACCCTCAGGTGCCAACAGGGCGGAGTATGCAAGATTATATTGCATTTCCAATCTGCGTGTGCAGCAATAATGCTCTGAAGAGACGGTAAAAAATGTCCCGATCAGCTTTATAGCTGGACTCTGGGACGGTAACGGGGCGTGAGCAATTTAGCATGTCCTGCCTCTGTGTTTGTGTGGCTGCTTGAGCCAGCAAGCAATTTACAAGCAATTCATTCAATCTGCTGATTAAAGTACCATGTGCTGGACAATGTTGTCAATTACCATGCTTAATGCCTTTCCCAAAGTGGTAGCGAGCCAAGTCTCTTTTTTTTTTTTTTTTTTTTTTTTTTTTTTAATTGTCGGCCTGCACAGATGGGCATCTGAAGAACACTGGCTATAACTGCTTACCCTCAGCGCAATTCGCAGCCAACACAGTCCACTTCAGTACAGGACAACCTACTGCTACAGTAACACCATATTGATTTTGTTTGAAACAGCTAGCATCACCACAAAGGTGCTTATGATTCACCTGTTGCTCAAACTCCATCTCAGAAATAAGCGATGCACATGAAATGTGCAGAGCAAGTTCGGTCAGGAGACTCTTGCTGCAGCCAACCATTGGTCAGCCTCAGCAACCACACATCCTCATACTCAACCAATCACATATACACATCACTACATGTTCTCATTCTCAACCAATCACATGCACACATCACTACACGTTCTCATACTCAACCAATCACATATACACATCACTACATGTTCTCATTCTCAACCAATCACATGCACACATCACATGTTCTCATACTCAACCAATCACATGCACACATCACTACATGTTCTTATACACAACCAATCATGTACACACATCACTGCAATGTCTCATGCATACATCACTTAATGGAGCATCCTTTTTAAACCGACTGTCAGACTTCTCCAGTGCATTCTGGTTATTTGGAACGTCCACCTGTCATTCAGATTTGGTTATAGGTACTTGGGGGTTTTGGTATTTATCCCATTTAGTTAGGGATCTGTATTGTGATCCCTATCTGATAGGTTACTCCATGCTGATGCGTACACAGACATACTTAAAGCAGATCCATTCAGCACCAAACCAAAAATAATTCCTTTGCATATTCAATAATATATATTCATTAATATATCTAAATATGTGAGTTGTCCTGACTGAAATTATTTGTGGTACAATATAAAAAGGACTTAGTGGAAGTCTTCATGTTCTCTTGCGTCACTATTGCCATGGAGCTGTTTTTGTCAGAGTTCTTGTTTCCAACAAACAAGCACCCCTCATTACTAAGTTCCTGCCTTCAGTCCAAGCGGTCAAGGCAGAAATTGTGGATAAAACCAGACACTTTCTTCTGTGACATCACAGAGGAGACACTACTGCTTCTTGCACAAAGGAAAGTATAATACTCCGATTATGTTACAGCGGACAATATGATTGGCTATTGGTCTATTTTGGAAGTAGGAATGTGATAAAGTAGGTATTTGTCTATTGTGAGTCATTTGTGCAATGGAGATAGACAGTCCTTTCATCTTTACTGGAAACAATGTGTGTATCCCAGACTAACCCCTAGAAAACACTCCGCTAACTGTTTAAATTAACAATGGACACGAGAACAAAGATTTCCAGCTTTGCCCTGTGAAATCCAAATTCAACTGTGTATTGAATTTCAGCAGTGGTGAAAACAACCATAATGGGAAAATGTTATAAAAACGTATTGCTCATTTTTATAAGAGAATGCACTTTGGGTGCTCTGTGCAAGTTGATACTATATTTGTAGCTGAGGCGCAGTAAATAGACTGCATTCTGGCCTGTTTTGTAATGTCTGTTTTTTTTGTTGTTGTTGTTGTTAGTTTTCATTTTTTTAAACGGCAAAAAAAAGGCGTTTTTGATGCTCATTCATTAAAAGATCTCCGTGAGCATAACGAGTGAAATCAAGGATCTGACCTTTCAGAGCAGGTGGCAGTCTCCAGGTGTTTTTTAAGGATTTTTTATCCACCCCCTAATGAGATAATGAACGCCGTTTGAAAAGAGGAAGGAAGCGGTGATTCCATTATGATGGATAGCTAATGATAGCTCTGAATTGCATTTGACTCCTCTCAACAACAAAAAAAAAGGTGAGATTAAGTGGTCCTTTCCCCCAAGCCGCCTGTTTTCGCAGTGTACAGCACTAAACGACTGCAGCTATCGACTGGAGGCGAAACAACTTTAATCAGCTTATCTGCATAATAAATAAATAAATAAATAAATCATAGAATCGTGTGCATGCATTGTGTTTCCCCAAAACTACAGAACGCCCCAAGCATACTTTCTGATACTTTACTGTCCACACAGCCGAAGGAAGAGAACTGGTCAAAAAAGACACAAAGTTCTCCCGAAAGACTTAAGATAATAAGGAACAATTTCCCGGCAAGAGAAATGACTGACATTGCAATGTGTAAATGTAAGTATTTTCCCCCACTTGAAAATAAAATTTGGGCAAACGACATACACCCCCTATCTATAATTACATCTGGTACAGTGTTTATGGGAAAAAAAAAAAAAAAAAATTATTCGCCAAAGGGCTGGTGAGGGCAAGGGAGGGCACAGAGGAGGGGGGTGGGGGGTGGGGGGGGGGGGCAGTGGAGGGGGATTGAGGGGGCCATGTGCTGGTTGACAGGACACTGCTGATAAGGTTTCTGAAGGACAGCTTAATCCTGTTGCCATTCTGTAGAGGGGTGGAAAAACTCCACAACTCCCATAATGCTGATTGTGGAGTACTGAGGAAACATCCTGGACACATTTAGGCCGAGACCAGCTCGGGGGCAGCTTCCACCTGCGGTCTGGGTTTTTCTGCAAGTGTTTTTCATTGTGATTAACCGACTTTTGGCCCTCTAACCACCCACAGGGAGAGCTGACACTCACACACACATACACACACACCGACACACACACAAACCTGCACACACGCACACACACACACACAAACGCACACACACGCACACAAGCACAGACCTGCACACACATACACAAACCCACACACACTCACACACACAACCCTGCACACACACACACACACACACACACACACACACACATTCACACACATACAACACAAACACAAACCCCACTCACCCACACACACACACACACACATACAAACACAAACCCACAAACATACATGCACATGCACACACTCTCACACACACACACACACACACACACACAAACACAAACCCACAAACATACATGCACATGCACACACTCTCACACACACACACACACACACACTAATTTGCCCTAGGGTATGAAATTCACGTTTTGCTACTCCATCTCTTCACAAAGTGGCTCTTTGAACCGAAACAAATTCATCTCCAATATGCTGAGCTTGAACTTATGAAGCAATAGCTTCCACACTGCAACTCAACAAGCACTCTGTGGGTTCAGTGTTTCTGAGTAGAGGGGCAGCTTTTGGGAGATAATCCCACTCATGCCACTGACGCTGGCTCACAGCGACAGAAAACCTCCAGAGCGCTTTTTGAGGTCATAACAAAACATCAAGTCCTCCCTTTGGTTTTAGCCAATGAGCATCCTGCAAATAGCCTCTACCGTCAGTCACAGAGATAATAAATAGCCTTCTGTCTTCTCCCTGCCTGCTTTCAGAATACAGGATAGAACTCTTGTGAGATGGTGTGAGATCACAAGCGGGTGATTAGAATGATCTTCACTGCACATTCTAATGCTGATGTAACAATCCCTATTAAAGGCAATTCTAGAACACTGGCTTAGAATATTGGGGGGGGGGGGGGGAGAGAAAACATTCCAAAAACTCTGATCTTCAAAGGGATCTTTGACCTGTTTTAGAAGAATGATGAGACGGGGCCTAGTTAGTGTCACAAATTTATTATCAGGCTTCAGCCTCTCATATTAGCACTGCTCATATTCCAACATCAAAGAGCTGAGCCAAACTGTGTGTGAGAACAGAGAGTCTGAAATGGGAAAGTAGAGGAATGTATTGGGGTGAATCACAATGACAGTGACAGCTCCCCAGCCCCCCCCCCCCCCCCCCCCCCCCCCCCCCCCACCCCACCCCTACCATCTCAAAAACTTTCTGATAAATAATTCAAAGACAAAGGAGGGAACATCGTAGTATATTTACACTTTCTTAGATCTGCAAAACTTGCTGGCAACTTGAAGGGCAAATGCCAGCAAAGAACATTATTTCTGGCAACCCAACACACAGGCCAGGGAGGACAAAAAAAAGGAACTTTGAACAGTGGAAGGGTGCCATTTTGTGTGAAATTTAAAAAGATCCAGGAAGGTCTTCAGGACCATGGACAGAGGCAGTCGGTGAGCATTAACTATATCGCTCCCAGTGTATCCTGCTCTTTTTCATGAGTTTGAGTCTGTGGAGAAACACCTGATTTATTCTCACTACAGCGTGTTTTTTTTTTTTTCAAAAGAGCATGCATGTTCAGTCAAGCTACCCTGTATAAATAAAGGAAAATAAATGTTTAAAAACCGGCGCGATGCTTTCACCAGTGGTAACCAACCCTTCCTGGAGATCAACCATCTCGTATGTTTTCACTCCAGCCCTATAAATGGACACCTCAGCTAGAGGTCTCATTATCCTGCTAATTAGTAGAGTCAGATGTGCCAAATTAGGGTTGAAATGAAAACCTACAGGACGGTAGACCTCCAGGAACAGGGTTGGCTGCCACTGCCTTCATTATATTGCCGTGGGCTCATCAAGAGATTTGCACAGCTGAGGTTGATTTGTAATCAGCACAGCTGAAGGTGATTGGTAGTCCTCCTGGAGCAGACTTCTGCAGTTGTTTCCAAAAAGAAATTGATATTGTTTATTTTGTGGGTTTATTTTTGTGTTTTTCCCTCTTTTTCCTGGTTTTTGACACTAATCCCAAAAGCAAGCATAAAATGGCTATTGGCTGATTTTCAATGTAATTTTCTGTGTCAGTGTTTCTTATCCAAACTAATACTGGTACACTGTCCACCCTCCAGGACCGCAGTAGTTTTCAGACAAGCCTTTTTTTTAGCCTTTACAAGTCCCAGGTCGTTAGCCTGTTTTACACTGCATCTACATAAGTTTTAATTTGTTTGAGAACATAACTTCAGGCATTTAAACAACATCCTACAAAAATCTCAGAATTCTACTATCCTAAGCGTTTTGTTGTGTCGCTGGTCGGTAGAAAAACCTGCATTTTCAGTACTGCGGGCCGTTAAAGCTTTTGGGGAAAAACGCGCAGGAAACGATGTTATCTATCAGCTTCCTGAGTAAAGTGGGGTGAGAATACCGAGAGGCACTGAATCCAGTTCCCCCCGTGACGTACGCAGCCCGTAGTGCGGAAGAGTAAGCAGCTCATTCTGCAGCTGTGACCTCTCCCTGCCTTTCCTTCACCTGCGTTTTTACCATGGCGACCGTGGAGGAGTCAGGGAGACAATGTCCAGCCTTAAAGCACTGTATCCCAGCATGCCCCGGGCTCTCGTCTTGATCTGCAAGATAACTGCGATGCATGCAAACGTGGGGGGGGTGGGGGGGGGGGGGGGGGGTCTGAAATATCACGCTGTCTGGGACATTTCAATGTGCCTCCCTTTTGTGTGAAATCTAGCCGGGATGTTTCGAAAGGTTAACGACCCGTAGATCGATCGCCAGTTAAAACATCAAACTGAAGGTTCACACCTTACCAGAAGCCCTGCTGGGGATTGTGCATGTTCTGCTCTGTGTGTGTGTGTGTGTGTGTGTGTGTGTGTGAGAGAGAGAGAGAGAGAGAGAGAGAGAGAAAGAGAGAGGGAGAGGGAGAGAGAGTATAAAGAGTGAGTGATATACTATATTGAGAGAGAGTAATATAGTGATAGAGAGTGAGTGATATATATTGAGAGAGTAATATAGATATAGAGAGTGAGCGATATATATATGAGAGGAAGTAATATAGATATAGAGAGTCAGTGATATATAAGAGAGAAGACAGTGAGATTGTGTGTGTGTAGACATAGCTCAGGAGGTGAGTGATTTATAGTAGGGTTGCCGGTTCAAACCCGAGAGAGAAGACCTAACCCCTAACTGCTCTGGCGAATGAGAGGCATCAATTGTAAAGCGCTTTGGATAAAAGCGCTATATAAATGCAGTCCATTTACCATTTACCATTTGTGTAATATAGAGATAGTGAGTGAGTGATATATATTAAGAGAGTGAGAGAGAGTGTGTGTGTAATATAGAGATAGAGAGTGAGTGAGATATATTGAGAGAGAGAGAGTGTAATATAGATAGAGAGTGAGTGATATATATTGAGAGAGTGAGAGAGCGTATAATATAGAGATAGAGAGTGATATATATTGATAGAGTCAGAGAGAGAGTGAGAGAGAGTAATATAGAGATAGAGACTGAGGGATGTATATTGAGACAGTGTGTGAGAGAGAGCATGTGTATGTGTTTATTTAGAGCTGTTTCCCTCTGCAGGAAGAAGCCCTCTCTCCTGAGCAGGGGAGGGAGACAGTCTTTCTGTCACACCCGCTCGCCTCAATCAGAACAGAGACTCCGCCCGGCTGAGTGACAGGCGTCACGGTCGATGTGACAGGCCTGATGCCCGCGTCACTATCATAGGCCCCGGAGTTCTGACAGTGTTATTATATTTCACCCAGTAACTATCAGCTGCATGCGTGAATTATGAATAAAAAATTATGCATTGCGCGCTGAAGTTGGCACGTGTGGCCACACGTTCAGTCTTCTGGGGGAGAAAATAAAATCCTCTCTGGCAACAGCAACACATTCGGTTATCGTGCAGTCAAGCAGTCACATTTTTACAATAGCTATACATAAGTAGGCAGATGCACGTGTGTCACATGGACAGGCTATAAATATGTGAGTCTGATGAAAAATATGCAATCTGTTCATCTGTCCAATTACACTGCAAGTGGGAAGAACAAAAGCTGAAATCTGAAAATCCGTTGTTGTTGTTTTCTTTTGCTGTTTTTTTTGTTAACAGGCAAGCAGAGCACCACAGGTCTTTGTCTTGTTTTATGGCCGAGAGGTAGTATTATGCGTATGAAAAATGTTGTCGACTCACATGCACCCAATCACATTCAAAGTTACACTCTACTGTGCTGGAGCTTCAGCATAGAAACCACACTACACATATACATGAAAATTATTATTGCTCTTGGATACAGGTGAAATATATTTCAAAAACGACATTATTGTGCACATTGTGGGTTTGCCTTCGCCTGATGTCTTCGTCTTGAAAGCACAGCAAAGGGGAAGGGGTTCAAATGTGCTTACACCCAGCTAAAGTGCTTAAAAGTGTGCTACTGGCACAGCTAAGAGCATAATTAGGGTTTGATTATTACAGTTAAGAAGCATAATTACAGTGCAAAAATAGCCCATCAGCAAACAAACTATCAACTGGATGTCTGATTAGCTGCTCGTTGCTATCCGGCCTGTCTTTAAGTTGATGGATGTGTCATTTAAGCTTATGTGAAATAATGACTCACGCACAATGGGGAGTTCCATTGCTTCTATTCGGCCCATGAGAGAGAGAATGGCTGAACTCTGAATAATACAGATCTATGTCTATAGATCTATAACTATATACAGATCTATATTGATGCTTCTCTGTCATTAGTCAAGCCTTTCTCTCATAACCCTCTTAGATGTGAGATCACAAATACAGCATGTGATTAGAATGTTCTTAGCTGAACATTCTAATGCTGATGTCACAATCGCTATTGGTGACTGAAAGCAGTGGAGTTCTAGAACACTGGCTTTTTTTAAAAGAAAAACATTCCAATAAACCTGCCCTTCAAATGGTTAAAAAAAAAGATGCACAGAGGTACCATTCTCAGCTGCGGACTCAAACTGGCATGAACTGGAACAGGACATGTATAAACACAAAGCACTAATTGGATTAAAACCATCAAGCGTTCTAATTATAAAAGCCAGATTCACAATCGCATCCTGCCCGCACGTCACAGAACATGAATTCACATTCTGCTCCCAGTGTTAAATACAGTTTTAAGTGTTCTACGGAGACCGTGCATTTTCAATATACATAAAAGTATTGGGGGCATAAAAAAAAATACTTGAAAAAACGATAAACTGAGAGGGACACATTAACACCGCATGACAACTTGCGAAATGAAAGTGTATGAAGGGCATCATTTGTAGCTCCCTTTTCCCCGCTTTGGTGAAGTGTTATAAAGCGGAAAAAGATGTTGTCCTCTAAACCACAGAAGGAATCGTCCATGAAATCGTCCCCCGGAAATGGGATTTTGGGGAAATTGAGGCGAGAGAGAGAGAGAGAGAGAGAGAGAGAGAGAGAGAGAGAGCGCGCAGCTGCAGGGACTGGGCTCTTTGCCTCCCCCAGAGGGGCACTCAGAAGCGGGGAAAGTTAGCGGTGTGCGAGCGCCGCGGGCTCCCGAGCGGCTCTCTCCGCTGCAGGACGGGACGCCGCGCGGCCAGCAGCCCCGCGGACTTAGGCAAAGCCGTTTAGATTGGATTGCTGGCAGCGGACTGGCAAACGAGATCCGTCGCGGGGGAAAGAAAAAAAAAAACGAACAGTATACGGATATGCGCCGGTGCACAGTGTACGGATCGCCAGCGAGGCTCCGGAGATGCGTTCCACGACGTGAGAAACGCGAGCACTGCTTGCAGACGGACGTGCGTGGGTGTCCCCGCCATGGAGGAGTCCCCGCCCCCCTTGGCCCCAGTGATGCGGCCGCGGACCAAACACCCACCGCTCTCAGGCTCACCACGCCTCTTCAATTGCAACTGTATGTGGCACCGGGGCGTGGCTGGGAATTCTGGGCCCCATGAAAGAATACTGTTCTGGGCCCCATAGTTGTGGGGCCCCTTAGTTGTGGGTCCCCCTAGTAGTGGGTCCTCTTAGTTGTGGGTCCCCCTAGTAGTGGGTCCTCTTAGTTGTGGGTCCCCTTAGTTGTGGGTCCCCCTAGTAGTGGGTCCTCTTAGTTGTGGGTCCCCCTAGTTGTGGATCCTCTTATTTGTGGGTCCCCCTAGTTGTGGGTCCCCCATCCCTAAGCTGTGGGCCCCTAGAATCGTCACCACCTTTCACTCCTGCTAGCGATGGCCCAACGGCCCTGCGCATCGCCGGAACCTCGTCCCGCTTCCGACAGGCTAGCGGTTAGCCGCTAACGGAGTCGATTGATTGGGCCGGGGCAGCGAGAGACTATGAGCGAGTGTAGCGATGAGCACAAACACGCTCCCTCACTTTCTCTGTTATTTCTCAGAGTCCTGTCTCCCCCGTATCGCCCCCCCCCCCCCCCCCCCCCCCCCCCCCCCCCCCCCCCCCACCCTCCCGCTGGGACGTCCCGCACTCGCTGGGAAGGGCCCTCCCTGTGCATTAGGAGAGCACCCAATTTAAGCGCCCCGCCACCCCGTGTCGTCCCGAGATTAACGACCTGGAGGCACGGAAGAGCAGCGCCCCCCCGCCCGGATAATACCGCCATACATCACCGGACGGCTCCGCCCGCGGGGGGGCCGGGGGGTGGGGGGGGCGTGGGGGGGCCCGGGAGGGGGCCGGCGGATAATGGCTACATAAAAGTTCATGTTAATCAATCACTGTGCGTTCGCGTGGCAGCAACGCGACTTGTTGTCCCATCTGATTGGGGGAGACTGGAGTGGGGGGGGGGGAAGGGTTTGAGTGTGGTGGGGGGGGGGGGGCAGGGGGGTGTGGTGTTCCCAGCCATAACAACACGCTGTTCCACTCGTGACTAGCGCCAAAACACGGAGCATCCACACGGATGAGCTCGCCCCTGATCTGCGTATAATTTTCCCTGACACGAAAGAGAAGTGGCACGTAAACACAGCATGCATGCACGTGTGTGTGTGTGTGTGTGAGAATGTGTGTGTGTGTGTGTGTGTGTGTGTGTGTGTGTGTATGTGTGTGTGAACCGTGAACACATTCGGTTTTCGGTTGTGTGCTCTCGCTCGCCGGCACACGGATACTGAGCGTATAAATGCACACGGGTACACAGGTACACCTGAGACAGACAGACAGCCAGGTGCCTTTTATAGCCGGGGACAAGGTGGCGGAGAACTTTTCCACGGGCTGCTTCTAACTTGTTCCGCCGCTGTTCATTTTTTTTCCCCCCCATTTCACACTCATATCTATAAGCTGACCGCCTTCCCGTCAGAACAGTGAAAACCTACGATGCTGTTCCATAGAGTCACTGAGCACCGCGACCCAAAAAAAAAAAAAAAAAAAATGCTCAGCCTTTCCTTTGATTCGCGGTCCCCGGGAACGTGGCTGGCGGGGGTTAAAACTCCGGCGCTACATGCCACGCATCATCATCTCCTCCAAACGCGTGACATCACAATTCGCTTTGCGGCCCACCGTAAATACGCCGGCGTGCCAACTGTAAGCAGATTAAATCGGGCCCCTGTTGTTTGAGCACCCGACCGTGCGGGCAGAGAGGAGAAGGAAGCCGTCCGCGATTCTGACGGGTCACCCCGGCAAACGGCGTTGGCACGACGACGTTCGTCATCATCACGCCGTGCGTGAAACGTCCCCTTTTTTTTATATCTGTTCGTTTGGGCGATACACCGCTAGATTACGTTCGCGACGACACTCCCGTGCAGAGACGCAGGCTCATAAACGTCCGTGTTTTGTGTCAGCGGTAAACAGAGTTAATTTCGGCAGGCTCGTTTGGGCGTTTACAGTAGCTGCTTCGCATCGGCTACATTTTTTTTTATTATTTTTTTTTTTTACGCGCCACAGCTTGTGCTGGAGCTCCTGCTTTCTCGGTCGTCGCGGCGATGAACCCGTCTTCCTCATTATCGTATCCAGCGCACCGTGAGAAATGTTAAAAGCAGCCCCATCCCCCCCCCCCCCCCCCCCCCCCCCCCCCCACCCCCAAGCGCTCTCCACTACCACAGCTCCAGCTTTAACGCCCCCTGACACTCCCCGAAACTGATTAATTTCCTGTCCTTGGCTGAACGACGACTGGCCTCTTTGACCAGTCAAACATGCGCGGAAGCCAGGGCACACTCGGACCCCCCCCCCCCCCCCGTGTGCCAGACTAATGTAGCCCTATTAAAATCTGGGTTTTATTTTATTTTATTTTTTGCATTAAGCCATTTTCCAAAAAAAAAACCTTATGCTAACGACCTGTGTTCATTTCTCTTACGGAAGTCTTTTCGCTCAAACATTTTCTCTTCCTTCCTTCCTTCCTTCCGTCAAAGCCAGAGAAGAAGGCCAACAACTGCAGTTTTCCTGTCAAGTTAATCCCGCCATTGTCTCCCCTCCATTTTTCAAAGATTTCAGAATGACGCAGAGGACTTGGACACCGGCAAGGCCACGAGCGAGAACATGTTCTCTCGTTTAAAAAACGCCTCCGCGCTCTCAGGCACATGGACACGCACGTTTCATCATAGCAGACCTTGATTTTTTTTTTCTTTTTTTTTTTCAAAAAAAAAGCAGGAAATGGTCACTCAGCCAGAAACAATCAATCTATAAGATGGAAAATGCATCACAGCAGCCACGGCTTCTCTCTTTTCTAAAAAAAAAAAAAAAAAAAAAAAAAAACCATTCTCTCCCCTCTTAATCGGGATGAGTTTTAATCCCTCCAATAATACAGTTTAACCCCACGAAAGTCCCCGATTGTGTGACAGCGCCCGCGGAGAACTGACAGCGGCGTGGTTTAGCTCCGCCCCCCCCCCCCCCCAGACGTCGATAAACCGCAGATGCTCGTTCGTGTCATTCGCCTCCCCGCTTTAATTACATAAACCAATAACAACATTTCACCCGCCCTGACGGAGGAAGCCAAACGAGAAGCGTTGTCTTCATTAAGTTTGGTTTTTTTTTTTTTTTTTTTTTTTTTTTAATTCGGCGAGGGAAGGAGACTTTGCTCAAGCATTCCCTCTGAAAGTACTTTAATGTGTTGCTCTTTATTGAATTCCTGCTCAGATATTTACTGCTCTGCCACAGCCTCTCCACACACACACACACACACACACACCCCGTCTTGCAAAAAACGTTCCACATAACCCTGCTGCAATCAGAATACACAGTCAGAGCAGCTGTCTTGTAAAATATTATAACAATAATAATAATTAACACAGGTCAGAAATTACCGTGATATGGTTATTGCTTCAATCTAACATCTTTTATTGGGGTTCTGTTCTGTTGTTGGATTCTGTACATATGTATTTGGGCAGTGACACAATTTTTGTAGTTTTGGGGTCTGTACTCCAACACAATTGGATTTGAAATGAAACCATGAATGTGAGGTTAAAGTTCGGATTGTCCGCTTTAAATTAAAGCTACTTGCATCCATATCGAGAGATCCATGTAGGAATTAAAGCCCTTTTTATACATGGCCCCCCCCCCATTTTAGGCAATCAAAATGAATTGGACAAATGAATCTAATTCTAAATAAAGTAGTCCTATTTAGTACTTGATTGCAAATCCATTGTTTTCGATGACTTTCTGAAGTCTGCAAGCCATAGGGACATCGCCAGATGCTGGGTATCTTACCAGGTGATGCCCTGCCAGGCCTGTACTGCAGCCATTTTCAGTTTCGAGTTTGTTCCGGGCTTTCAGCCTTGCCTTCAAGAAATGAAAACACACATTCAGTTAGATTCAGGCCAATCAAGAACATTCCACTTTTTGGCCCTGAACTCTACTGTATTTGGGGATCATTGTCCTGCTGCAAGGTGAAGTGTCGTGCAATGAGTTTTGAGGGGGGGTGGGGGGGGGGGGGGGTTTGGATCAAAAGCAGTTCCTTTCTTTCTACAAACTTCACTCTTTCCATTACTTTGGTACAAGTTAAAACTCATCGTATCTGTCCAAAAGAGTTTGTCCCAGAACTCTAAAGTTTTTTTACTGTACTTTTTAGCAAACTCTAACCTGGCCATTCGGTTCTGTATCTATCTAAATATTTATATATAACCTCTTTATCTGAGTCTTTGACACATCAATGCCTACATTCTGGAGAGTGTTCTTTGTCTGTTCAACAGTTCAAAGGGGGTTTATCTTCACAATTGATAGTATTCTTCACTCATCCATTACAGTGGTCTTCCATGGTCCACCAGGTTGTTTGCCATTGCTGAGCTCACCAGTGCATTCTTGCTTCTAAGCAATGTACCAAACAATTGATTTTGACACATCCAGTGTTTTGGCTTTGTCTCTGATTGATTTGTTCTGATTTTTCAGCCTCATGACGGCCTGCTTTACTGGCATTGATACTTCTATGGTCCTCATGTTGAGAGACAACAGCAAGCAAATGCAAAATTGCACACCCTAGAATGAACTCTGGACCATTTGTTAGCTTTCTTTTGCATGAACTACTGATGCAGAAACACAAAGCTGGCCAAGAAACAGATGAGATGCCCAGTATCCAATTGCATTTGGCCCCTGAAAAATGTGGGGAATATGTAAAAAAAAATGTTTTTTTTAAATGCCTGCAATTCCTATGTGGATCACGTTACATTAGATTACATTTATTAGGCAGACGCTTTTGTCCAAAGCAACATACAATACAAACATACAAAGTGCATACCAAAGGTCACTGGACCAACTACAAAACACGGGTCCGATAAGGTACAATACTCATTATGTAACAGTTATTCATAGCCACAAACACATTAAGTCCAGTTCACACAGTAAGCATAGACTAGGTCACCTAATATGGATGCAAATACCCTTAAATTCAAGCTGACAGTCTGGTCTACACTTTAACCTCTTATTCATGGTTTTATTTCAAATCCAATGTGCTGGGGTAACAGAGCCAAAACAACAAGTGTGTGTCACTTTCCAAATGCTTACGGACTGCATATATATAGACCTGAATTTAGCTCCTGGGGTGTTTAGAGTCCGCAGAAAAGCAGTTTCCCTCACTGCCGAGCTCTGTATCGAAATCAGTTTCCATGGTGACACCAGAATGTGACCTCTGACCCCATGACCTCCTCGCATGTACAGGTACCTCAAACCCACAATGCCCACTCTAGATATACAGCGAATGAAGAGGCAAACAGCCAATTGGAATGTTCCCATGGCATTACGTCATCTTGAGCTTATTGGGCACGCATGAATCATATTCATGTCTAATCGGCTCTCAATAGGAGTACTGGGTTGGGCTCCTTGTCAGTGACACACCCAACCAACATAACACGTGTCCTCACAATGTTACTGGAATGTCTTGTAAATGTTATTACATTGCCACTACAAGGCAGCAACGTTGCAAAACCGTTCTGTGTTAGCTGGGCCACCCAGGCTATTTCATAGGTGTGGTTTTTAGGACTGCTGGTATAACTGGTGACTGGCCTTTAAAAAGTATTAATTCCTCTGTCTTGTTAAGGTCAAGTTAGACTGCTTATTTCATAAAGGCCATCAGCTGAAAACAGTCGCTGGGTGGAAAATAGAACGTTTTCCACGGGGAAAATCTTTGTAACCTTTCTGAATGTTGACAGAGTGGCGAAAAATAAACCTAGGAATTTACACTAGGACTTTCGAGATGAGAACCGCTCTTATTTTCTTCGCAGAAGTTCATGTGTGCTTTCTTAATACAAACTAATCTGCAAGTCCGTACAGTACGTACAAATGCTGTTGACCTTTTTTTTTTTTTTTTTTTTTCACATAATCAGCCGCGTGCTCGTACGTTGACGTGTTATACATCGAGATGCGGACTCTGTGTCGCGGGAATTTCGCTGCGAATTGCTCGGTTCAAATCAACAGCCTGCGTGACATTGAGAAAAGACCTCCATCTGAACGACGGCCTCGAGTCTCCAAGGAAGGGGAGGGGCGGAGAGTCGGGGAGGTGTGTGAGAAAAATGCATTTTAATTAAGCACTTGTGCGGCATGACGGTGTATATTTAGAATTCGTAAAGCCAAGGTGTTATTTATATACAAAAGAAATGGTAATCTTCCATTTCTAATAGTGTTAAAGGATGAGGTCTCTCCATGCTAACCTGCCTTTTAATTACTCTCTTCACTGCCTTAGACTTATATTTCACATCTCTGTCTCTTCTAACGGTGTCAAGGTTTGCAGAAACATTTTGAGCACAAATTTTTTTTTTTTTTAAATCCACATCATTCTCGAATTTTTCTTGCTTTCTTCCTCGCTGTCAAACGTTGGGAGTGGACTGTGGAGTTTTTCCTCCACGCGTTGAGATGTGGGGCCACACTGCCCCCTGCAGGTGGCGAAGGGCATGGCGCATGCAGCGGTGTTATATAAGGGAATTAGAAGCAGGGTGTTCCGGAGCGAGACGGTGACTGGCACGGGAACAGGTTAAGCAGAGATTAGTGTAGTTCTTTTGATAAATAAAAGTTTCCTCCTCAGAAAAATGAGTCATATTTAGCACCGCAGTAGAAAGTATGCAGAGGGTAAGCAGGGGGTAAGCAGGGGTGGGGTAGATTGGGGTTCTGCTGATGGGGCACTTTGACAGGGCAAGCTTGAGATCCTTCTTCCATTCAGGACGGTTCAGGAAAATGGTATTAAAAAACACGCCCGCATGATCGAGCTAGACAAGCGCTACGCCCATAACCTTGCAGCACCAAGCGTCAAGGTATTTGGGCGTTTCTGTGTCTGTACTTTTTTTTTAAGTTTATTTCATTTTTTTCCTTTCCCTGAAAACTGAATCAGTAAAATACCAGAGGGGAGCACTGTGACACCCCCCAGTGTCACGGATTGGGGAACAAATCGGTTTGGACAGACACTGTACCTGAAGGACTGAGATAGACACGTTTAGCATAACGCTCCTGCACGGCTCCCTCAGGCATGTGAGATTTGTACAATCTCTATCACTATAAAACTCCTCAGACGATTTGCCAGGGGAACAATTAGGGGAAAATTGACCACTTTATGGGGGGAATTCAGACAGCATGATTGTTTTATTGTTGCCGTGGTTTTCGTATTACAGAAAACACCTCGCCAGCCGAGCCCGAAGTAATGAATTAATAAAAATGAGCCGGGCATTGATTTTTATTCCTATTAGCTGAAGACAAAGTTTGAAATCACCAGTCTTATTGCGAGAGCGCAGTTAAATTTCATATGTTTTTTTTTTTTATCGGACTGGGTTCTGCTCCTGTTGCCGGTCCGGACTCCGCACTCAGAGCGGTGTACACTGGCACGCAAAGCTGCTGACTTGGGGAGAAATCGCACAGTTGCCAGCATCGGGCTCTAAACGAACTGACTAATGAAGCTAATTAGCGTCATACCCTTGATGGCTTTTCGCTGTTTCTGTTCAGAGTTACAGATCGTGGGGAAGGGGGCGGGGGGGGGGGGGGGTCACTGGGTGGTGCGTACCGCCAAAGCCCTCGCTGTCATCGCAGCGCGAGAACCAAATCCCAACTCTCGCCAGCGATCAATCATAAAGGATCGAGACGTTTCTCAAACGGGGGAGTGCCTCTGCCATCAGCACTCTCCACCTTATCAAACAAGAGCCACCGACAACTGCTCAGCAGCTTACTCCTTTAAGATACAAAAAATCTTACATATGTGATTAGAATGTTCTTAACTGAACATTCTAATGCTGATGTCACAATCACTGCTGGTTCTAGAACCAAGACTTGGAATTTTGAAAAAGATGCCAGAAAACCGCCTCTTCGAAAGCCTTTGACAGGGACGGCCACCCCCCCCCCCCCCCCCCCCCCCCCCCATCCTCGACCAGTGCGGTGACCACAGCATGCTGGCCACTGCTCCACTCTTTCATTCTGCAAAAGGTCATCCCCCCTTCCATCCTACTCTGAGACAAGGGGCTGCACAATGACAGAAAGACACGGCCAAACATTCGCTCTGTTCACCTGGTGCAGCTTCTTGCAGATATGAGTAAGCAGACGGACGTGGTAGAGCAGCATCTCCTGTTCCCGTAATGTCCATGACACAAGGAACGTGGGTCGGCAACAGCGACTACCATAGAGCTGCGAAACCCAAACCCTCCCCGCTTTTCACCGCCACGTCCATCTCAGGGCGAAACCCCAGAAGAAGAAGGGAGAGTGGGGAAGAAGTTGTCCTCCAGCAGATTTTGATGAAAGGATTCTCACTCTTCCCTCCAGCTCATTATACCTGTCATACTTCCAAGCTGAATGCCCGTTTACTCCTCTTGAAAACTGGCCTCTAGCTAAAGGAAAAAGTAAAAAAAAGTCTATATATATATATATAAAAAATAATAGCAGAACATTTTTACGAGGTCATACAGTGACAGGTCCAAGCTTGGCTCTCACAGGATCACAGGCAACGGTATAAAATAATAACTCTGGAAGATAAGAGGGGCCTTTTAATTAAGGTGCTTTCTAGTCAAACGGCTGAAAACAGCTGACTGCATATCCAAAGCAGTGTGCACTGGTACTCAAGGTTGCGGACTTGTGGAAACGTATGTCGCCAGATTCGGGCTCTAAATTAACGGTCTAATGAAGATATACTTCTCTCTGTGGCGATCCTCTGAGTACTGGCCTCTGTTAAAAAAGAAAAAGTTAAAAAATTTTTTTTTTTTTTTTAAATAGTGGAAGAACGTTTTGCGAGGTCATACAGCAACACGTCCAAGCTTGGCTCTCACAGGAAGGCAACGGCATAAAATAATAACCCTGGGAGATAAGAGAGGGCTTTTTAATTAAGGTGCTTTCTAGTCAAACGGCTGAAAAAAATTTGAGGCTGCAAGGCAGTGTGTGAGAGGGGGACTCAGGAGAGGAGGGCTTTAAGAAAACTCGGGGCGAGTGAGGACTGTTAAGCACATTCGGCTGTTTATAGTGTCTCCTTCACCGTGCAGAGGGGGGTTATGCTGTCCAATTACGCCAGTTTAATTGCACGTTTAAGAGAGAACTCACAAGACAAATATGAATTTATCGCAGACAGCGACAAGCGAGAGAGGGACTGTGAGGTGGCATTGTTTGAGGTTCTGGATTAACTTTTGCTGAAAATAACTTGCAGAGTAGAGCAAGCGATGATGTTGGGCCTTCATTTCTTGAATTTTCCGGTGTTATTTTTTCCTTTTTGGAGAATATTAACCTTTCAGGCTACATAAACACTGAGGGATTTATGCTTCTTATTTACAAAACAGACTGTTTACAAGGATAAATAATACTGTGCCCACAGATTCTGCCATACACAATTCGTGTTTGGCGTACAATTGACTGTACAACAAAGAATTGCTCACTAGTTAATCCACGGTGTCTTCCTCAGGGATAGTGTACACAAATGAAGTGGGAACTTTAAATAAATCAACATTCACTGAAGCAAACAAGCAGTCATGCCATGCTTGCGTACAGTAAACCACCATCACCTTCAAATTATTTGAATGAGTTACATTCATGGGGTACCAATTTTTGGAGGGAGGAACTGGGCATTACTTCAGTGGAGGACAATTTTCCTTGTTCATACTGCATGTCCTACTTTGTCTAGGCCCTCCCCACCTTAGGCGGGCATTTCAGGGTTTTTTTTTTTTGACGGTCGGTTGCCCTGACGACATTGTCTGTAGCCCCGAAATCACTCTGACAAAACAGCCAGTGCAAGCTCGCGACCCGTGCCAGGGGTGGCTTTTGTCATTTCGGATGTCCTTCCCCACCCTGAACGGGCAATCTCATCCCTCCTCGTCCACCGCAAGCTCGGAGACGTGTCCATTCAAACAGCCCGTTACTATAGTAACGAAAATAAAATAACGAACTGCACTTATGTGTTTTAGTCCCCCCCTCCTGTCTATTTTGGGTTTTTTTTTTTTCCTTTTCAGGACATTAGGTGCACCTGTGCTAGCATCTATAAAAGGTGTAGTATCAGTGCACCTGGTGCCCTCTCTCCTCCCACAGCTTGTGGTTTTTCTGTCCCTGATTGTGTCCGGTCAGCAACTGGGTGCCTTGGCCGTTCTTTTTCTGTCGTCACCTTCATTGCCTCTCCTTTTTTTACGATTGAGTAATAAAACTTTACAGTCACCGCTGTGTGGTATTGTTTACGTTTCGGGCAGCTCCATGGCCGACCGTTACAACCGCACACAACTGCTCAAAAATAATTTATTATAGGCTGAATGAAAAAAAAAAAAACTGTTTGAATGGGATTGCATGTTATTACAGGCTCGAGCACGTATTCCAATTTTCTCGGTTAGAACACAGCAGCCCAGAGCAAGAGAGGGGGTCAAGGTTGGAACATTAATTTGGTGACTTTTTGCAAAGCTCCTCCTCTGCAATATTACAGAATTATGTGGGGAATTATGTACAAGTGGATTAATTCCACCCATACCCACGCATGTCTATTATAGTGTGTTCATTCAGATATGAAAAGTAATCATATATAGACACAACCGCCAACAATTTGAATATCATTCTTATCTGGATGAGGCAACACATCCAGCGGATGAAGCAACATTTCCAGAGGATGAGGTAATATATCCAGTGGTTCAGGTAACATATTTAGTGGATAAGAGAACATATCCAGTTGATGAGGCAACATAGTCAGTGGTTGAGGCAACATATGTAGTAGCTGGATGAGGTGAATTCAAACAATCACACTGAGGAAGAAAAGTACAGAGGTGCATTATTTTTTTTTTGGGGGGGGGGGGGGGCATGGGTGGGGGGTTGGTTCATTTAATTCGCTTAGTCACAATACAGTAGCAATGGTGATTTTAAAAAAAACTGAAAAATGGTTCTCATTTCAGCCGACTTAAATCTGTCTAATTAGCCGGGGTGTCTGGGTTCTAACTTTCATCAAATCCAATGCCTCAGAAGGCAAATGAAAATCTAATCTTAGCTGAAGGTGAAGTTGACAGATAAAAGGAGCTCTGGTGATGTACACAGCATGAACACAGACTCTGTGGAAACAAATCAAAAGTAGTTCTTTTTTTTTTTGGTTGTTGTTGTTTTCGCTTCATTTAGGTTCGTAATATTTAGTACTGAACACATACACATCTAAAAGAAAAGACAAGAGGTCGCCTCTCTCGCCTGAAGCAAAATAACCTTTTCAAAAAGACAACAACTTGGTGGTAGGGAAGGGAGAAATAAATATTTTTTGGTCAAAAAAAATGTTTGTATAATCACATTAATTGTAAGGGTCAGCAAAAGGGGGGGGGGGGGGGGGGGGGTACAGCAATAACCACACAAAGGCCAGAAATTATGCCAAATCAATTCACGTCGTGGGCCACAACAAACTGAACAACAACTGCAACAAGGTGGTAATAAATGCTCATTCAATTTTCCCTGTAATTGATTCTTTCTTTCTTTTCATTCGTAGGGCTTGGTACCATAATCAGCCGAAGTCGTGAGCAAAGTAGTAACCTAGGTGACGGTTTGATCGTTTATTAATTGGGTAAATAATGGCCCCTATAATTATCCTATTTTCCTCTAGGTTTGAGCCAGCACAGCAGTATTTATCTGATTTCTGTGCAATTCTCCTATTAGAGTCGTGAATGTGTTTCACCTCGAAATCCCAGACGCCACACTACAGAGCGTGAAGAAAGCATCGTATTCAAACCTGCATTCCTCCAACAGACTAATATTAATGAGGATTGCCATGACAGTTCCGAACTTCAAAGTTCTTTTAAAATATATTTATCCGGGAAATATTCAGTGACTCGAGCTACAGGTTTGGCAGCACTGAGTGGCAACACCTCCTGACACATTTTTTTTTTTTTTAAATCTTAAATGACAAAAGGGAACAGTTCACATAACGGATTGTCACACTGAATGTCAGACAGACTGATTTCCAAAAAAAAAACTCCAAAACTCCAAAGTGATGTCACACACAAAAAACTAGCCATAAAAAGATGTGAAAATTGATTTCGGCATGCGCCACATTCCGGAAAACGCAGCAAACGCATTAAGGCGACTTGCGAGACGAACTGTGAACGAACGGCTTTTTATCGCACATTCGAGTGATTAAAGTTTCCGATTGAATTTGCGATGGCACTGTGCGTTCACACACCCAACTCTTCCTCGGTGGAACCAGCCTGCCATCATTACACAGTGCACGGTTTGTCATGCTTGCCAAGTAGTCCGTCGTGGGGAAAATATTATAATAAAGCACATTTCATTCATATTCTGTTAGTAAATGATATTGCTGTAGAAGTGCGAGGAACTGCCGCTGTGCAGACGTGCTTTATTGTGGTAGTGACGGTTCTTACCACTGGCAGACTCACTTCAAAGGGCAGAAAAATAAAATAAAGCAAAAAAAAAAAAAAAAAAAAAAGCAAAATAAAGCAATTAATTTTATGTTTTAACTAAGCTTCAGAAAGCATTGAGCTGCAAAACCAGCAATGCACACAAATTGCCGCGAAGCAGACATCTCATTAAGGCAACCCACTTAAGGGCAGATTTACTCGGAGGAGGCCAATCAAATCAGAAGACTCAACACAATAACACTTCCAGGAACAGTGCCTTACAGTGTGTAGTGAAGGCGAAGCATTTTGTGCCACAGGGTGCAGATTCATAAGCCGCTAATAGCCGACTGATTGTGCAAAAACTTCACTATTTTTACATAAAAATCCCCAAAATCCCCAGTTTTGCAGAGAGTGGTTGAGGTGCAGTTTGAATTCCATCATGTAATAAATGGCTGAAGAGGATTTTTTTATGCAAATGAAAAATATGGTTGATGAACTGTCACCATATTTGCTAAGGCATAATGAGAAGTCTTTTGTTAAAAACCAACATCTCTGAGATCTATGATTCAGAACCGTGCACATTACATCACATTTTTAATAGAGCTGCCTCATTTAATTAAGTTTCAGGGTCAAATTGGTGTCTTAATTCCTTTCAATTTGCCCTCCGGATTCATATCAAATCACTCTGGCCATTCCAAATTGTCTCTTACGTGCAGATTGTGCATTGTTGCATTAACAACTCTTTGTGGATATTGGTTTTTAAACCGCTCGAAATTAAACACTGAAAGATCGTTCATTTCAGACCAAGCACCTTGTCAAGTGCCTGGAGAAAAAAAACTACTTCAGAACTGTTATGAAGTAGCTTCGTTTTGTTCATGTGCAGGTTTTGCATATGAGAAAAAGGGAAAGAACTTCAGCTTCAGATACTGTATGTGAGTCATTGATTAGAATTAAATGTCCTTGATGCTCTTGTTGTGATTTACAATCAATGCACAATTTTGCTTTTTTTGGACCATAAGCTGGTGGCAGATGATCTGAACGTTGAGAAGGTTGTCACGTCTCATGATTCATTGTGGATTCTAAAATGGAAAACAGGACAGGCTCACGTCTAGAATCTAAGCTTATCCCCCAAACAAAATAAAAACTCATTTAAAAAAAATATATATATATAAATAGCAAAAGCTGTTGGAAATTATTTCCAAGGCCTATCTCTCGGTTTTCAGCCAATTTATAAATGGTTTAAAAGCCTTGAAAATGCCACTCAAGAAAAGAATATTGTGTAAACGTTCCATTTTTCCATATGCTTATCTAGTGTAAAAAAACAATTCTTCTAGCGATGGTCATTGCCTGACGAGTATCTGACGAGCGTGTGAATGTGCTTCTCCGCCATCTTTCCGGATAAACACTTCACCACGGGGAACATGGCGGTTGTCAGACATCTTGCTCATTTCGTGAAAGGCACGAGATATAGTGCTGAAGTTGTACACAGTCTAATGAGCCAGAACCGACTAGACACTTTCTCATATTGCAAAGCAAACATTTGTTCGTCAAAAGAAAAAAAATGAACAAAACAACTACTCCTTTACAAAGCCATATAGGCTATTATTAGTTGCGTGTACATTACATTTTGTACACTCAGATCCCACTATAATGCTGAATTTAAGAGTTATTTTTCTATATTTCTCCCCAGGGAGTTACGCTTCATAAACTTCCCAGATATTTATGAGTGTGCCTCCTCATTCCTCCACCAATGATATGACAGTTACACTCCAGTGCTTCGTTACCGTTGACAACAAGTGTTTTTTTTTTTCTTTTCTTTTTTCTTTTTTCTATTCCTTATAGTTAAATACTCGTCAACAAGCTCTGTGCTTCCTGGCATAAAATGTGGCCCATTCGACAATATACCTATTTGGATGTGATTACAGGCTCAAGCACGTATTCCAATTTTCCTGGTTTAGAACACAGCAGCCCAAAGCAAGGGAGGGGTCACTGCTGGGACATTAATTTGGTGACTTTTCATAAAGCTCTTTATCTGCTATATTACAGAATTGTGTAGGGAATTATGTGCAACTGGATTGAATGGACCCGTAGGCAGGTCCATTATAGTGTCCATTCAGGATTGGAAATATTCATAAATAGATGCCCCCCCCCCCCAACAATATGTATGTGTGCTTTCTTAAAATTTATGTTATAGGGTTACTTGGCTAGAAAACTAAATTTACCACGATAATGCAAATTTAAGATAGCAACAATTGTGACATTGTGAGTAAGATTCAACCAACAGTACCAACAGAGCTGATTTACGTCCATTGTGGTGTAAACTGCCTTTCTCCCCCTTTAGGGTATAAATCGGTATGTGACGTCACAGAAATCAAAGCCAAGCGAAGGTGTGGAGTACGGGAGATAGTGATAAAGGCAGAGAAACAGTGTGAGGGTTTTTAAAAATGAAAAAAATTCTCAACAAAACCATTTCTATACGTACCCCACTGTGTGCCCTGGGGCGTTGTCATTCTAAAACAGGAAAGGGCCTTCCCCAAACTGCTGGGGAAGCACAGAATCATCTAGAATGTAATTGCATGCTGTAGCATTAACATTTGCCTTCACTGGAACTAAAGGGCTAAGCCCAAACTATGAAAAACAGCCCCAGGGGCATGCAGATACTGGTCATTTAATGGACCTAGTTTGTAGGTAAACCAAGCACCAGGTAAATCAACTCAAAGGGCCACATCAGCAACTATGGTCAAAAAGGGCAGGCGCTTGGGTGCACAGACAGCAATCCCCCCCCCCCCCCACACCCCCCCCCTTCCCCCAATGCACATGCCAGATCTTAGCTTAGGGTGGCAATCCTTCCTGCGTCTAGAATTGAAGTCTCTTAACTGAATGAAATGGCGCCATAGGTTCTCAGCCTCACAAGGACTGCGATTTGCCGTAAATAAAAAACAGAAGCGTTTCTGGCATTAAAACAGTACGGCTGCTTTCACGGACGTCTACTCGCGGTAGCAAAACAAAGGCTAAAACGCCGTAGGTAATCATTTTCCCCTGTGAGGTCAGAATTATGGCACATTCACAGCCATATTGGCAGTCAGGGACGGCCGTAAATATACCGCAGAACGAAATAGCGGAACACAGCTCCGCGCGTCTTAATGAAACTTTTCATCGTTCGTCGTTATAACCTTTTTTTGGCGGCTGCCAGTGAGAAGGGGTTAGAGAACGACAGCGGTGAGAGATTTAATGCCGGTGGACTTAACAAGTCAGATCGAGCCGGGCGGGGTGCCGGGGTGTTTTCGTGAAGGAGTACGGAGACGGGACATGACACAGCATCTTAGGAGCTCCTCAGCCGGAAACATCGCCCTGAGAGCACAGGGGAGCTTAACACAAGCTGGCTGAACGCAGATTCCCACCTCAACGCAGGACCCGCCGTGAATAACAGAGAGAGAGAAACGCTCTCGACTTACGGGCCTGGTCTCCACTGCGTTTCAAGGTGATTAATTTAATTGATTCAATTATTAAAATGGCCGTGGTCAAGCCTTAATTGGTTAATTAATAAATGAATGGGCTAATTAAGGCTGTGTCTGCTCTGCGGGCAGTAACTTTGGCGATGCCGTCGGTAAAGATCCTGCACTTGCCAGGTCTTCGCTGCCAACCGGTGTGAAAACAAAACGCATATATGACATACTTCTGATGATGATGATGATGATGATGGATGGTGATGATGAAGGTTGAAGTGTCCCGTTTCCTTTTTGGGGAAATGAACGACAGGAGGAGAGGGATCAACGCTTATATGACATATTTCTGATGACGACGATAATGGTGATGAGGAAGGCTGAAGTGTCCCGTTTTCGTTTTGGGAAATGAACGACAGGAGGAGAGAGAGGGCTCCTCTCGGCCCTGCTCAGCGTGCGAGGCCGCACCCCCCTCCAGTTCGGCATGATTGCTGTGAATATCAGCTCGGCGAAGGTCACCTGTCACCCCCTCACCTGTCACAGGCAATCTGCCCCCGGGCGGAGGGAAGAGCGCGGGCCTGTCGATACCTGTCCTTTCTGCCAGGTTATTAAACCAAGTATCTCTCTCTTTTTTCTTTTTTTCACGGTCCGGGTCTCATCAGGCTTCAAAACGTGTTGCATCTCATTTCCTGGTCCGTCGGACACTTTCATCCTGACTGACAAATTAGATAGCTACCGTAGCCTTAGCAACACAACCCCCCCCCCCCCCCCCCCCCCCCCCCCCCCCCCCCCCCCCCTCATAGCCTTTTCCTGCTGAGTGGCCAAGTCTAGCTTCTGATACAGCTCTTAAATGCAGAACTCATAGGTTTTTTTTCTGTCATGAACTTCCTTATGGCCCAACAACTAAAACAAATGCCCCAGTGGAACGATTGGGACACTGTGCTACAGGAGGTGGTACATTCCATTTCATACATTGCACCAGGCATCTTAAACACTTTGTCTTTTACCTCACTAGCTTTTTGAGTGTTCAGGCCTGGTTTCTGCACAATTTACCTTATTCTGTACATCATCATTGTGACATTTCTCTGTACAAAGCACTATAAAAATAAAATCGATTTGATTTGATTTGATTTGTGGTATTAACCACAAATAAGGGTGTGTCCTCAACAACATTCTCAGTCCTGCCGTCTAAGCATCCAGATGAACTTATTTACAGGAACAATCCCACGCTCAACAATCCTTGGTTTTTGTGTATAATTTCTGGATAGCATGATAGCATGGCTCAAAGATTTAAGATTCAGATGAGCATCATTGATCTACTGCTCATAAAGATCTCTGATATTAAAATGCACATTTTAATTCACTGTCAATAGTTCTTAAAAGCAAAAAAATTACATCAGATCAGTTTTTATCGCAGTAGGAGAAAGATGCGCTAAACTGTAGAAATGTCAGTAATACTTCACTTTAAAGTACCATCTTGAACACTTCAATATGAAAATAAATTGAAAGTCAAGATTTCCGGAATGGTACTGGTTCATTTCCAGAAAAGTTTTTTGGAATTGCTCCCATTAAAATGAGAGATTTGTTTCTATCTGCCTGTTTTAAGTTTTCTTTTCTTTTTTTGCCATCACACAAAACAAGAACATATCCGGCCAAAAACAAGGAAGCTCTGCAGACTCCGCACTTAAAAAGCTGAACCCCAGCCCGGTGAAATTCATAATTCAGACGGCTGCAGACCATGTCAAAACTTCCGAGCCGCCTCATCTTGTGATCTGGATATAATTGTGTTGTTTATTACAGTTTGAAGGTGTTTCTCCGGAAAGCTCGCCGGCGGCGGCGGAGACGGATGTTTCCGGAAGCCCGGCGGGACCCCTCGCGTCTCGTCCCGGGACGCTGACGAGAGCAGGCAAGCTGCCATCAGCCCCGCAGATCCTGCCCTGCGCCCCTCTTAAATATCCAACCCCGCACCCCTCATAAATATACAACGCCTGCAGCCAGCTTAGCGCTCTCAAAAAAAAAAAAAAAAATTTATTATGTTTTCAGATGAATCACCAGGCGTTTCAGACAATTTTAACACCCCCCCCTCCCCCCCTGCCCCCGATCCCTAACCTACAAAGCATTAGAAATGAAGGGCAAAGAAAGCAATAACAAGGGCCCGTGATGCTCTGAGAAATCGTATCAGGAAAGCCGGAGTGCTACCGGGCCTTAGAGTAGCAGCACAAGTGACCAAATTCCCTCAGATGTTCTGCCTGTGCCTGACCAGGCCACGCGGACCTGTTTCAGGTCTGAACACAAACTGGGTTTCAATGCACCCCCCCACCAGATCAGCTCACCACGGCCACGCAGCGGTACAATCGCGCTCGCCTTTTTGGAACTACTGATCCCCCCCCCCCCCCCCCCGACCCCCCCCCCCCCGCCGAGCGGACGGACAGAGCTACAACAGGGCCGAACGCCGCCCACCGCTGTGCGACATTTTCCCCTCCGTCCGCCTTTCATTTCGCCGGGTCCGCTGCGGAAATGTCAGAGAGAGAGACTGTTTGGTGTCTCTACCCCCCCCCCCCCCCCCCAACCCCCCCCCCCAAACCCCCCCCCCACCCCCCGTGTTCCTGACACAGGATCTGCTGTTGCCTCAATCCTTTGAAGAGTAGTTTTTTTGGGGGGGGCGATTTTTCTATTTTTCTGAATTCTAAGTCAGTGTTCTAGATCTCCATTGCTTTCAGTAGTCATTGTGACATCAGCAGCAGAAGGTTCAGTCAACAACGTTCTAATCACATATCTGTGACCTCACGCCTTAAAGGGTTAATCGCTGTGAGTCAGCCACACATCACCCAGACAAAAAACCCGCACGACTCCTACGGAGGTTAAAACGTGCAGCGGAAGATGTTTTCGTAAGTTTTGTGCAACTTTGGAAAGTCTTCACTTACTTTACGGAATTGGAGAGGTGGCCCACATGCCCGTGAGCGAGAAGCAAAGCCGTATTGACTATCCTGAGCATTCATACAGAACTGCAGAGTCATCTAAGGGGAAGTTGCTATTCAAACTAAAAAAAAAAAAACCTTCTAAGATTAATGCAATGCTGTACGGCAACGAAGCAACTGGCTTGTCTGTCTGAATTGAATTTAGAGGTACAGTATGGGTTTTTTTTTTTTTTTTTGCTCTTTGCTGACCTGTTCCAACTGGAGCCAGGAGGTCTGGTATTGGTCACGGATGAACGGACACATCGCTGGAGGACTGCAAGTATGGAGGAACGGCAAAAAAAACATGCTGAATGTAGCTGAAGACAAGAAAACTTTAGAACGACAGAGGTAGCTACTTTCAAAAAAGATATATGGTTGCATTTCTGAAACAATCTCACGCTGTAGATGTTTCAGTTTCTTCACAAACTAAACAGGTTGCATATCTTTGTACAGCAGAAAATCTGCACTGGAATGAATTTAACATTTGACCCCCCCCCCCCCCCCCCCCCCCCCCCCCCCCCCCAAAACAAGCTGCTCTGAGCTGTCGCAGAAGAACAGTGAGCAACGTTGACGGTACGCCTGCCCCTTATTAGCAAACCTGTCAACAGATCATTTTTCTAAATATGTTAAGGTCCTTCTCTGTATAGCATTCTGACAAATAAGGTATTTAATCTGCATAAATACTGCACAGATATTAATGGAATGTCCATAGATTAGCTGGAATCACACTGGTCGTCATTGGTGATTCCAGTCTTCAGTCAAACACTGTGTGTTTAGAGTGTTGTTCGTGAGATGAATTAGGGATGGGTAGCTGCATCAGAGAGCACAAACGGAGGCTCCGGGGGGGGTGTGTTCTGAACGGGCTTAAGCCGTCTAAATCAGAGCGAATAACATGCAACATCACGCGTCTGAACGCAGCGCATCCCTGCACGCCTCCCGCAGTGCCCGGGCGTGGGTAAACCTCATCTGCATGTGCGCGCGCTCCGATCTGGGATTCGCTCCGACCTGTTATGCTGCTGGGGGGGCCGCCGTGCCAGCGGGGGGGCCGGGGGGGGGGGGGGGGTGTATGGGGGGGCAGGGGATGGGGGGAGGTGCTGAGATTACGTTCAACACGCCATGCGTCAGTGGCTAAACGCCAAACAAACAGAAGCCAAAAAGAAAGGCGGGGGGGGGGGGGGGGGGGGGGGGGGGGGGGGGGGGCGAGAGAAATCCCTCCTCCTCCCCCCCGGCCAGCCCGTCTGTGTGGAATTCCAGAGAGCAAGGGGACAACCAGGGGAGCAAAGCCACACACCCAACGCAGCAGGAGCCCAGCAAACTCTGAACGCATTCACAATGTTGCCGAAACATTTCATCAATATTTTGACCGTAATTCTTTTTCCAATTTGCACGCATAAAAGCGTGTAACAGCAAAGTGGAAACATTACAGTAACAAGGACAGTGCGGGACAGGCAAGAAAACCGCAAGAGAGCTTATCCAGTAACCTCCCTTATCATGTTACACATTACATACAAAAACTTCTATAGAAAGGGGACTAGTAGAAAAGAAAAAGAAGAAAAAAGTTATTCTAAAAGCGAAGAGAAAATGAGGAAAAATAAAAACAAAATTCCAGGGAATAAAACGCTGACACGTGACCAGCAGTGAAGCAGCGATTACGGGTGGTGTGGTTAAGAGTTCATTGCCAGCGTCGTGAGAAACGCTTTGCGCTCAGCTGGGAAACGGCGATAGCGCGCAGGCGGGGGGGGGGGGGGCGGAGACAGGGAAGGCACGCTCGGGGAGCGGGGGCGACCGGGAAAGCTGCCCCCCCCCCCCCCCACGCCACACGCGCTCTCTCTGACGCACACACGCGCTGTCAGGCAATTCCGCCAACCCGCCAACGGGACATGATTCCAGCCGAACGCGCAAACCGCCGACGTCGTCTTTCGCTGCCGTACCTGCGAAGCGGTCGTTCGGGACGCGCCCCGTCGTACCCCATACGTTAGTCCGCCGCTCTGTGTCATTATTTATTTGCTTAGCTGGCGCTCTTATCCAGGGCAAACGCGTGCGGGTTACAACGCGGTTTTTTATTTTATTTTTATTTTTTTTTTACCGTCGTGTTTATTTATGAAGCGATACTGGGGCAAGTGCCTCCCTCTCTCTCTCTCTCTCTCTCTCTCTCTCTCAAGGGTACGAACGGGAGTGTGACCTTCCGGGGGGGAGACGAACGTGAAAGTTATGAGCCCCATAAGGGCCCTGACCCCCATCAGACGCGGTATCGACCGTACGCGCAGGTTCTGGGGGGGGGGGGTCATACGAGGTCCCCCGCAACGTGAAATGTTTTCTCCAGGTGTGCGCTCGGTGTTCCAGAGAAATATTCCCCCCAGTCCCGTGGTGTACCCAGCTGGGGAGACAGTGCCGGGATTTGTCCCGGGAACGGGATCCAGATCAAATCCTGAACGTGGTCGTTAGCACATAGATGGCCATTAGCCTTGTGATTCAGGCAATGCATGACTGGTCAGAACTTGGCCAAATGAGGGGAGTTTAAGTCGGCAGGGTAGATCCTTGTGTAATCATTCAACAGCAATGATTACACAAGGATCTACCCTGCCAACTCAACTCAAATTCAACAGCAATAGGCCATTTAATTCCTATTGTTCTGAATTTAACGTAATCACCTTTTCCTTGCATCTTGTATTTGTCACTCAAACCAATTATTATTATTATTATTATTATTATTATTATTATTATTATTATTATTATTATTATTATTATTATTATTATTCTGTGTTTCTACCCAGTAATGTTGATAACGAATAGCAGCAGCCAGTCTACAGCTGACATCGGTCTGCAGTCACTGTCTGTTAGATAAAGACCCGAAATGGCATCAGGAAAGGGCCAAGCCGGGCCTGTCGGCCATCGAGACAGAGTGGGGTGGGACGGGGACAAATGTTTTTTTTTTTTTTTTTTTAAGGGCCAAGACGAGAGGAGAGGAGGCACATGACGCTCTGGTGTACGGCCGGGTAAGAGCAGGGAAGGAAGTCCGGGACGGGAGAGGTACAAGCCCCTGCTGACGAAAAATCTGTCTGAACCACCCTGCTGGACTCTGGCTTTGGAATAACTTAAAGGTGCATAAAAATCTCTCTCTATGTCTCTGTCTCTCCACCTCTCTCTCCCTCTGTTTCTGTCATTGTCCTGTCTCTTTGTCGCTGTCTCTCTGTCATTGTCACTGTCTCTGTCTCTCTGTCAATGTCACTGTCTCTCTCTCTGTGTCTCTGTGTCTCTGTATCTCTCTCTCTCTCGCTCTCTCTCTCTCATAGCCCCGCTATAAACCTTAAAGAAAGGATACTTTTCACCTCCGGGCTGCTCACGCTGAATAATTATGATGCCAATTAAAATAATAATAATAATAATAATAATAATAAAACAACAATGATGAAGTAGCCCATTTCACCCGAGGATCTCAAAGCTGCTCACGGTGCGATGCTCTTTATCATTCAGCAAACAGCAGCCCCTCCTGTTCCAGCCCACTAATACGCAACAATTAGGAACAAGTGAATTATGAATTATGAATAGCCATAACAAACTTGGGATAATTGCACTCAAATTACATCTACAAGCAAACGGGCATTGTTAAACCTAATTGTAATCATAAAAACCGGGAATTATTGCAATTATTCCGTAGACAAGCAATTAAACTATTCTTAATATGACTTGTACCAAAAAAAAAAAAAAAAGCACTTGTCGAGGTAATCAAAGTTATCCAATCCTCCAGTAAGCTTCGCAATTAAAGTGCCTGCTGAAAATATGGCACCGGTATTCACGCAGGCCAACTGGCCGTGGCAGCAAAAATGACTCAACAGAGAAAATATGATGCAATAAACAGGGCATACTAAGACTTTCGGGAAGGGGGGGGGCATAAAAATATGAAAATGGGAATTTAATGTGATCGTTGAGTAAGTAAACAGGAAGGCCAACTCAAGAACGAGCTTAAGTCTGGGAGTTAGGAGATCTGACCCCTGCAGAGCCTTTGCAGGCACAGGAGGGTTGGGGGGGCTTTGACATGGGGGGGGGGGGGGGGGGGGGTAAATGTACTTCAGCATATTTCCATCTGTCAGCAGATCAAAGCGCCCCGCCCCGCCCTGCAACCACCCCACTGAATAGAGTCGAGAAGCGAAGGTCACTGGGATTCGCACAGAGAAAGTGCTGACGCTCCCGCCCGTCCATGCCGCTCGCTGGCTGACGTAAGAGCGCATGCGTAATCAGGCTTATGGGCGGCTCTGATCTTCAATCGACGGCCGGATCATCTCCATTGATAGCTCTGTTTTTTTTTTTCCTCTTGCCATTAAGGCTCAGCTAGCAGCTCTCTCGTTTTATTATGAGGGAAACGAGAACTCTAAACGAAAGAGAACCTCAAAGGGCTCTCGCGCAAAAGAGTGCAGAGAGATTAACCCCTTTTTTCCGATCATGATGTATTTGTACTTTTTTGTACAATTATAGGGAAATGAATCAAAGTGCCCAGCTACAGTGTGTACTCATCAATTTCAATTCACACACTGAAAACAAAGTACAGGGGTGCTGTTATAAAAGTACAGGTGCTCGTCCCTGGGGCTGTACCCTGTTCAGGTACAAAGTAGTTCCTTTAGTGTGAGTATTTCTTCATAACCACTTTTGTGCTTACACTTTGTTACCATTTAACTGTCACCTGCCCCTGACGTAGATCCAGCTGGATGATTTGTTCAATCTGCAACACGAAACGCGTAACAGCTAGATCCCGAGGTCCGGACTGAGAGCGATTAATGACTCGTATTACACACCGAACCGACATCCGACAGCCAATAGAAAAACAGGACAGTTATACGGCAGTTACGCTGCGGTGCAAGTGGCGACCCCCGGCGCCGAGCGCAGACTCCGATTGGTTCCCAGCCCGGGCCGCCTGAGGTCTCACGAAGCCTGACGGCGTATCCTTGAGCCGCGGAGGGACACGCGAGGGGAAGGGGTGCGCTGCGTCCCCCAAAGGGGGGGGGGGGGGGGGCGTCTGGTCTCTGTCTCTGGGAGGGGGGGGGGGGGTTAGGTTAGGCTCTGTCTCTGTCTCTGTCTCTGGGGGGGGGAGGGGGGGGGGGAGTAAGCCCCTAACCCCGCGGGGAAGCGGCACCGTCGCCGTGACTGATCGCTGTCAGCCTCGCCGCGGCTTCCTGACAAGGTCGTCTGAAGGGCGCGGCTCGGAGCTCACGGCGGCGGCAGGTGAAATAAGGCCTTCAGTCTGTGACAGGAAACTGTCCGCACTCCCGCCCTCCGCCCCCCCCCCGCCCCTTCTAGGCATTCCGTAAATCGTAAATGTTTTACGGACTGATACTCCTAGACGGGATTCAGGTCACGGAATGGTACAACTTTGTCACAAACAAAGTTACTTGTTTTTTTAAAACAGAATTTTCTTGTGAATCTGTAGGTCAGCTCTACACGACGGAATCAGAAAACGGTTTCAGTATTCTGACTGAAAATCCAGAACCTGTCATTTTCACGGTTCCTCCAAAGGCATCCCTAAAAAAATTTTTTTTTTTAAATCAATCCTGCGAGTAACTTTAACTTTTTTTTTTTGCTGTTCTGATCTACATTTTTTTTTCCCTCTTTTTCTCCTAATCTACCGCGCCGAGTTTGCAGGCTGCTCGTTTCGCTTCAGCCTTCCGTTCAGAGCAGCGCTGACAGGCGTGCGTTCCCTCCGAAGCGTTTGAGAGCAGCCGCCGTTTCTCCTCACTCGAGCACCCGAAAAAAGAAAAAGCACGGCCCAGTTATTTTCCCCCTTTCATATTTTGGGAGTTTAGGCTCTGTGTGAAAAAAGAGCGGAATTCTGACATTTCCTTCGCCAATTTCCCAACGTGCAGCCGGAAACTAAATGTTGAGCAAAGCACGGTAAAAGAGTTGGGACCGTGATTCAAAAAAACATTTGTTTCTGATGTCTGCAAAAAATGCAAGCGCTACTGTTTTCTTTTCTTTTTTTTTAAATAAAAAGTTTAGTTTTTTTTTCCAAGGAGGGTTTTTTTCTCTTAATTTAATAGACATATGAAATAGAAATTGCTGAACGTGTCTGGAATGAACTGTGGGTTTAATTGTATTTTGTTTCTTTCTTTCTTTGTTTTCAAATATAAATGTGTGGGGCTACACGAATCTTATTTCCACCCCAATTTGGAATGTCCAATTATCTGCAACGGCAGCCACATTCAGGTGTGAACCCCACAGCCGATTTGCGAGAGTGTGGACATGAACTGTGGAGCTAATCCAGCGGTAATTATCCCTATATATACACGTACCAAAAAAAGACACAGCTGTCATTCCGGTCTAGCATGTGGTTACAGTGACAGACTCAGAATCTGAGGACTGTGGCCTTGTCTACCCTGTCGACTTGCAGGACAAGATTCGATCCTATACGCCTGCTCGACCACTCCGCTCTGCAGCAGCAGGGCGCCTTGTACCCCCTCCCACCCGAGTAAAGGGATCACAGAGCTTCTCCACCCTAGCTCCCCAGTGGTGGAACGAACTCCCTGTCCCTCTCCGAACCTCTCCCTCACTACCCATCTTCCGCCGTGGTCTGAAGACTAATTTCTTCAGACTATACCTGGACTAACTACCACCACTCCACTGTATATGTCATTCTAAATACCCCCCCCCTTTCATGACACTCGTTACATGTTCCCCCATCCCAGAACGTTTTGGTAATTTGTATTTGTCCTAATACTGTAGCTTGTTCTTCTGCCTAGTTGGCTTTGCAGAGGCTAGGTCAGAATAGTGTTCACTGTGTGAACTAAACTGTCTTGGCTAGAAATAGCTGTACAAAATAAGTACTGTATCTTAGTGAACCTGTGTTTTGTAGTTGTCCATGACCATGAAAATGCACTTTTTGTACGTCGCTTTGGATAAAAGCGTCTGCCAAATAAATGTAATGTAGTGTACCAGATGTGGCACCGCTGTCCTTGACATGTACTTTGCCGAGGGCCTCAGACACTGAAAACACAGACTGGACCCCACAGCCTAAACATCCCAAAATCCAACTAACATCTATTTAATTTGCCAGCTGTGCCCCGTGTCTGCAACGGCTGAAAACCTGGGGCTGTGTTGCTCAGGGATACCCAGAGGAACTTAACACAACTTTTTTAATATAGTATCCATTCATATAGCGAGATGGGACAGACACCAAAGAAATTCAGTTTGAGTACTTTGCTCCAGGGCACAACATCACTGTCCTACCTGGGAATCGAACCTGCAACCTTTGGGTTACAGTCACTGGCGTGTAGATGAATGCAATCCACGACTTTGTGCGGGGCATGGGTTGCACAGCGACCCATGGGGGGTGGGGGGGTGGGGGGGAGGGAGCCAGGCTGTGGAAAGAATAAATAAAAATCGCCCTGCCATGTGCGAAAAATGATGGCTGTGCTTTTTTTTTTTGGGGGGGGGGGGGGGGGGCTTTTTTCAGCTTTATTAGACAGGATAGTGTAGAGAGAGAGAGAGAGAGAGAGAGAGAGAGAGAGAGAGAGACGTGCGACAAAGGTCGACGGGCTTTGAAAATGGCTTCAGTTTCATTGGGACGGCAGGGACCCTAACCCAATTTCGGCGAGCTCCCAGGCCACCGCGGAGAGACAGCCCGCGTCCCTCCGTCCACTCGTCTGAATTAACACAGATCGCTGTCGCCAACGGTCACTCCAGAGCCAATAAAAATGTCTGTGGCACCTTCAGTCCCCTCAAAGGGACTTTCTGAGGTTCGAGAAAAGGCTCTGAAACATGGGTAGTGCTCTAGAAGCACAAAATGTTCCTCAAAAAGAGGTATTTGGTTATTTTACCTGGCCATTTTTCTAAAAAAAAAAATTAATTTAAAAACACAGGTCCCATTAAGCAGAAAATACACGACCCTAAAATCCTGTGCATGCATAGGTAAGTACTGTCAACCAAATGTTTCACTTTGTTACAAAGCTGCAGTGTAATTAGACAGGTGTGAAAGCCTACTGATATAAAGAGGAACCAAACTTGTGTGGCCCTGTGGAAATTCAACTTCATAATTAAATCATCCAACATCGTTATCTCATTACGTTTTCAGGAGATTCTATTTACAGGAGTTGTTTTAGAGTCTAGTTAAACAAAAAGGTCAGTCTCTCTCTCTCTCTCTCTCCTCTCTCTCGCTTTCTCTCTCCCTCCCATTCTCTCTCTCTCCCCCCCCCTCTCTCTCTCTCTCCCTCTCCCTCTCTCCATTGTGACCTCAGCAGGTTGCTTGGATACCTTTTCGTATTTTCATTTTCAGGTTGGTGCCGGCAGGCAGGAGCGCGTGCTGGACGGACACCGTGTCCGGGGGCAGTCTTTGTCCTTCTGCCCACTTCAGAGCACATAAATCAGGCCTCCGGCTCGAACCAGGGCCCCCCCCCCCCCCCCCCACGACCCCCTACCCCCCCGACCCCCCCGGCCTATATGAGCGCAGTCACGAACTAGGGCAAGGCAAGCCGCTCAGAAAAAAAAAATGTTAAAATTCCTCCCTCGCTCCACCTCGCTCCGTACAGTATCCCTCTCGTACTCCCTGGCAGAGCCGCTAATAAACGGCTGCCACCTCCCATTACGGCGGCCTTCGTGTCTACCGCGTTCACATACGGAGGCTCGCCGAGCGGGATTACCCCCCCCCCCCCCCCCCCCCCCCCCCCCCCCACCCCTCCGCCAGCACAACCGCTTACGGGCTAATGGCCATTTTATCCAAAGGGAAGCTTAAATCAATACGAGTTCTCTGTTCCTTCAGGAGGCCTCGCGATAGGTCAGCGCTTTGCATATCGTTCCGAGGGTCGGTTTCCCATTGGCTCAGGCCACTGTGCATGTCCTCGGGGGGGGGGGGGGGGGGTGGCTGGAAGACAGGAATCTGCGAAGATTCTCCCCTGCTGAGTGTAATCCTTTTCAGAGGCATTAAAGTTTTGTGTTTCGCACCGCGGTTACTGGTGTCTAACAGGGAAAGTGCATTTTGCGGCACTTTTGCGGCAAAAAAAAACCGGTTTTCCTGGTGGAGACAGTACAAGTCAAGAGCGTGTTCTGTGTTCATCAGTAGCAGTGTTATTAGCTCAAAGCGTAGCGCGAGATCCCACAGGTGGGCTAACATCCGGCTGCTGGTCATACCCGGAACCGACTGGACAGCTCCTGATAATCCAGCCAATGAGCAGCATAGCACTGTGTCACCTCACAGTAAGAAGGTACTGAGTTCGAAGGCCGGACGGAGGGCCTTTCTGTGTGGAGTTTGCACGTTCTCCCCGTTTATGTGTGGGTTTCCGTGTGGACTCTGGTTTCCTCCCACAGTCCGAAGACACGCAGGTCAGGCTAATTGGCTAGTGTGTGGGCCCTGCGATCGATTGGTGACCTGTGCAGGGTGTATTCCTGCCTCTCACCCACTGCATTCTGGGATGTGATCCACACACCCCACCCCCAAACCAGGAATAAGAGGTTTAGGAAACGGATGGATGAATTACCCACAGGTCTATGATTTAATACATTCTGTGCTAAATAGCTCAAACCTTTGGATAAATCAGGCTTATGTGATTTATGATTTTTATTTTACATTAATAAATTTTTAGCTTGTCGTTTTTTATTAGGTAAAAATGTTCCGTCGAGCCCCGCGCTCCGTACACGCCCGCGATTATCTTCCCGATTTTATTTTTCCCGGCGAGAGTCGCGAGCGCTGACAGCGAGCGGACGTGACGAGGAGGAAACCGCCGCCGGTCTCTCAGAGCCGCGGCGCGCCGCGTCCCCGCCTCCCGCCGTTCAGACGCGCAGCGTCCGCACGGTGACTGCACTCCGTCTGCGCACACAGGAGCAGGCACGGTCTGATTACACTCCGTCTGCGCACGCAGGAGCAGGTACGGTCTGTTTACACTCCGTCTGCGCACGCAGGAGCAGGTACGGTCTGATTACACTCCGTCTGCGCATGCAGGAGCAGGTACGGTCTGTTTACACTCCGTCTGCGCACACAGGAGCAGGTACGGTCTGTTTACACTCCGTCTGCGCACACAGGAGCAGGTACAGACTGTTTACACTCCGTCTGCGCACACAGGAGCAGGTACAGTCTGTTTACACTCCGTCTGCGCACACAGGAGCAGGTACAGTCTGTTTACACTCCGTCTGCGCATGCAGGAGCAGGTACAGTCTGTTTACACTCCGTCTGCGCACGCAGGAGCAGGTACAGTCTGTTTACACTCTGTCTGCGCACACAGGAGCAGGTACAGTCTGTTTACACTCCGTCTGCGCACGCAGGAGCAGGTACGGTCTGTTTACACTCCGTCTGCGCACGCAGGAGCAGGTACGGTCTGTTTACACTCCGTCTGCGCACGCAGGAGCAGGTACAGTCTGTTTACACTCCGTCTGCGCACACAGGAGCAGGTACGGTCTGTTTACACTCCGTCTGCGCACGCAGGAGCAGGTACGGTCTGATTACACTCCGTCTGCGCACGCAGGAGCAGGTACGGTCTGTTTACACTCCGTCTGCGCATGCAGGAGCAGGTACGGTCTGTTTACACTCCGTCTGCGCACGCAGGAGCAGGTACAGTCTGTTTACACTCCGTCTGCGCACACAGGAGCAGGTACAGTCTGTTTACACTCCGTCTGCGCACACAGGAGCAGGTACGGTCTGATTACACTCCGTCTGCGCACGCAGGAGCAGGTACAGTCTGTTTACACTCTGTCTGCGCACACAGGAGCAGGTACGGTCTGATTACACTCCGTCTGCGCACGCAGGAGCAGGTACAGTCTGTTTACACTCTGTCTGCGCACACAGGAGCAGGTACAGTCTGTTTACACTCCGTCTGCGCATGCAGGAGCAGGTACGGTCTGTTTACACTCTGTCTGCGCACACAGGAGCAGGTACGGTCTGTTTACACTCCGTCTGCGCACGCAGGAGCAGGTACGGTCTGTTTACACTCTGTCTGCGCACACAGGAGCAGGTACAGTCTGTTTACACTCCGTCTGCGCACACAGGAGCAGGTACGGTCTGATTACACTCCGTCTGCGCATGCAGGAGCAGGTACAGTCTGTTTACACTCCGTCTGCGCACGCAGGAGCAGGTACGGTCTGATTACACTCCGTCTGCGCACGCAGGAGCAGGTACGGTCTGATTACACTCCGTCTGCGCATGCAGGAGCAGGTACAGTCTGTTTACACTCCGTCTGCGCATGCAGGAGCAGGTACAGTCTGTTTACACTCCGTCTGCGCATGCAGGAGCAGGTACGGTCTGTTTACACTCCTCCGTGCGCATTCGCTCCTCCCGCTTCTCTCCGCTTATTGCATTTCTTTCAGCCCCGGCTACAGAAGTGTGACAGCAGTACTGTTCTCTCTTCATCTTTCTTCTTTCATTTCATTAATCTCCCCCATCTCTCCCTCTCTCTCTCACTCTCTCCCTCTGCCACTCTCTCTCTCAGTCTCTATCTCTCTCAATCTCTCCCCCTTTCTCTCCCTCCCTGTCTCTCCCTCTATCTCCCTCCCTCTCTCTCTCTCTCTCTGTCTCCCTCCCTCCCTCTCTCTCTCTTCTCTCTCTCTCTCTCTCTCTCTCTCTCGGCCCGAAGGTCAACGCCACACTTATTTTCCCACCTCCCCGTTTCTTAAGGAAAAATCATATTAGCCACACCGCCCTGGAAGGTGTGGAGAAAGAAATAAGAGAGAGAGCTGGGCCTGGAAAGAATCCAAACACAGCAGCCGAGTCAGGGAAGGGGGGGGGGGGGGTGATAAAATGGCTTAACTTAGCCCCCCCCCACTCCTGGCAGCGAAGCAGGAGGTCTCACCGCCGAGAGAAGCAGTTTCACAGACTTCAAACCACGAGGCACCATGAGGCCAGGCTTTCTCACACATCTCTCCTCTGGACCATAAACACAGAGGGCTCCAGCGAAGGAGGCTCAACCAGCACGAAGCCACAGAGAGACTGCGGACATTTTTTTACATCTCATTCAGAGCAATTTGCACAGCTTACTTTTGTTTTTAAATCTTTCTGGAAGTCTCTTTAACTCCTACGAATTTATACAGCTGGATAGTTACTCTTCCGGGTTAAGCACCTGGCTTCAAGAGTTCAATGGCTGTGTCCCCACCTGGGAATCAAACCCGCAAACCCTCCTGAGTTACGAGCCCAGCTCCCTATCCATTAAACCGCGCTGCCCCTAAATTTATACACGCACACATCCGTAAAACTGCTATCTGCTTTACAGAAATGCAGAGAGAGAGAGGGAGAGAGAGAGAGAGAGAGATGCAATGTCTTCCAATTACTCTGTATTCCAGCAATAGAACAGCACTGTGAACCATCAATCATCGTGCCAATTTTTTTTTTTGTTTTGTTTTTGCGCTACAGTTGTTAACAGAGCCATGCATTACTTCCCCATCTCCACCGAGCCTACGCGAGCGCGGCCAGCTGATTGGGCTAAGGTCGCCCCATCATCGGCAATTTGGGCCCGACGTCGCCCAGCCGCTAAAAGGCGAGGGGGGGCTTTATGAGAATGCATTACGCCGCCCGTGACGGATTTACAGCGGGACCCCGGGGGGGGGGGAAGGAGGGGCGCTGATAAACAGTCAAACGCGGTTACGGTCGTGATGTGCTCCTGCGGACCGCTGGTTCTCGAACGGGACGCGTTTCTCGTCGTATTTAAACCCGAAGCTTTTCGCAGGTAGCGCAGGAGCGCGGGCGCCAAGTGAGACAGGCTTTTTTGGAGAGTTCGGCGTTGCCGCGGAGATTGAGCGAGGATTTCTCCAGAGCAGGAAGGCCAGGTAAATCAGGATGAGAGGGATACACATGTATATTTATGTGTGTGCTATACATCATCTAACTTTGTGTAGTGTGTGTGGGTGTGTGTGTGTGCATGTGCGTGCATGCATGTGTGTGTGTGTGTGTGTGTGTGCATGAGTGTACGTGCATGCATGTGTGTGTGTGTGTGTGTGTGTGCGCGTGCGTGCATGCGTGTTTGTGTGTGTATGTGGGTGTGTGTGTGTGTGTACATTTATGCATGTGTGTGTGTGTGTATGTTCATGCATGTGTGCATGTGTTAATGCGTGTGTGTCTGTGCATGTGTGTACGTTCATGCGTGTGTGTGTGCGTGCGTGTGTGCGCGTGTGTGTGTGTGTGTGTGTGCGTGCATGTGTGTTTGTGTGTGTGAGTGAGCGAGCTTGTGTTATATTTCATCCAGCTGCATCATTTGCCGTGTCTATCTTTGAGTGCTGTCAGACCTTTCATCGATGACACAGAGCAGTGATCAAGGCAAAGAGCGCGTGGCCAAAGGATCATGGGTAATCCCCAGAGAAGCCTGCTCCTCTGCTGACTGAGATAGTTTGCCTACGGCCCAAATGCACACTATGTTTGGATTATAAGGTGAGGCAGAAACAAAATAATAACAATAAATCATCATCATCAGCATCACCATCATCATCATCATCATCATCATCATCATCAGCAGCAGCATCATCATCATCATCATCATCATCATCAGCAGCAGCATCATCATCATCATCATCATCATCATCATCTACCATCTTACATTACTTTTCTCCGAAGAGTGGTCAGAATTTGCTTAAAGAATGGATGGCATCCTTTAGACAGCACTGGTGATCTGAGGACTCAATAATCCTGTCACTTTTGGGCATAAAATCGTCACACAGCTTCTCCAAGAACTGCAGAGAGAGAGACACTCAGAGAGAGAGAGAGAGAGAGAGAGAGAGAGAGAGAGAAGGACAGAGAGGGAGGTGGGGGGGCTTTGGAGGTCAAGAGTAATTTTGGGCTCTACCTCCTGACGAGGTGCGAGCGTGTCTCCAGATGTCACGCCCAGACGCGCAACGGAATCGGTCGTGCGCCGTGAACACAACGGGCACGTGCGCAAGAAGCCCTCCGCTCACCAGGCCCCGCAGCCTGACTGGAGAGGGGGAAGAAAAGAAATAAAAGAGAAAAAATAAAAGACAGGAAGAGGTTCCACGTTTTCACAGACGGAGACGGACACGTCGCAGAGGAGCGGGCAACGTGCTGCCTGTAGGATCAACCATCAACCGTCTCTTTCGTTCTACTCTCTCTGTGGCAGGCAAATTGTCTCCGTCTGCTTTTCTCCTGGCTTGCTCCCCCCCCCCCCCCCCCCCCAAAAAAACACCCGCAGGTACCCACAGCACCGTGAACGCGGGGTCGGCCCCCCCAGCGAGCTCCCAGCATGCCCCTCACCTGGCTTGGAGGGGATTAGCATTCCGCCTCACGTTCTGAGGTCACGTGACCGTAGAGACTCCTCCCAGAGCGCTTGTTCCCGCTCTGACCTCTGACACCTGACACCAGGTGCGCCTCCCACCCCGACTGAGTCAGCCAGCGGGTCTCTAAGGGACACTGAATCTGCACACAGTCCAGCGCTACCAGCGGACCACCCTCTCTCATTTTACACTGCGTGTTTCCAGAGGCCTCCAGAGATTGTTCTTAACAAAGAATGCTTGTTTTTATTTTTTTTTTAAAGAATATATATTTACAGTTATTGTGGTTTTGTGTTTTGGATGTATGTATTTGATATTTGTTGATTTAAGAATGGGTTTTTCCTTGTTTATCTTGATGTTGGAATTTTTGATTACAATTTTGTCTAGGTGATTAAATGTGAAGAACATGTAACCAATAAAGACATTTCCAGAGGTTTCCACTTGCCTTAAAATCCCCTTTTTTCTCTTTCTCTCTCTCTTTCCATCGACCTCAATCTCTCCCTCTCTCCCCCTCTCTTTCCCTCTCTCTCTCCAACCCTCTCTCTCTCTCTCCTCTGCTCCTCTGCTCCTCCGCTCCTCTTCCTCCTCCCCTCCCCGGGCCTGGTTCTCCTCACACACTCTCTCCCATCAGGAGCGGATTCTGCGGAGCCTCGTCTCCAGGGCTGTCAGCCAGGACGGCTGGCGGACGATGAGCTGTCAGTCACGCGCCATGGCGACGGGGCGGCGGGGCAGAGGGGCGGAGGGGCGGAGGGGCGGAGGGGGGGCAGGCCGTGAACTTCTGCCGCCCCGACGGAGCCAAACCGCCAAGCAGAACATCAACCGCCATGTGGCGCCAGAGCCCCCACGGAGAGGGGAGGCGGGGTGGGGGGGGGGGGGGGGGGGAGGGGGGGAGGGCATCAGCACAAGGTTCACACCACAGGCGAGTGAGAACCCTGGGGTGACGTCATAGCAACTGGGGGGGGGGGGGGGGGGGTGAGTCTTTTGCCCTGCGCAATTTACACTAAACATGTTGAATCGAGGGTGGATCCAATCCCATCATTCCACCCCATAAAAGAGCAGAATTTTCAGAATTTGTTGGTTATTTAGTGTTCTAGAACTCCATTGTTCTCAGTTGCCAGTAGTGATTGTGACATCAGCATTAGAATGTTCAGTTAAGATCGTATTAGCGATCTCACACCTTAAAGGGTTAAGTGCTCCAAGCAACTGCTGGCGTTCAAGACCAGTGCAAGCCACTGGTGCTGCTATACACGCGCAGATTACCCATAATGCAGTTCTACAATGCCGTAAATTCACCCAAACGGGAGCGTTCTCGGAGGCCTTCCCATAAAAGAAGTTTGTCTTCACCTTTCCTGTTTCCACACATTAGCACAGCAGCAAACTCAGGGGCTGGAAGAAAAGGTATACTTATCACTGAGCGCACTAAATTTGTTTTGATTGCCCCACAGTGCAATCTGCACTGTTGTTATCCATCCAAATTGTAGTTGTTCTTTTTTTTTTTTTTTTGCCTGACTCACTGGTGCACCTCCCACACGTTTCTGCCAAACGGCGGGGAACTGCCGGCATCGCCGCGTCCGCACCCCCTCCCCACCCCTCCCCACCCCTCCCCGCGGCTCAGGAGAGCAGCCGGTTCGGCGGCGCGGGGAGAAAGCCACCGTGCCGCACGCGGTGTGTGGTTTACACGCGGTGTGTGGTTTACACGCGGTGTGTGGTTTACACGCGCAGCTCTTCCGGGTCGATACGCTGCGCGGGGAGCGACATTCCCCCTGCGGACGTCCAGGATAAACAGCCCGCCTCAGAGTGCTGTTAACCCTTCGAAGGCGTGAGGTCATAAAGATGACACTGTTGGAATGCTCTCGACTGAACACTCTGACGCTGATGTCACAATCGCCGGTGGTGACTGAAACAAACAGAGTTCTAGAACACTGGCATAGAATTTTGAAAAAAAACTAAGGCTAAGGCTGTAAAAAGGCCACAAGTTATATTAAAGCAGTGAGAGAGAGGGAGAGAAAGAGAAAGAGAGATTCAACTCTTTAGCAATCGTGGGAAACAGCTGGGAGGGCGGATTATCCCCCCCCCCCGCCCAGGATCTGGGACGCAGTCCTGCCCTGTACATATTCACCAGGGTCTCATCCCCATCGCGGCAGCAGAGGGAACGCTGCACCACACTCACTCATGTGCAATAATGCCAATCTGCAGCCCACTGCACTGGGCCAGAGGAACAAAGCCTCTGGAAAACAGCAGTAATGAACATGCACTGGGATATGAGCACAACCACCCACACATACACACTCACACGCACGTGCACACACACACTGACATACGCACACATACATCACACGCACACACGTATGTGTGAGCACACACTGACATACGCACACATACATCACACGCACACGCGTATGTGTGAGCACAGATGCAGACAATACAGACACAAACATAGATATAAGGTGTAAGATCACAAATATGTGATTAGAATCCATTGCTTTCGATAGTGTTCTAGAACACTGGCTGAGATTGTTTTTTTTTTTGTTTTTTTTAAACATTCCAAAAAAACCTCCTCTCTTCAAAGGGTTAAGCATGTACACATGCACCAGACATGCGTTGAAGCATGCATACAGCCAGCCCCCCCCCCCCCCCCCCATTTTAATAAGCACTCCCAGTAACCCCCAGTGGGCACAGAGGCCCCTTCCCATCCAGCATCTAAATCTGGACAGTGACCCAACTGTCAATCAATCGCTGCCTCATAACATTTTGCCCTGTGAGCGGAGAGCACGGCTGCCAGTCTGAAAGAACCGTCCAATCAGGAGCGGAGGAGCCCCGCAAGCCGCCGACCTATCTCTGTCCTCCACCTCCGGCGCCCCCTGAAAGCACACATCGATTTCTCAGCAGTCTGCCTGGCTTAGAGGGCTTAGGCTACCTGCCAATCAAGCGCTCCCCCCGCTCGACGGAAGTGAAATTTAAACAAACTCGGCTGTTTTTTCTTTTCTTTCCCAGGCTTTACTTCGCCGCACTTTACTTTACTTTACCGCCATTTAGCCGATGTTCTTATCCAGAGTGACTTACAGCTCCAGACACAAGTGCAGAGATCACGGAAGTGTGCTGTAATTCCCCAGGGGGGGGGGGGGGGGGGGGGGGGGGGGGGGGGAAGAGTACCCCCCCCCCCCCCCGCACCCCCGAGAGAGACAGAGAGTCCAAGAAGTGCAGACTCCATCAACAACTTGTCAGCAGCGAGAGCAGAAACTATCGTAGCGACTGGTAAACACAGGCTCGGAGAGAGGGGGAGGAGCCAGAGGGGTCGTGAGGTCACTGAGCAAACAGGTCTGGGCTGCTGTGTACAGTCTGATGAAGAGATGGTCTCCTTGGTGGGCGGTATAATGGTATAATGGGTAAAGGACCTGGTCTTGAAACCAAAAGGTCACAGGTTCGATTCCCTGGGTAGGACACTGTCGTTGTAAGAGCAACCTGCATTGCTTCAGTATATATCCAGCTGTATAAACGGATGCAGTGTAAAAAGTCGCTCTGGATAGGAGCGTCTGCTAAATGCCTGTAATGTTATGTAAACGATCGTCACTGGGGTGGTGCTCTACAGGTACATTAAATTGTACCCCTAGCCGGCAATACATAATTCACTGGTGCCATTTTGGCTCATAAAAGGCACTTATTAGTACCCAAAATAGAACATTATCGTACTTTCAGGGTACATTTGGGAAATTTGAGTCCTTAATGAACAAAAATGTACTTTCATTGTACCTCTATTTCTGAGAGTGTGGCACGTAGGTTTGATATTTTATGAGAACGGCTGCAGACAGCCGTAGAGAGGTTAGGTGGTGGGGTGGGGGGGTTGGCGGGGTTGGGGGGGGGGGGGGGGGGGGGTAGCAGGGGCATACAGCATCTCAGGGTTCAGGCTTCAGGGGAATGCTCGGCCTTTTAGAAGTTCCGCATGCCGGAACTTCTCAGGTGACCAGGTGAGGGTGTGCTGCAGGCAGTGCCCCAACCGCCCGCACCCCCCCCCCCCCCCCTCCCCATTCATGGAGAGAAAACTTTTTTTGAGAAGTGCCCACTAAGGTCGACGGGGGGTTTGGGGGGGGGGGGGGGGGGTGAGGGGGGGGGTGAGGCAGAACAACAATCACGACACGCTTTGGCGACACCGTTGAGCAGCAGCACCCAAGGGCGTGGCCGTTATTTCCCAGACCAGCAGCAGCGGCGTGTGCGCACATTACCCATAATTCAGTTTCCACAGCTCCGCTGCATCAGCTTAAAGGGTTTCTCCACCAGTCCCCCACAAGTCAAATTATAGGTGAGGAGGCTAATGTGAACCGCACCGGTAGCTGCCAGCCTGCGCAGATAGATATAACTTCAATAAATTTGTGCTTAACGTTTCTCTCGTCAAACAAGTGGCCAATCGCCAATGTATCTCACTTCACAGTACAATTCAGGCCCACCCATTTTGTGTCACCTGCTAGAACACAGAGCACCGGGGATTTATTTGAGTGGGGACCCATTGGGCAATCATCCTACAGGAAAATACAACTGTTCTTTACTTGACAAAATGTGCCACCCAGATGTGCAGAGAAGCCGAAATATCAGGGACGAGCAGGTGGGGTGGGGGGGGGCGGGGGGGGGGGGGGGGGGGGGGGGGGGGGGGGGTGGGGACAGGGTTCTGCGCGACTGCTAACAATCAGCCAGAAAAGCGAGCGTGAGAACTGATGATGAAACAGCAGGAAAAGGAGGTGGAGGTGGTGGTGGTTGTGGAGGGGGGGGGGGTGTGCCGTGCGTGGCGGGGGGGGGGGGGGGGGGGTCACACTGTCATACGGAGCTCAACCGCGTACCGGTGCCCGTCTGACACGTCGAGCGAGAAACGCTTCGCTACGCTCCGTCCGCGGCTCCACGGCGAGGAAGACGCGACGGCCTTTTAACGGGCTCCCCGACACCCTCCAGGTGCCTTGAATAACACCACGAGCGGCGAGCGGAGAAAAGGGCACCCCTGAATTTACAGAAACGGCCTAAAAAAAACGGGGAAAATATTCAATAACGGGTTTAAAGGACGGTAGGATAGAATAGGGGGGCGGCCAGCCGGGGTAAGTTCTCAGGTTAACGCTGAAGCTTTAAAATAAGACACTGTAGAAATGAGAAAATGAGAAACCAGGGGAGGCTTTTTGTTGGCTATACTCCGATGCATCATCATAGAACAGCTTCGCGAGGGCAACAGATCGAGTGCGGAAGTGGGCGACGAGAGACGGTATCTGTTTCTGGTTCTCGTGCCAACTTCAGGATAATTGTTTAACTACCCCTAAACAATACACACCATCTGCCATTTTAGCTACATTTCTTGTTAAGTGCATGAATGACAGCCAAAGACTGTTCTTGGTGTCCCTATATGAAATATCTTTTACTGTGATCCAATCTGCAAGTGACCCAGTGTTGGTGTGTGGAGCCAGTTAGCTCATTTAGTCAGGGTACCTGGTGGAAACAAAAAACCTGCAGGCACATCAGCCCTCCAGGACTGGATTTTGCCCCCCCCCCCCCGATCTAGCGTACACTTGGTTGGTCCAACTAGCAACTTTTCCTGAAGAAAACTCTAAAATTTACTGTTGCCCCCCCCCCCCACCCCCACCCCCCCCCCCCCGACTCCCATCAAATGACTCAGGTATTAATCCTCAGACTGTTTTTGCAGAGAAGGCGCTCGTATTGAAGGGCTGATAAAAAATCTCTCATCGCTTCAAAATTCTGAAGGGCTCCTGTTCTCTTCACAGGCCATTGCCTTGAGCAAAAAAATATATATATATTTTTTAAAAATGCATTAATTTGCTGAGCAGACACCTTTATCTAGGTCTCCTTTTATTGCTCACATTTTAAATATTATCCATTCATAGAGCTGGGTATTTTATTTAAAGCAGGTCAGGTTAAGGACAGCAGTAACCCTTCACAAAGCAGCACACTTTCCTGGACTTTAATGTATAATTTCTGCTAAGGTCCCCAGCTAATGTGGGCTAACTGAAAAAAACACAAGACTTTTTATTCTGATTATTCTGTAGTTTCCAACCACGTTATTCAGTGATGAGCCTGATCTGATAGAGACGAGTCTGAACTGGAATGCCATACATCTAATTAAAATGTATTCGGTTTTATGCAGGAGCGAGGGGGGGAGAAAAGGGGGGGGGGGGGGTACTTTCTAACTGCAATTGATCCCCACTGTCCATATAAATAGTCTTGAGAAATGCAAAAATGAAAGAAATTTAAAATTTAAAAAATTCCAATGAAAATGGTATCTGACAATTCGAGGTTGCACTCGAACCCGTCATTTAACTAGTCATTCCTCACTTCAGCCAGGGCTATGTATGCGGTATGAACGTTCAGTTCATAAGTGTTTCTCCATTGTTTTCCCTTTGTTATTCTCTTGTACTTCAATTTGTTTTTAGTTTTTAATTAGTCTTTCAGCCACGTGTGGTCATGTACAGCCCTTTTGAGACATCTTAGGTGCAAAAGGGGCGATATAAATAAGTACACCTGACTTTACTTGGCCAGGTTTAAGACACTGTGGTAGGGGTGGCTCGTGTGGCGCAGCCCGTGGAGCGCTTTCCACACGCTCGTTGCGAGCCGCGACGTCGGCGGTTCGAGTCCGACCGCGTGACCTTTGTCGCACGCCTCTCTCTCTCTCTCTTTCTCCTCCTCCTAGTTCTTCCTTGTCTCTCTACACTGATCTGTCAAATAGAGCTGAAAAAGCCCCCAAAAAAAATAAAAAATTTTTTTTTTTAAAAAAAGACACCCAGGTGAACACGAGAAGAAGAGCAGGCCGTAGACTCTCCGCAGCATCTGCTCCCAGAGCGCACTCACCCGGCCCTCCCTGTCACATCAACCTTTCAGCCTCGAGGACCAGCAGCCCGTCAACGTGTCCAATTAAACAACGGAGGGCCGACTCATTTCCCCCAATAAGTTATTGTCCCGCACCTCCGTTTTAAGACCATCGTGGCTCTGAAATAACGATGTGAGAGAACTGCTAACGGAGAACGTAGCGCGGCTGTTTGCGTTGCCGTGGAGCCCGTCTTCGCAATCTGTTCGACAAAAAAAAAAAAAAAAAAAATTTAAAAATGGAAGCCGGTGTTTATATAGCATCTGAGCATGCACCATCTGTCACAGTCTCGGAGAATGGGTCTGCCATCGTCGTTGCCTCATTATTATATATTTTCATGAGCTTCTATTGACTAGACAGAGTTGTTTTACCATCTAATTAAGCAAGAAGCTCTCTTTCTCAATCTCGCTCTCCCCCTCCCTCCCTCCCTCCCTCCCTCCCTCCTCTCCCTCTCCCCCTCCCTCACTCTCCCTCTCCCTCTCCCGCCTTTCCACACACACACACACACACACACACACACTCTCCCTCTCATACCTTTCCACACACACACACACACACACACACACACACACACACACTCTCTCCAGTCTCATGCCTTTCCACACACACATACACACACACACACTCTCTCAGTCTCATGCCTTTCCACACACACACACACACACACACACACACACATTATGAATCTGTTCATGATTTGGTACAATAACCAGCAGGGTGATCCCCTGCATATGTAAATCTGGGAAAAGCTCCACACTCTGTACAATGTTTCCAGGGGAGTGGGGGGGGGGGTAAATAAATAAATACCCTTTAGAGCATTCATGCTTCTTCCCCTGGACTGGGGCTTCTCGAACCCAGCCGATTATCACAGTGAGCAAAAGCCGAAATCTGGACCAGAGGGGTGGAAATCTAGGTTGAGAGATGTTTCAACATAAACGGACTCGGTTAACCACAATATAGCTCAGGCTTTATGGGGATATAGCCTGGCTACATCCTAGTCAGCTATAAAACTTTCGCTTTTCAGCCAAATGTAGCCGGGTTTTCACCTGAATGCCTAGGCAGCTTTTAGTCAGCTTTTCACTACAGAAATGTTTCTGGGATGCAGGTCTGGCTGAGAGGGACCAGGACACAGGGTCAGCGGACGGGGAGCAGGGAGGGGTGCTGGATGGACCCAAGAATGGAAAGTCTGTCCCCGAAATGGAAGAGTTGAGAGACCTAGGGGAATGTGATACTATGGAATCACAGACTGAGGTGCATAAACATGGACTCAAACACAGGGGAAGTGCTGCCGTGTCACGGTGTCAGAGTTATACCGCGACGAGAGAGAAAACACCGGATAAGGATCAGGGATGCTGGTCAGAGAACTGGCTCCAAGCGGTACATGGAAGGCACCATGGATTCTTCTTTTAACCCTTTGAGGACTAGTTTTTTTGGAATGTTTTTTTTTCTTCAGAATTCTAAGTCAGTGTTCTAGAACCCCACTACTTTCAGTTACCAGTAGCGATTGTTACATCGACATTAGAGTGCTGAGTTTAGAACGTTCCAATCACATACTCGTGACCTCACAGCTTAAAGGGGTTAAAGACACACTTTGGCATTATGTTCTTCTTTTCTGGATATTGTTTTAATCAGCCATCCTATTCCATCCATGAGGAAATGTGTGCTCCTCCGCTAGCTCATCCAAGTTCAAGCTGGTGTCTCTGCCACCTCCCATATGTGCCTTTTCACAGCTAGGTCTTCAACATTCAAATGGTAGCTCTTCTGTGGATGTGCATTTAAATGTGTTTCTCCACCAGCTAATTTATTATTCAAATGTGTTTCTCTGTGAGCTCAAATACATTCAAAAGCTTTTCCACCAGCTCAAATACATTCTAATGTTTCTCCATCGGCTCAAATACAATCAATGTTTCTCTCCACCAGCTCATAAACATCCAGGTGTGTTTCTATGGTTGCAGCTGGCTTTTATCACTTTATCTTCAGGTGGGCCCCTGCTTGGCAGCCCAGTGGCTCCCATCCCAGCACCCACGTTGTAGCCCCCACCCACCCCACCCCACCCCCACCTGCAGTTCCCGCCAACCTTCCACAAACAACATCACGCCCAGACTCAGATGAGCTTCCAGCCGTCCGTCCGTCCATCCATCCATTTCCATTTCAAAGCTTCATCCCACCCTTTCAACACCTCAGAGCCTCACACATGAGCCCAGCGCCGGAGTCACTGCTCCTCGACGAATGAATGGAAAATCCTCCATGTTTGTGGAAAAACGGCTTAAAGACAGAGAGAGCCTGCCTCCCATAGGGAGGTCCCCGAGGGGCCAGGGTCATACATAACAAAACAAACACCGCGGCGGCCATCTTCTCTCCAGTCAGGCCACGTCTGGAGACCCCAGCCGTGGCTTTGAGTCACAGCCACGGTCTGCTTATGATCAGTAAGTTTCACTAAAAAAAAATGTTTTTTTTTTTTTTTTAAAAACTCACAGACTCCAGATTCCAGGCTGCCACTATGGCAACGCTGTCCAGCGCCCTTTTAAAGATGCATAAAAACAGAGCCTCTGCAGCAGTATCAAAACGGAGGGGATCGGGGGCCCGCAGGATTTCGCTTGTGCAGTTACGCCGGCAGGCACTGGCCCGCACGCGCGCGCGCAGAGGCTCGCTGTGTAATCTCCTTCGCTCCCACTTTGAAGTTGGTGATCAAACCGCCCCTCCCCCCCCCTCCCGGGGGGCTGACACGGCTCTCTGGATCACTACGCCGCGCTGACTGATCACGATTTCCCCTGGCTTCGGCGCGCAGCGCATCTGCATGGCTCTCCTCCTCCTCCGCCACCACCACTTCTTCTTCTTCTTCTTCTTGAAGAAGCGTAGCTTTGCTCTGCTTTTTTTTTTTTTTTTTTTGTGCGCAAGATGCTAATTAATATAACATCGTGAGCTCGCCTTAGCCCATGCCCTCATCCGGGGGGTAATCCACGCAGCTCGTTTCTCCGATACATTTATAGATTTAAACAGCTGGATGTTTAATTACGTGGTTCTGTGGTTAAGGACATTGCTCGGGGGCACAGTGAGTTGGCTGTGCCCCCCCGCTGGGGATTTGAACTCGCAGCCACGTTCAAAAAGCCCCAGCTCCCAAACTTTTCCATTTTAATGGGCCCCCCAACAGCACAAGGGGGGCACAGACCATGTCCAATTTTTTTTTTCTCGTGCCCCTTTCTAAAGCCTCGTTCAAACCGCAATCAAAGACGGCGGCTTCGGCGCGAAGCGCAGCGCAGCAGCCCGAATAGAACATTCTGTGAGGGAACGCGCGCGGCGGGACGACCCCCAGCTGCGCCGCGGCCCAACCGAAGCTGCGGCCCGGCCGCGGCGCGCGGAGGGAAGCGGGGTGCCAGCTGGTCTCGGATGCATCCCCAGCTGGTTCCACACCCGCGTGCACGTTTTCGGGTTCACTCGTGCAGGAAAAGCAGACGTTGCCGCAAAAACTCCCATTGGATAACCAGGGGGAGGAGGGGACGCGGATACCGCAGTGCTGCACAATCGAGGGGAAACGACAGCCAGAAAAACAGGTCAAACACACAACTCTGATTACGCATTTAATTATAGCATCGAGACGATAAACAAATCAAATCAAATCCTGAAATGGTAATAAATAATATAAAATAATACATTATTAATCCTGTAAAATAATGGCAAAATAACAGCATGTGGATGTAATACTGCATACTCTACAGTTTTTCATCCCAGAGCGCAGCGCCTGTGTCATCGCTCTCAGATGATTGACATTTCAATCTGGCCGAAGCTGGAGCAGGGGTGACGGGACGCACCCCCACCGTGTTTTTGAGGGGCACTAATGCATTTGGCCAGAGGCGCCCTGAAGGCGCCGAGGGGCCGTGCCGGGTGCGGACGCATTTTCGGGGAGTTCAGGCCGTGGCTGCTGCGGGGACACAGTGCGCAGGTGCCTTTTCTGAAGGAACGCGCGGATCAGGAGGGGCGCTGCCCCCTTTCAGAGAGAAATTTGGACACGTCCAACAGCCCCCCCCCCCCCCCCCCCCCCCCCCCCCTTGCCACAGCACCACTTTGACACAAGATTACTCTCCTTTCCTTTTCTTTTTAAATTCTCTTCTTCGCCTCAATCCCTACAGCACCCTTGATTGAAACAAGACTTTCTTGCTTATTGCTTCTTTCAATTTCTTCTATCTATTGATTTTCTTTTCTTTTTTCGTTTTTTTTTTTTTTTTTGGGGGGGGGGGGGGGGTAAAGTAATCCAGTGTTGAAGAGGAGGTGTTCATTAGTTCAGCAGATAAAAAGAATCAGAGAGTTTGGGGCGCGTGGCAGAATGTAGCCAGAAAATTAGAGACCAGAAAAGTTCACGTGGGGAGAGAGAGAGATGGTCAGGATACAGGAAGAGAGCTGACAGCAGACAGCACACACTACACTCTGGCATACTCTGCGACTGATTGTTTTTTTTCCACCTTGGGAAGCAAAGGATATATTAAGACTTGTGTCCCAATGTCTGCGTCTGTCACTCAGAAGTGAAGCACTAACGGGCCTTTCCTTCAAAGGAAGACTCGGGTCTTGTTTCTCTCCGCGTAAGCCTGGCGTCTGAAGAGACTTGAAAGGCTGCTGTCGGCTGCGGCAGAATCCGAGCTCGAGCTGTGAAGGCTTCCGCCTCATCCACGCGTGTAGCTCTGCTGCCATCTGCTGGACAGCCAGGGAAGGGACGCCCGTTTATACATTCTGGGTCCGGCAGTACTCGACTGATTGGATTGCGGCAGAGCTTTTATTTTTTTTTTCCTGGGGAAAATAAACCGTTATGTCCTCAGCTACGGGCAATTTATTTATTTATTTATTTTTTTAGCGCCTTCCAACTCAGTACATCCTAACAGCAGATAAGAAGAAAGATAATAGCGGCAAGTAGCATCTGTCTCCAGTTGCGAGGTGGACGTGTAAAAGGCCCTTTTTTTGGAAAGAACGCAACAGAACGCAGGCGTTTTTTTTTTTTTTTTTTTTAACGACGATGCGCCTAATTGTTTAGCGTGGCGTGGCTGGCCCGGAGCGAGGAGCCTCGACTTCAGATGGGCTTTCTGGTCGGCAGCAGCTGTCTTCAGCCAATTAGGAGCAGCGTGACGAGTGTTTACCCATGGTGCCCCAGGGGGGCGATCGCTGCGCCCACAAAAGAGCCCTACTGCCCCAAAGGCAACCGCGCGCACACACACACACACACACACTCGCTCGCTCGCTCATACTGTCATCAGTTCAGACCTAATTGCGGCCTAAATGAATTGCGGACGAGGGACAGGGGGGAGGGGGGAGGGGGGGGGGGGGTGGGGGACGTGGCACGATCCGAAGGACATTGTCTCCTAGAAATAAGCCCATCCGTCGAGTTTCAAATTACAGTCGCCCGGGCAGAGTCGTTTCATTAGGCAGCGCAATAAATTTGATCCACTTGAACAGAGGCTGCGAAACAAAAAAATAAATAAATAAATGAAAATAAAACAGTCGGCGCTATTGACCTCCGGTGCTCGTGTGCCTCTATTGAGTCAGTGTACGCTTCGCATGATTGAGTCTGCGGAATAACAGGGAGGCTAACTAGACCACCGCAAAGGTATCTCTGTCATCCCGAATCTCCCCCCCCCCCCCCCCCGCCCCCCCCGTCCACCCCAACCCCCACCCCCATCCCGAAAGTCAACAGAAAGTTTCGGTAATCCTTCCCTGGGAAGGTTACCCCGCGCGCTTCAGCTAGACAGGTTACGTAACGGTCGATGGATCCCAGAGGCGGGAAGGAGGAAGAACAAAGGCTGAGAATCAAATTAGGAGCCTGTGGACTGCCGCGGTAAAGCCCTCTTACAGCAACTCTCAGTGGGACCACGTGATCGCAAATAAGCTCAAAACCTCGGCCAAGTCCCGGCTCAGCCTGGGCCCGAAAAACGACTGGAAACAGAGTGCCACACCAAGGCTGGCGCAGACGAGGCTGCGTTTCCTTATCTCGTATTTTATTCTGACGTTAAGGGGTATTTGCCCATGTATGACTCTGCCCCCTACACGGGACATACGCTCAACCCGCTAAATATTTCAGCGGCACCCTCTACCAATCAGAAGAGCGAGAGTGTGCGTATTCGCGGTGGTGTCGTGCCCAAGGGAGAAAGAGGACGCGCCGTGAAGTCGTGGGGGCGGTTCGATGGGACGTCGTGGGCTCACACTTTTAGGTGAACAACGGACACACCTGGGGCTGGAAAAAAAAAAACAACCGCCAACCTCAGAACCAGGTATTACACCTGAGGCTAAGAAAGGCCCATATCAGACCGAGCCAATCTCTTATGTCCTTTAAATTAACAAGAGCAATGCCTGAAAAGCAACTACGAGGTCTCAACATTCCTGGGAGACCGTTTCTCACCTGAATTACACCTGCATATGAACAGGTATTACACACAGGTGTATTTGTGAAGACAGGCAAGCCTACCCTCTGGCACTGTGTCAGAATATATGCATATCACTGAGCGTGATTAGGACGACCTTGTGCTGATTTTAGTTTCACACTGAGTTTTAAGCTGAGTCATGTGCCTGCTGTGAAAACAAATGAGCAAATAAACAGCGAGTCCCTACGTGATTTTTTTATCACACCGTAGCCTACTTCAGTTCATCCGCCACACTTATCTACTGCCCAGTCACCATATAATGCATAAAGTTATGAAAGTACTTTCCAAATGCCAAGAATTTTCTTAAGAAAAGTTCTTCCGTTTGAAATCAATATTTACGGGCACATGTGCAGTCTTTAGAAACGGTGCCAAAAAATCGGTATTATGACAGCCAGGCACATAAGTAATATTCGGTTACCTAGCAACAGACAATTTTAGCAGCCGTAGCAAACAAGGAGCTACACTGGTCTCAATCAAATTCCGGAAAACAAACCTAATTTCCTTCTGCCAACTGCACCTGCTTGCTCTAGATTACAAGTTTTAAACATCACTTTCGACTACTGAAGAGGACAATTCAGTAAAGCGATTAAAGCTTTGCTTTTAACACGAGTGAGGGAATATTATGTGAGGTACAATGCACCAGAAATCAGAAATCTATCAGTTATTGAATCTATTCTTTTTGAATTTGAAGTGGCACATTTCCAGGTAAATCTATGACATGTCACTCAAAGTATTCCTTTTTTTTTTTTTTTTTTTTTTTTTTTTTTTAAAAACAATTTTACACCGCGTGGTCCGTGCAGCCCCTTGCCGGCTCGCATCAGCGTCGCAATTAAAGGCAGACGGCGAACAGCACAGGCGCATTTTGTCCCCGCCCCCGTCTCCGTCTCCGTCTGCTGGGCCAGCAACTATGATTAGCGCTGCCCCCCGGTCCCCCACGCCACCCCGGCGAGCGCCGCTAACAGGTGACCTCATAATTAGCCTCACTTCCACGCCGCCTCCTGCTGCTCGCGTCTTCGGCGCGAAGCGGTGGCGGCTCGCGCCCGGGGCACAGGCACTCCGGCCACCGGGCTGCGAGATAGCCGGGCTATAAAAAGAAGCTACGCTCGTTAGCGGTAGGGGTAAAGCCATTTAACGGCACTCGGCAGAGGCTGCTCTGATCCCTCTGTCCTGTCGCAGTAGGCGCCTGTTTTTTTTTTTTGTTTTGTTTTGGAGCAGAGAAAAACGTTTTTGCTTTTTAATTTCCCTGGATGATCCCAGACGTCCCTGACTAACCATTAAGGGGTTGTGTGGAAGAGGTCGCCCAAAATAGCCCCTTCTCCTGCCCACTGTGAATTTGAAAAATCCATGACCTGTGTGAGAAGGTTGGGTTAAGGCTCACACACTGAAACTGCCACAAAAAAATGGGGTCTTTCAAAATATGAACCGTTTTACTTTTGACTAAGGTGCTTTTACACAAAAAAGAGACCATATTGTGTTGGTTTATGAACACATCAACTGTCATTTGTCCTGCTATAATTGGTTGCAAGTCAATATAATAAACAAAAAAAAGTCTATATTCCACGTGATTCATCTTTTCTGCAAGTCCACACTTATGCAGGATGTGACGGAAGCCTGAGAAACCAGCAATCAATAAGAATCTTATTTACACGTCCCAGATCAGATATTCAGCAATGCAAGTCTCATCCTGTATGTGTGCATATTTACGAAATCCATTACACTATGTTCCTCAGCTCCCGCTTGTCACTCCTTAAAGGCATACTATGCAGGTTTTTTTTTTTTTTTTTTTTTTTGCCATGCCTTGCTGTAGGACCTGCGTTTACAATCAAATAAGTCTCCTCCTCAGTCTTCATCACTCCCAGTCACCACAAGTACAGGCCACCAAGCCACCTAACGTTGCTAGCTGGATAGCTAAAAGTAACGTTACTCACAAGTCCAACAGAAAACAAGCCAACACTGCGTCGCTTTTCATCCCCTTGACAAACTTCAGCTGATGCCACAGAGGAGTAGCAATTCCAAAGTTAACTCTGGCTCTTGAACGAGCCTTGTCGGCTTGGCTTTTTGCTTTGCTGTGTCTGGACTTCTTCCGCCATTGCAGCGGCTAGCGCGCTAGCAACAAACACTCCAAAACCACAGGCTCTGTAGCCACACCCACCCCTCCCCACACAAAAGAGTGCCACGCCCAGAAATGTCCCGAACACATTTTAGAATAAGAAATACAAGGTGCACCAATTTGGCAAGAGTGCGTAAAGACAGAAATTGCCAATGCACCATAGATATGCCATAGCATGGTTATTTTATAATATTTTCAAGGTAAAAATCCTGTAGAGAACACCTTGAAAGACGACTAGAATATAAATTGTTAGTGTTGACAAGCAAAGATGGTTCAATGTCCCAAGATCTACATTCATAAACACAGTACAGCTCTTGATTGGCTGCAGTCACATGGCTAAAAAATAATTAAAAATAGCGCTAATGGCAACATGGCAACGCTGTCGTGAACCAGCTTATCTCCTCTTGGTTTTAATTACCAAATGGTCAATTATTTTAATCATAAGGCTAATTAGTGTTGCAATTCGATTACATTTGCGGTGTACTCGGACACAAACGTTTAATTGTTTGGCCGACTGCAACACAGCCGTTTCAGAAGCGGAACGTTTTTATTTTTATTTTTAAAATGCCTCAGAGCTTCCTTCCCTAGCAACGGCCAGGGACGGGCTATAAGCAAATGCAGCTAGACGCCTGGGTGTTATTTAACACCGGCCATCCTGAGGCAATTTTCCCGGTGCCATGTTTTATTGGCAGATGAAGACGGATTTTTTCTTTAGACAGTATCTTAGTGCTCATAATGCATTTAGTATAGACACAGGGAGGGTGCTGCCCCGAGCAGGCAGCCGTTCCCCGCACTGCATGCAGAAGAGGCTGAAAATGGGGTCTGATCTGGGCGTTGGACGCCCAGGGTTTTTAAGCTTATGTGGGTCACTGGCGTTTTATGTGTCTCGAGAGAGAGAGAGAGAGAGAGAGAGAGAGAGAGAGAGAGAGAGAGAGAGAGAGAGAGAGGGAGAGACTCAAGGGGGCAGGTAAATTATGTAGTGCCACTGCTCTGGCTACATAAAACACACAATATCGGCCTTATTACAAACATAAAAGATGTATGCATTTCGGTATTTTAGAAAACGATTAATGAATGAATGAATCCATTCACTCATTCGTTTAGCTGATGCTCTTATCCCAAAATGACTTGGAACGCTATCACGGCATGGCACATAAGTGTATATCAGAGCTGCAAGAAATAAGTGAACAGACCAGGAATCAATAGAGGTCTACTACCCAACCTAAACCTTGCGGGCCCTCGTGGCCGTATGCCAGGTTTGGGTGGAGTCTGGTCTGGTCGGGTCGGGCCGGGTCAGGACTATTTTAGCATCGGTGCCTCAGGGCTGGTCTGTGTCCAGGTTGGCTGTTATTTTCCCTGCGAATCAACCATGATAAAATTCACCTGTCACTCACTGATATAACATTCTGCTGTGGAGCGTAGCTCGTCGCTGCCTGCAGTGATGCTGCCCGCGTTTCGGATCACGTGATCGCGAGAAAACGCTCGTCTAGAGGAAGACTGCTACTGATACTCTTCCTATTAGTGTACACTGCAACAACTTATCCCTTTGAAGAGCAGGTTTTTGATAACTTTTTTTTCTTCCAAAATTCCAAAAAGTAAAGTGTTCTAGAACTCCACTGCTTTCAATGAGCAATTGCGGTTGTTACATCGGCATTGGAACGTTCAGTTGAGAACATTCTAATCACATCTGTGATCTCACACCTTGAAGGGTTAATAATTCATCCACCTAGTTTTGGTTATATTAGCCGCACTGCGAACTGTGTTTCCCTCAACATCGAGGCAAAATGTGAAAACTTTCAAGTTTGCGTAAGGCCAAATCTAACAGGCTTGTCGAAGCGGAAACGTGGAGGACGTGGTGGAACAGGCTCTTCAGTTCAACTCAACATTAGACCTGAAGGTTCCAGATGTTTCTATTCACACTCAATCTACCCTAGAAAGAAAATACATTTGTACAGCTGCATGAATGGACTGGAGATCGCCAGTCAAGTTAATTGGCAATACAGCACAGTATACAAGATGGTATATACACTTTTTTTTTTTTTTCTTACATGAGCTGCAAGCAACCAAATAGCAGCACTTTTACTGACCCCTTTAACCTATTTAGATGTATAGGAAGAGAAAAATACAGCATAGGTAAGCAGTTATTTGCTGATAAAAAATAATGGATGACAGTGGTCAGCCATTTCAGATTGTGAACCAATTAGTGCATGACTTTAATTAGATACTGGAAATCAAGTTGCCGCAAACTCTTAATTAACCCCCCCCCCCCCCCCCCCCATACAAACACACCAACGCACACACAACACACACGACACACACACATATGCACACACACACACACACACACATACCCTCATTTACTCCCTAGACTTCAAAATCTTCCAAAGCTTAAAAGCAGCTGCTACCCTAATTAAAGCATGTTGACAAAACAACACCACGCAAGCGAAAGGGGGGGGGGGGGGGGGGGGGGGGGGGGGGGGGGGGGGGGAGATGGGGGGGGGGGGGGGAGGGGGGGGGGCGCAATGAAAGAAATAAAAAGGTACTCTCCGCCCCGCCAGGCTGTTATTTTTCCATTTTGGCGGCGGACGACATTCAGCCGTGAAGGTTCGGCACGTCACGGCGCCTGGCGGAGCGCGTTAGAAAGCCATCCCGTGCGCTGGGGTGCCCCCACGGCTCATTTGAGCGCTAAACTCACACGCGGGAGGGCGGGGGAGGGGGGGGGGGGCGTGGACCTCCGTACAGGGGGGACATTACCGCATGTAGCCCTTTGAATATCGCAGCTTTGAAAACGTATTAATAAGAGCTCAATCACACTGGCAGACAGTATACTTTTCTTACAGTGCATTCAAGACCTTTGCGTGGATGTGGTTATTACCATGTGAAAGGATGAAGGAAGATCATAGTGCCACATACACATGCTTTATACAAACACACACACACACACACACACACACATTTTATACAAACTGACACACACATGCATATACAGTATACATGCATACATACAGGCCTACGATTTGCTCTATCATATCTCACAGGGTTAGAATTTTCTAGAATTAACAGATTCCTCTGCCGTGCGGCAGCAGATGTTCAAGCGTTTTCCACAGAGGGGATGAAAGTCCCTGAGTTATAACAGAAATTCCACAGTAGTCTCCATTAGCAGGAGTTTAGTGTTCATTAAAAAAGGTCAGCCATTCTCACATGTTAACAATTAGCACAAGTCATCACTAAATGCGCGATGCGTTACTCAAATCACACAGTACAATTTTTTATACAACGCAGCAATTTTTGAAACGTTAATTGGTGAACTTCTCTGTGAACATATTGTGCACCACGAGAAGCAATTGATTTCTGCACAGTCAGGGTAAATTTACCTTGAAATTCCCGTAAAGGTTCATTTGTTACTAAACCAACAACTGGGAAGCCATAGCCAATGCCAAATGTCTCTTCTTGGGTACGGAAACGTCTATTTAACAAACAGAAAACTCTCGTTTCATTGTGGTCAAATAAGCTTAAATATTTGGCACCAACAAGTTTAAGTTTTACAGAATGTTATTTGTAAAAGACTCAGAAAATTCTTTAGCACCTCCTAATTGAATCTAGCCAGGATACGCACAGAGAATTCTTACTGTATACTTCATCCATCTCAACAGGAAACAGGCAAGCAGAGTAATTGCCTGCATTTTTTGAAAAGCATGACATATAATTTGTCTGGCTGCTTGCTTGTTTTTTGGGAGGGTTTTGTTTTTGGTTGTTTATTTTTTTCCTATGAAAATGAATTATAGCTAGCTGTGGCTCATTATTGGTATACTAGACTCATAAATGAAAGAAAATCACTATGATATGATAGTGCAGGTGAAATAAAGCCTGATATTTGATTAGCACATTAGTAGGTAGACAACTGCAAGTGGAGATTTTACCCGCAGTCAAGTCTTATCTGGAATTAGTGAAACAGTCTTTCATTCTGCAATTTCATGATTCGGTAGTCCTTACTGCCTATTGCTGCGTCTGTCCTCTGTATGTCTGAACACGTTTACTCAGAGATCACTGTCTTCTCACTTATTTCATCTCACAAAAAAAACAGAAATTAGGAGGATAATGAGATTTTTTTATCAAAAGAATTGGGCCTGCAGAATGCATAATCTATGTCAGACTCTTTAATGTGTGATTTTCCTGTGCTCTTTAAAAGAATGGTCACGTCCCTGAGCAGTTGCAGAGAAGAAGTGACTTTCGGTCGGGCAATAAACTACATTTTCGCGATAAAACCGAGAGAGGACTACAAGCCGGCGGGACGGGGGTAAACAAGTTGGGGGCCGGCCCGAGCGTGCGCCAGTAGAATCTTCTCTTTTCCGGACTGCGCTGCAGAAACCTGACAGCCAGATTATCTTAAAGGCCCAAATCTGAGACTGAACGTTTTTTATTTTTAGCGTGGGCTATAAAGGTGTCCGTCTCCCCTTTGATCTGCCTGACTGGGCTCTCACATGTACTGTGTATCTAATCATGTTCCAAGCATTTCAAACTGCAGCGAACACACATACAGACACCGTAATTAGTTGAATCCGTTGTCCTTGTGCTGGGCTAAAACAAAAACCTGCACCCACAGTGGCCCTTTTAGGATAAGGCCCTTCACCCCCCCACCCCCCCCCCACCACCACACACACACACACACACACCACTGCACAGAGTATGCATGAGTACACACAGGAAATACATTTTGATATACATTTTTTGAGTACATTTTTTCTAATGTCGTACAACGTATATTTTTCCCACATTTCTGTTCTGTTCACTTCGGTCTGCCTCTGTGCAGCATCACGTCCTCTCATTATATTAAACAAAAAGGCCCTTTTCCTCTACGTGTCATGAATTACAACTAATGACTCCAGGGGGTTTGGATCCTTCCCTCAATTGACTTACAGCAACAGCTCAAAGTTGCTCCAGTGCTGGTTACAGCCAGAAGAGAAGGGAGTTCATTCCCGTGCTAACTGCACACTTGAAGCGCCGTTTGCAGTCGCAAAGGTAATAAGTTACGCGGAAAATCAAAGGAGGAAATTTTTGCTGACGGCAACACTCTAAGAGTTCCCGCTGTGCTTAAGATGTGCTTATATCGGAATAGAATGTTCCCTTGTCCTCCCGGCTTTTTCCAAAAATGCCATTTTTCCCCCGTCGCTATTTTCTTAAAAGCTTGTGTCATTACAGGTCGGACAAAATGAGATGGTGCCAGAAATTACAGAGTTCGGGAGTAATTTTAGCTTCACTTCAACATGACTTTTTTAGGTTTAAAAATGTTTCTTTTATTTGTTTTTTTCGGTGGAAATTTAACTCTGCAACATTTTTCATTGTGCGGAATGACCCAAAGGACAAAACACATTTCTCTTACTGAGACCCAACTCGCAAAAATTTATAGTAGGTATTTTCTGTGTGTGTGTGCGTGTGAATGTGTGTGTGAGTAAGAGTGAGAGTGTGTCTGTGTATGTGTTTGTGTGAGTGTGTGTGTGCTTGTGTGATTGAGTGAGTGTGTGAGTGTGTGTGTGTTTGTGTGTGTGCGTGAGTGTAGTACCTTCCTTCATCCATTCACATGATAATAACAATATCTATGCAAAGGTTTTGAGGATACTGACGGAAAAATAAACTCTCAATCAGGCGCACGGTAAAATAAAAATGCATGAAAAAATTTCTCACATAATTGGAAAATCATTTCACCAGCAGACAGTCACCTGGGCATGACTGCAAATGGAAATCTACCTCCGGATAAATACATTTTCTGCTGATGAATACAGATTAGTGCACTGAATACAAAAGCCAGTTGGGGTAGTCAGCCAAATAATATGAAGCCACCAATATAATCTTCCAGCAAAAAAAAAAAAAAAAAAAAAAAAAAAAAATTTGTACATGAGTGGACTCAATATTAGTTTGCTCGGTATTATTTAGATTAGCATTTAGATGCATGCCTATACGTGCGGAAAGCGACCCGTTGCGGTAAGTCACGGCGCTACTTAGCGGAGACAGTTTTAATGGGAACGGCGTGGTGAGGTGTTCTGTCATCGCAAAAACACTCCCCAGCTGCCACTCGAAATAACCGAGCTTCACGAAGAGCATTTAGGGGCTCTTTGTGATTTAAAAAAAAAAAAAAATGTAAAAAAGGAGACGTACCAAGTGTTTCCGACGCAAGTGATTACTGTATGTCGCACTGGACAGTCTCTGCGCGATGACGTGCAGTAGCCAAGGAGAGAGATCGCTGGAGAGCATCCTGGTTGACGTGACTAGTATGGCAGGCCCTTTTAACATAGGGATAGTGAGCGGTTTTGATCGACGGGCCAGACAACCGCAAGCCTAGCTGGTGTCTTGTCGGTGTATTACGGAGATTCCCCTGTCGTCTCAGTCAATCTATTGTAATACGATCGTGGCAGATTGGCTAATTAGGCTATACTGGGATGCTGAAAGTATTCCTCAGCAATACACGTTACATTTCAGGCATTCAGCAGATGCTCTTGTCAGAGCTGAGCGACTTACACAGCTTTTACATAGCATTTACATTGCATCCACTTATACAGCTGGATATATACTGAAACAAATGCAGGTTAGGTACCTTGCTCAAGGGTACCATGGCAGTGTCCTACCTGGGAATTGAACCATGTGACCAGCTCCATGCCCATTATACTACACTGCCGCCCTCAGTACCGGTCGGTTCTGAGGCCCGGAACATACCCTGCGCAATGCAGTCAGTTCACTTGTAATCTTCCGCTTTTACGGCAGCGAATTTGCAAGCATTTTGAGCGTAGCTTTGCATTATTCACACCGTTAAATAAGCAGCCAAACAAAACGGAAACAGGAAACAGTTTGAAGTTTACGCGCAACTTCAAAAGAGGGCTTAGCCTTAAACCCTGAATAATGCACGTCGTGCACATTTGAACATTTGTGCACGTCCAACCCCCCCCCCCCCCCCCCCCCTCCTGAGGTGCTGAGTTGGCATGAACTCATTTCTTAATGACCGCCGATGAGCTTTGAGTAATAACATACATTTAAATCCCCCTCGTCTCGGGCCCTCCCCTGGTCAGGGCAAATTAAAAAGCACAGTTTTGACCTGTGAAGCTGTCCTGCAACCCAGTAATAAAATATATTTTATCACATTGGCTAGCTGTCCATTCTAGTCCGAAAAGGGCCAGTAAAAAATGTACGGGAGTGAACGATTTTTAAAAAGAGGTATGCGGGATACATTGAGGGGTTTATACTTGGATACACAGGCTATATATATATATATATATATATATAGCAGATCGTCTTGACCATGTCTACATGCCTAAATGCATTGAGTTGCTGCCACGTGATTGGCTGATTAGATACTTGCGTTAACGGGTGCAGTTGGCAGTTGGACAGGTGTACCTAAGGAAGCGGCCGGAGAGTGTATATATGCACTATACCTGGACACCTGGGGCTTATGCTTGGATATCCAGGTCTTACTCTGTCAGTTCAAAATGAGGCACAAAACCCACTGGTTCTGCTCATCGTCTCAATGAGATCTCTTCAGTTTTACCTTCTGTATTAGACCCGATACCAAGGGTGTCCAGTCTTTAATCCAAAAAAGACCACTGTGGATGCTGGTTTCAGTTTCAACGACACCCGATTCAACTAATTAACTGATCACGGTCTTCAATAAAGACCTAGACACGTAGACACGTTGGGCTAGAACAAAAAACCTTCAGCCACACTCTTTTCGGGTAGTTTTTCGGGCAGGTTTAAAGGCGCCACGCGGGGGTATCGCGAGTAAAACAGCACTGCGCGGTACAGCCCGAGTCGTCTGCTTTTCAAACCATCTCTCCACTGTCTTCCTGCAAGCCTGCTGATGGGGTTTGGACAGGCTGGCTTATTACAGTGCGATGTCTAATTGTGCTTGATGACTCATAAAAACCAGGCCATCCCGTTAAAATTTCAGCACAATTTGACCCACATCACATCAGCATTGGAGTTTAATAAGCAGTCGTATTTCTTTTTTTCCTTTCTTTCTTTCTTTCTTTCTTTTTTTTAGACGAGAGCTGCCTTTCCCTCCACCACCTGGGAAGGTGTTTTGCCCCGAAAACAGAGCACCTCACTGAGGGGCACACGTTACTCTTCTGTTGTGATGCTTCGATTTTATATCAGCCAAACATAAATCTCACTGCTTCCTCGGGCCAAACTCTAACAAGACATCACGGAATTCAGTCGGACAGAAAACCCTACTTAGCCGGAGCAACTGATGCCAACCCTAACCCTGGGGTCCTCTGCCAAGGACTAATAGTCCACAGGAACTGTCAACTTCCTGTGGACAATGGCAACGATACAGAGATTACCCAGAATACACTTAGGGGTGTGGAGAGAGCACCCTTACCTGACTGGGCCCCATGGGATTCTGGGAAAAAGACAGAGATGCAGCACTACAAACTGGACAGGACACTCCTGGGGGGTGGAGGGGTGGGGGTGGTAGGTAGAGGGGATGCCTGGCTGTGCTACCTCTTGCCTTCTCGAATTTCACAATTCTCAGCTGCTGAACTCACAACATAGTTTATAGACAGAAATATGAGTCTGGAAAACAAAAAAGACCCAGCAGGAGCTGAGGAGGGAGCTCTCTGGATTCAGGGCCCCGTCGTTTCAAAAATAAAGTTCTACCTGCGAGGTGAGTATCGATCAACCGTCTCTCTCTCTCTCTGCGGCGCGAAAAGAGGACGGCAGGATAACCACGGACACCAGCGCCCCTGGGGGCTGCGTTTGGGAGGGAAAGTAGGCTGCGCTGGGGGGGGGGGGGGGGGGGGGGGAGCGGGGGCGGGCGGGACGGCGTGTCCTCTGGAAAAGGCGATAAAAACGCGAGCTCAATGAAGCACACACAGAGAGAGCATCCATTTGGACATCGGATCCCCCGCACAGAGCGGTAAACAACGTCACGGGCCGATGGTGTTGGCGGCCCAGACCCGCGCGTGTCACGCAGGGGGCGTCACACAGGGGCGGCCCGCGGAGGCCTCGCGTTTCGGGGCGTCCAGCAGAAACACAGAGCGCAGGAGAGGTCCCGAACACGCCCGCGCACGAACTGACGGGGTCTTAGCTCGTCCCGTGCGGGGGATCGCATTGCAAAGAGCGAGCCCTGCGAACGCAGCAGAGAGAATCCGCGTTCCCCTCGCGAATGCGCTCAAGAGCCCCGCCCGTTTCTACTGGATACTAAGCGTGAATTTTACGGCTATTTGACTTTAGGTAAGCTGGACAGCGGTTAGCACTGGTACCGCGCAAGGAGGTGGTACAGGGTTCGAGTGCCGATCGGCCGGACCCTCCCCGTGTGGGGTCTGCATGTTCTCCCCGTGTTCGTTGGGTTTCCTCCGGGTACTCCGGTCTCCTCCCACAGTCCAAAGACATGCAGGCTCCAGGGGCTCACTTGAAAAAGAGATGTCAGCCTCAACGTGACAGCTGGTTAAATAAAATTCATTATTTAGGCAAATGGAAGCAGTTGTAATTAAAAGAAAAGAAGGAATAGTTGCATTTAAAAAGACAGCCACTCCCACATCAATAGATAATAAAAGAGTCATCGTCCAGGACTTGGTAAAAAAAATAATGTGACACCACCTTTCTCGAGAGGAAGCATTTGTGTGGCCATTTTGAAATTAATCTAAGTAAAAGCAATTACTCACAGCGCTCCAAGGTAAACAGGAAGGCAATGTCATAATGGAAATGTAGCGATCGATTAGTAATAAACTACATCTCTAATTCAGCTGTATCAGCATTGGATAATGGATGAGGCAGAAGGTCAGCTGACCACATGTCACGCAGGCCAGTTAAATCAAACACTGCGGTGTCCCAACACCCTATCAGGTGATTTTTTTTATTTTTTGTTCACTAACTATACATTAGTAAAATTGCAAGACCTTACATCCTGCATGTCATTTAATCTATACTTGTGGAACATAATGTCCAATGTTCCACAATATAAATGTATAATAATACATTATAAGGATGTGTCATCACACAAACAATGCAAACCACAACCACGCATGCATAAAACATCGTAATGTCTTTCGTGTGCATTTTGACAGCAGCAGCCACGAAGGTCTGCAGGCCCAGGTGTAGAAACCCACAGCCGGTATCTTTCACCTTGCAGACCGAAACGACACCACGACTCACTGGCCTTCGATGCGAGCTTCTGTCTCGGAACCTCTTGGAGGAGAGCAAGGGCAACTTAGCACCTGGGTGGAGGTGGAGTATGAATTATTTCACAGCTGGGGAGAAATGCACAGAAGGTCCTTCAGGCTGGAGCCAGCATCCCCCTGGCCTCCTCCCCCTTCCTCCCCCTTCCTCCCCCTTCCTCCCCCTCCTCCCCCCGGACGAGGAAGACAACCGCAGCCAGCGGAACGCTTCTCCACGAGCTCAGTTCCGCGTTCCACACGGAATGCTTTCAGCTTTAATTTGCCCAGCTTAAGATTCCTCGAACCTCCCATTAATATTAATTCCCTTTCGCGTCCCTTGGCGTTTTTTTTTTTTTTTTTTTTTTAATCTTTAATTTAGTTCAGAGGCACCGAGCATAATGCCAGGATGCTTCTTAAACCGAATGTACACAGATCCTTGAGCACATCTCCAACCTGGGAATCCTGGGTTCAGTATTTTCCACCTTGCTTTAGAGCTCCAGTTAATCAGCATTCATCAAACGAACGCTTCCAGCTGGCACAGACGCTAGGCTCATATTAAAGGCAAGGTTAAAAAGGAGGGTAGTAGTATATAGTCAAACCTATTTATTACAGTAAATTCCTGCCACACATGCATCAATCTATGGGTCTGTCAAACCCCTTGCTGGGATTTCTTAGCGAGGTTGTGGGTCCTTGCAAAAAAAAATCTTCTTCAGATTTTAAAGCTTTTTGTGCTACTTGTGTGCTTAGCAAGATGACCTTATCGAGCTACTACCCATTTCTCATGTGGTTCATTTAACCAACTTGATATTTCCTGAGACAATTCCAGGGAGACATGTTCCTCAAGGATCCAAGAGTGGAACATGAAACCATTAATTTGTCCTACAGTATTCCTTAACTACAGTAACATGTCGGCAGCCCTGACAAGCAAACAGAATAAGCAAATGCACACAAACACATGGGTGGCACGGTGGTGCAGTGGGTAGCACTGTTGCCTCCCAGCAACAAGGGCCTTGGTACAAAAGGCCCTGGCTGGGGTCTTTCTGTGTGGAGTTTGCACATTCTCCCGGTGTGTGGGTTTCCTCTGGGTACTCCGGTTTTCCTCCCGCAGTCCAAAGACATGCAGGCATTAGGTTAATTGGAGGGTCAAAATTGCCCCTAGGTGTGCGAGTGTATGAGTAAAGCGGGTATAGATAAGGGCTGGACGGATACAAACACATTTGACACCCGCATGAGATCTCATCGTGAAGATCCTGACCCCAGGTCTACCTCTCACCTAGGCCAATAGCCTCGGTTTGTGTGAAAAACGGGGAAGAGCCTCTGTGTGAGAGAGGGGGAGCAGCCTCAGTTTGAGTGAGAGAGGGGAAGGAGCCTCAGTTTGTGTGAGAGAGGGGAAGGAGCCTCTGTTTGTGTGAGAGAGGGGAGGAGCCTCAGTTTGTGTGAGAGAGGGGAGGAGCCTCAGTTTGTGTGAGAGAGGGGAGGAGCCTCAGTTTGTGTGAGAAAGGGGAAGGAGCCTCAGTTTGTGTGAGAGAGGGGGAGGAGCCTCAGTTTGTGTGAGAGAGGGGAGGAGCCTCAGTTTGTGTGAGAGAGGGGAGGAGCCTCTGTTTGTGTGAGAGAGGGGGAGGAGCCTCAGGTTGTGTGAGAGAGGGGAGGAGCCACAGTTTGTGTGAGAGAGGGGGAGGAGCCTCAGTTTGTGTGAGAGAGGGGGAGGAGCCTCAGTTTGTGTGTGAGAGGGGAGGAGCCTCAGTTTGTGTGAGAGAGGGGAGGAGCCTCCGTTTGTGTGAGAGAGGGGAAGGAGCCTCAGTTTGTGTGAGAGAGGGGAAGGAGCCTCAGTTTGTGTGAGAGAGGGGGAGGAGCCTCAGTTTGTGTGAGAGAGGGGAGGAGCCTCAGTTTGTGTGAGAGAGGGGAGGAGCCTCAGTTTGTGTGAGAGAGGGGGAGGAGCCTCAGTTTGTGTGAGAGAGGGGAGGAGCCTCAGTTTGTGTGAGAGAGGGGAGGAGCCTCAGTTTGTGTGAGAGAGGGGAGGAGCCTCAGTTTGTGTGAGAGAGGGGAGGAGCCTCAGTTTGTGTGAGAGAGGGCAGGAGCCTCAGTTTGTGTGAGAGAGGGGAGGAGCCTCCGTTTGTGTGAGAGAGGGGAGGAGCCTCAGTTTGTGTGAGAGAGGGGGAGGAGCCTCAGTTTGTGTGAGAGAGGGGAGGAGCCTCAGTTTGTGTGAGAGTGGGGAGGAGCCTCAGTTTGTGTGAGAGAGGGGAGGAGCCTCAGTTTGTGTGAGAGAGGGGAGGAGCCTCCGTTTGTGTGAGAGAGGGGAGGAGCCTCAGTTTGTGTGAGAGAGGGGAGGAGCCTCAGTTTGTGTGAGAGAGGGGAGGAGCCTCAGTTTGTGTGAGAGAGGGGAGGAGCCTCAGTTTGTGTGAGAGAGGGGAGGAGCCTCCGTTTGTGTGAGAGAGGGGAGGAGCCTCAGTTTGTGTGAGAGAGGGGAGGAGCCTCAGTTTGTGTGAGAGAGGGGTCGGAGAGAGCCATATTCAACAACAAGCAGAAAGTAAACTCACATTAGCAATGCGTTCCTTAGAAGACTGCCCCAGTCGGGCATCCGTGGAGCCTGTACGCAATGCAGCTCAGAGTCATTCCGCTAGTTCCCAGCATGCCCTTTGGTAGAACCTTCCGGAACACTGCGGAGTGTTTCCAAACAGGACGTGCGTTGGCGTTTCCGAAAAAAAAAAAAAAAAAAAAAAAAAAAAAAAAAAAAAAAAACACACAAATCTCTGTGGTAAAATCTTTTGTCCAAAACCACAGGCCACGCCCCGGGCGGGATTACTAACAACACAGCCGTACAGGGTGCTGCTGTTAAGACTTCACAAGCTGTCTCCCGAAAACTTTAAGAACTTTTTTTTTTTTCTTTCTTGCTTTTTGCTGCTGGGGTAAAACTGTCCCAGAAACGACTCTGATTTAGAAACAGGATCCACTTGCATTTTAGGCAGAAAAACTCTTTTTTTTTTTTTTCTTCCAGGAACACTGCAGAGGACCTGGGGAGAGATGCAGTACTAAGCACCTTCAGAAAGGTTGTTCTCAGTGCATCGTATGTAAATCAAGAGGGGCTGGGAAAGAAATTGCCCGTGTGAGGGAGGGGTCGCGATCGTGGATGGGGTTGGGGGGGGGGGGGGGGGGGGGGGGGGGGGGGGGGGGGGGGGGGGGGTTAGGGTTAGGGTTAGGGGAATTGGGTGGTTGGGAAGCAATGGACACAATGTGTGGATTTTTACAGTAAAATACTCCACTGTTAGAGTATGAGTCCAGTAGGGACCATATTTACTCTGCAAGAGTTGGTTTAACATTTTACTGTCTATTTATGTACTGTACATCTCTTTTCTTCCCCTCAGAAGAGGTTCCCAGATCCACACAAATAGTTCCCAGAGCATAGGCCCTCCAATATTTAGAGCTCCAGATCCTGCTCTGTCAGGTCCAGCACAAAATCAGCACTGGTTATACTCATAGAATATTTCTACATACTGAGAATGTCAGGAGACCGACTGCAGGAGAAATGTAATGACTCTGCTACGTAACTGTTCAATTTCAGTCGTGAAAGTTAATGCAAATAATTTAGCCAAATATATCAAAATATCAAAGGTCAATGAGCCATTCTGGTTCCATATTAGTTCTGATTCTGTGGTGTTTCTACCACACTCAAGCCAACCCCATACCCATACCCCCCCCACCCCACCCAACCCAACCCCACCATCCCAGCGATGACCTCATTTCCTTAACTGAAAAATGCTGAGGTCATGGCTAAAATCAAGAGCGTCACACCGAGGAGTAGCGCGTTAGCACCTCTTATTCAAGGCAGCTTATGAACTTCTCTGTGGCCAAAGAGCTTTTCTTCACGATTTCTCACATAAAGCACTCCTCATACACGCCATAATTTATTTGAGTCAGTCAACAAAAAAAAAAATAATAATAATAAATATATATATATATACATAGGGCTCACATAAGGCTGTTTTTTTATTTATCTTTCATGGCAACCCATTTATAAGCAAATAAAAGGAGAGGGGGTGTGAGAAATGTAAATTAGCTGAGCTCCCAGCCTCAGGCAAAAAAAACAACAAAAAAAAACGACATGAAATATGTTGAAACTATTATATTAGCATTAAAATACATTGATGCGGGCATAACAGTGCGTGTTAAAGTAATTTCTTATTTTGTCTCTGATCATTTTCATAGCATTTGTTTAAAAAAAAAAAAAAAGACAACCTTAAAAAAAAAAATTTGGGTCAGCTGGGAACACCAGGCGTTTCTCATCTACAAATAGACTCACAGCAGCAGCAAGCATTCAAACTACAAAGACGTTGAATAAAACTCCTGCTGAATTCCAGCTAAAAAAAAAAAAAAAAAAAAAAAGAGAAACTCTCCTATACTTCATAACTTCAGTAAAAAAAAAATGCTCTGCTCTCGAAATGAGGTTACGTTACCCCAAGCTGTCACAACTTTTTAAGGAAGCGCCACGCTAATTCGAACCCTCATGTAAATTTCAGGCTTTTCAAGTGTAATTATTAACGCCCATCTGGACACACAAGGTTAAAGAGTGTCCCAACTTAAACCATGTTCTCCGGGTTAATAGCTGTGAACCTGCAGGGGAGGATGTAGCACTTACTGTGGAAGCCATCCTCTGAACACTTCAACACCCCTTTACCTGCTCTGGCAGCGCTTCAGATCACACACAGAATCTGCTCTGACGATTAAAGCCATTATTTGGCGTTTTTGTGAGTTCCATACCGAAGACCTCTGCATCAGCAGCCTGTTCTTTTTTTTATCATGTTACAACACTGCCCCCTAACAAGACAACAAATATTGCAGGACTGGTTTTTCAACAGAGGAAAATGTACTCTGCAGGCCAGGGGTGTCCAGACCTATTTGAAAAGGACCGGGTGGGTACGGGTTTTTGATTGTTTCCTTACATTACATTACAGGCATTAGCAGACACTCTTATCCAGATCAACTTTTTATATTGCATTTACATTGCATCCAATTATACAGCAGGATATATACTGAAGCAATGCAGGTTAAGTACTTTGCTCAAGGGTACAACGGCAGTGTCCTACCCGGGAATCGAACCAGTTCCTTACCCATTATACTACACTGCTGCCCAGCACTGCAAGACCTGATTTAACTATTCAACTTATCCCGGTCTTCCTATCAGGACCTCGATGAGCAGAATCAGGCGTGTCAGTGCTGGGCTATAAGAAAAACCTGCACCCGTGTCGGCTCTATTTGGATAAGACTGGACACCCCAGCTCTTGCCACTGCTCAACCTACCATGCTTGTGTAACTCATGGCCGCAATGGTTGTGTGTTAACAAAAACGTAACATTCCAGGGAGGGTCTACATATTCAATTCAGTTTTATTTGTATTGCGCTTTTTACAGAGAACCGTCACATAGACGCTTTACAGAGTAGCAAGACAAGATACAGAGCAAACCCCCAAATAGCAGGTGCATAAAATCTCCCCCCAGTGGGGAGAAAACCCTCAAATGGTGACGAGAAAAGAAAAACTCCCCAATTGGAAGAAATCTGAGGAGGAACCCAGCTATTGAGGGGGAGCCCATCCTCCACTGGCCAGCCTGGTATAAAGTAGGCGTATGATATGTAGGCGTATGATACTGAACTGTGTTTTAAGACACATACGTAATATATTAATGACAAATTATTATTCAATATGAGAAAGGGGCCGGATAGACTAAGTGAACAGTTACATAAAAATGACATCCTTCCTGTAAGAATATTCTGGGAGCGGGAGGGAGTGTTGGAGCAGAGAAGCAATACCGTGACAACAAGATTCCATGCCACCGACAATATCGCGCATCACATTTAAATGTTAATGCAGGCATTTCGTGTAAATAAAAATAGCGTATTTGTCCATGAGGATGGTGTGCTCATGATTTCGCAGGGTTGTTACCTAAGGAAATGAGCAGAATGATATTATCTGCGGTTGGCATTTCTACGTGTCCTCCACTCTGACAATGTGCCAAGTCGTATCACTCAAACACTTGAGAGGAAAATAAATAAATGTTGGTTATATAGGACATGCTCTGTAAAAAAAAAACTGCAAAAAGGGGAGGGGGGAAATGATATTATTTTCAGGAGAATTCATGTTGAGAGAGCTCACTGACTTGCAAATCTCCTTTAAGCATCAACCTCTTTTTTGTGTTATGGCTCCCCCCAGTGGTATGTTGAGAGATTTCCCTTTACCCATATTGAAATTTGTATGGAAAACAGGAAAACAGGAAAACTGGGAGGGGAGGGAGGGCAGTCCAGTCACCAGTCCCAGAGGAGCGAATAAATCATTTCCGATGCCTAATTTCGCAGCAGATTGAAAGGTATCCACAAAAATCTGCAGAAAATACGCGTGCTTGTGAGTCCTCTCCCAAGCTCTACAGGAATATTCTGGAATATTTGTCCACTGCCAGGGGCCTAAACATCTCTTTGAGGTAAAAGCCACCATACAGCGCAGACCAAGATTTAGCATCCTGTCAGTACGTATTACACAACGGACTGTCGAAGTGGCGGGGCCTCGGAGGCTGGCATTGTACATCAAGACATCCATCACGAAGAAAGGGGCTTCCGACACCTTTTAACTGCAGGCAGAGGGTGCTAAGTCTTGCACAAGGCTCTTCTTCCCCGATAAGCCATTAAAAACGCATTAGCCCCGGCCTGACTAGATACAGGGCCGTAGCTTTTAAACGCGCGATGCAACCGGCTCTGACAGGATTTGTTTTGGTCGGGCGTTTCTTGACCCATAAAGGCTACGGCCCGTGCTAACGTGCTAACGAGCTGTAGTTTGGGGGGTTAATCGAAGGAGCATCAGCCATGTCGTGGTGGCCCGTAGCACCAGCAAGGCTGATCAGCTGAGCGTGTGCAAGACTACAGGAGCACAGAGGACTGCCATGTTGTGTGCAGCTTGTTCCTTTTTAAAAATAAAATTTTAAAAAAAATGTAATTTACCAGGTTTTTCATTTTTCTCCAAAACTGGAACACCTTGCTGTATTTGTTCTTTTATTTTTTTTTTTTATAATTTGGCGACCGACATGGGGCTGAGGATGTCCAATTCCCACCCTAATTTGGAATGGCAGTCTGTACACAGCCATGTTCGGTTTGCACACCGTAACAATTCCAAACAACCTCTAATCCTGTTACTTTAGCAAAGCATGAAAGCACAGCAAGGTGAGTGGGAGTGTCTTACATGTGTAATTGGGGAAATAGCCTTAAGAGACCCTTTTAACAACAATTGGCCACATTTTTTACCCTCTGTCAAACAAACAATAGATAGCTCACAAAGCAATAATGAACACAAACACAACAATAATGAAACAAATCTGTGGTGTGTAAGACAGGTGTAGGCCAGGCTGGGCTTATGTTAACACACATTTTCCAGGCTCTGTCACAGAAGTCTTTCAAACCATCTTTACACAGTCCAGAATACTGATGAAAGGCAGTCACCAAAACATTTGTGTGTACCAAGCTCAGGCAGCGTTGTCCATTTTTTCCCCCCCACTTCTACATGCACGACAGTTTCACAGACAAAGCAGCAGCATGATTTCTATGATAAAATGAAATGTCATCATAAGCCCATTTGCTTCGGCTTTTGTCTGATGGTTGGTTCAATTTTCTTTTTTTTTTTTTTTTTTTGTTCAGCCTTTTCTGGTTGCAAACGTTGGAATACTCCTGCTGTTAAATAACGATGCCATCAGCCATTTGGCCCACTAATAAAATTTTGGATAGGACTGTAATTGGGCCAACTGGATCACATTTACTGTGATAGTGCACTGTACTCTCTCTCTCTAAAAAAATAAAATAAAAAAAACTTTAAAAAAAACCACCCTGCCTTTTTGTACTGTGGTAATGTTATTGCAACATGGAACAAGATACTAAAAGTTCAGCTCCTTCCAGCTCTGACAAGTAATGCTCTGTGCCTCTGCTTTTATTCCTGATATTCTTGGGCTCTGTCTTTGTGTTGCTATGGGAACAAACTTCCATATCACAGATGTTTTAGTCCCATCGCTGTAAATGACAAGGTCGGGATTTTATTTAGGACTTCAAGCACCTGATTGACCAGCGTAGTTGCTCTTGCGCAATGAAGTCCATAAGACCCCACCAACCGAAGGCTTCCCTCCGTTAGCAATTATACGGCTAATGCTACTGGTGCTACCGAACTCCCAGCCACAAGGACGGCCCAGTCAGGGCAGGATCTGATTCCAGACTGACGTGTATAAGTGCAAAAAGGCACAAGATGAACGAGTGCTTTAACAGCATGTGCCACCCAGGGTACCCCAGAAAGAAAACTATAACATCTGACGAATTTTTTTTTTTTTTTTTGCAAATATGTTTTAAAAGTGGTTCTTCAAATTAATTGTGGCCATATCAATTATGTTTAGATACAAAACAAATATCATAGGCAATTACATTAGATTACCACCACTGAACACAAGCCCTTACTGCTTCAGCAATATAATAATAATAATAATAATAATAAATAATAATAATAATAATAATAATAATAATAACACTTGTCCATCCTCTGAGCAGAAGACATGGATCGGCTTATATTGCGAACTAAATTATTTAAGGTCAGTGAATCTGTGTACCTCCCATCCAGAACGACGCCCCACAATTTCTACCGGAGTTAAAGGTGCGCAAAGTCGCTGACATTCACATATACGGATCAGCTATAATAATAATCTTTTCACATATAATATGGAAAGATTAGTGCAAAAAAACCACCCACACTCATAACCATAAAGGGTTCACAAGCTACTGTACGTATGACGTATACTTGCGACGTACTGTGTCATGGCGTAGCACGCTCTTTTGCGTCAGACCTGCCAATGTACAGAGGAAATCACTCAGTAAATGAGTCGTGTAAATCGCGCATAATATGCATTTGGAAGTTTCTTTCAATACTCAGTGTGATATCATAAAACGCGGAAGGATCTGTCATGGAAATAAATAAAAAATCTAATGTAGATATTGAGTAGCCTGATGTCCGATAACCAGCGAGCTAGCATGAAATATAGTCTATATAGTTAGTAGCCTACCCGTTTATTTTCTGCAACGTTCACACAGTTCTTAACTAGCTAGCTAGCTCCCTAGCTAGTTAAGCTAAGCTACCCATTTATAGGATTTAGCTGCCTAGCTAAAAGATAACTAAATTACGAGCAAGGAGTAACTTATTTCCGAGCAATGTCTGTACATTTTGAGGAAAGAAGCGGCATCGTCCCCTGCCAGACACCATGGGGAGTGTGGTATCAAACGATGGAAGAAATTTTTATTGAAGTAAACGTTCCACCGGGGACGTCTGGCAAAGAAATAAAGTGTGTCCTCCAGAGCAAACAGATACAACTATCTGTAAAGGGACGTGAAATATTGAAGGTAAGGATCCACTAGCGAGCAAGAAGCCATGTGGCAGCTATCGGATTGTGGGACTTTGTTGGCTAGCTAGTCTAGTTCTATATCTGGTTAGTCTCGCAGCTAGTATCACACCAGCTATCGTTAACTAACGTTAGCAACAAAGTTTGGTTCAAGTTCAGTAGGCTACCATTCGCCATCTAGCTTTAACCAACTTTAGGTTAGCTACTACTTTATGATAACGTCAACTTAAATCTGTGAAAACTCAGTTAAAATCTTTACGCGTTCTGAATACTGGTACGAAAACGATGCCTATTAAACTTTTTCTTACCGCCGTGTAACTTGGTCCTGTGTTTCTTCATCGCAAAATCATGTGGTCTGAATCGTGCCTGATCAATGAGTGGCCATCGGTGAGGTCGTCAGGGGTCTGAATCTTTAGTAAAATTGGTATAAAACATTTTTTAAGTCAAACTATACACTATCTAAACGCAAATCATAAGTATTCTCTTCTCAGATAGCATTCTGGGTGTCAGGTAAGGAAAACTGGGCCAGAATTTTAGAGGCCAACCGATGTTTGACTGGCTATATTAGGCGATAATCTACGAACCTGTTTTAAATTATAGCACAATCGCAAATTACCATCAAATTTCCACATTCATTGAAGAAACGGATGAGCGCATGTTAATTTATGGAGGAAAAGTGTAACATTTGATTTGCTAACAACATATTTAAACTTATTTTATTATTGCGCAAAAAGCATTTGTGTAGAGAGCTACTGAGTCTCTGCATATTATTGCATGTGGGTTTGGCTGGTGTAAAAGATGGCCTACGTTTTCAATAAGAGGGTCAGATGGCTATGATCAGGCTACTTTTTGCGCATAACATTTTCATTTAATTTAGATAGTAACAAACTGCTCACTAAATGCTTTGCAGCGTCTGGCGCATGTATGTTGCGTCATCATAGCAACCATAATCTTCATTTATTGGTCAATACGAGCAAGTTTGTCGATAATCTTTGAACACACCGAATGTCAGGTCGGCTGGCTGTCAGAAGCTTCTGTACATATCGAAAATATTCTTCACTGCACATAAAACTGTCTGGGCCAATGGAAACCTGCACAAAAGCTGAAATAATATGAAAGTAAAAGTGTACTAATGTATCCCTATCCACTGAGCCAATACTGAATACATCTGTTAAATTTTTTTAAAATTCCCATGATCTGTAAGTGAATGAAAGTATTGATATAAAGAGGACACCTGCTGCCTGTGAACTCAGGCTTTGTTAACAATAACTGTCACCTTGCTCATTTCAGGGGAAATTATTTGGAACCACTGTTGCTGATGAGGGAACTTGGACCCTGGGTGAGTGTAGAGCTGTTATTAGTAACTGCATTGTAAACTGTGATCCATTTTTGATAAATTATGACCCATTGTGACCCTTAAGGTTAGACATAAACTCCAGAACGGGTAATTGGTGTGCTGCAAACTGCTACCAAGACTGACTTTTACTTGATCTGCAAAGAATAGGTTGGTCCAAATACCCTATATGACCAAAAGTATCAGGACACCGCTTGGTCTGGGGCCGTTTTTCATGGTTTGGGCTAGGCCTATTAGTTCCAGTGAAGGCAATGTCCCCGGGCACACAGCAAGGTTCATATAGAAATGGTTTATGTCGAGAAAGGAGTGGAAGAACTTAAGTGGCCTGCACAGAGCCCTGACCTCAACTCCACGTTTCATTGCTCTCTAGTGACCCCCACTGGTCGATCAGCAGACCTCTAGACTGCATCTGAAAGGTCATGCTGACTCATAGACCGTATAAAAATAGTGCCGACTCCACTTCATGCAAGCTTAGCAGCAGGCTGTGGCGTGAGGAGTAGTAGTAACCCCACACTATGTTGGAGGATACCTGTGGATGTCTATACGGTCCCGGGTTGGCTGTGGGGTTCGAAAATGAATGGTTCCACATAACGGGACATTCCAAATTATGGTGGGAAAATGGATATATGCAGGATATATCCATAGATATATGGGCACCAATATATTTTTTTTGAATGGCCCCATGTTAAAAAAAATCGTTTGGATTTACATTCAATGACCCACAGAGGAAGATAATTTAGTTCTGTCTTTTACCATCAGTGGGTGGGTAGAACCAGTTGCATTTGAACAGTGCACGTGTGTGATGCATGTGAACACTTTCTCATAAGTTCTGTCCAATCAGAGGACAGGAAGCTGATCCGCATCGTGCTGATGAAGACGAACCGGGAAGCAGGGAACTGCTGGCAGTCTCTGCTGGAAGGGGAGTACTGTGCCAATGCCTGGGTCCAGGACCAGATGCAGAGGAAGCTGACTCTGGAGAGGTTCCAGAGAGAGGTAACACTGGCCGGGATTCAGTTAAGACTTACCTTCTGACCAATGATGAAGCAAGCAGGAATTTATTTTCTACTGTACATACAACTGCAGTTTGGCGAGTTTGGAAATCGGTAAGACAAACTTGGCAAACTAGGTTTGTGATGGAAAAAGTAACATTTAACGTGTACCTCTAAGTGAAAATGAGACATTTTGATTGAATACACTGCTCTGTCTTGTTACTTTCGGGCTGAACATTCACAGCTTAGTTAGGATGCTGCAATAGTTATTTAACTAAAAACTAAAAACTGCTCCTACAGAATCCTGGTTTTGACTTCAGCGGCGCAGAGATTTCTGGGAACTTCGCTGGAGGTGGGCCAGACTTCTCCAACCTGAAGTGAAGAGACTGGCTTTTAAGATCTTACGCTGGCAGCGACTGGGGGGGAGAGTTGAGCGACAAGACTAAAGCAGAGATGCAAAGAAGTCTTTCTTCCGCCGCCCCGTCCTGTGGGAGGAATTAAAATGCGGCCCAGTTCTGAACACAGCCTGGAAACTTCTGCCATGGAATTATTGGAGTGTTCTGTGAAAACTTTTTATACTTGTGGGAAGGGGGGGGGGGGGCAGAGGTAAGGTTAAATATGCATTTCAGACATTGAGTCTCAACTTCACGTTAGTTCAGCATTACGTGCAAGTCGATCAAAGCTTCATTTGTAGTTCCAGTACCACACCACAAGCCTTGTGGGAAAACAAAAGTTGGATAATATTCTGTAACCTTTTCAAAGACTCTTAAGGCAAAAATGCATCCGGAGGAGGAATAATGCAGGATGTGTTTGTATTTCAGATGCACGTGTCCAGCATAGCAAGCTCAGGTTTAACCCCTCAGAATAAACTGATTCTATCTAATTAAAATGTTTTTTTTGTTTTTTTGTTTTTTTTTCCCCCAATTTTGGAGTGGGAGAATTGTGTACATTTTCCATCAGTAGAGCCATATGGCTTTTTCAAAATTCTTTTTTGCACATGAAAAGAATGCATTTTAAATGACAACTCCCATTTGTATAAGATTTGTTGTTACCCTTCAAACTTGACAGCTGTAACATGCATATTTATGCTGTTGCTCTACCACCTGCGTGTCACTACCCGTGGATTTGCAATAAATGGCTGTTAAAAGGTGAATAAGTTGGTCTCATTTCTTTCCTAAATAAATCAAATCAAAATGATGCATTTCAACATTTTATTGAAAGGTCAAACTTGAAAACATACACCACCTATTAGATTGTGCTGCACTTCACAGTTTACACAAAGCTTCCAATTCTTACACAACACAATCACATTTCTTGCTGAAAAACAAGAAATCTTGTAATTTGTATTTATTTTTTTTAAACAATCTTGGGTCATACTTCTACACAGAATAAAATGAAATAAAAATACCAAAGTTTTATATTTGCCAAATTTGTTTGGGCTTCTGCCCATTACCAGTATTGTTTCTGAATGGACATTTTCACCACTGCAATTTACCTCAGAGATAAATCTACTGAAAATCACTGGTCATGCATAACATCATATACAGTATCCAAATTCTTTTCAACAAAAACTTATCAAATGGGTGTACTGTGCCCTGTGAAACTAGTGTAAACAAAGCCATGTTTTAACATGTTGACCATCCTGAACATTGTATACATTATGACCTTTTACTAGTAAGAAGACAGCCACATTTAACCTTTTTAAGTCAGCTAAAACTGCTTTTCTATCTTCTTGGTGTCACACAGATTAATGATCAGATTCTCTTTGATCACGACACCACAACATCGTTACGTTACCGAAACGACCACACAAAAAAATAAAAAATAAAAGAAAGGTTTTCATTTCCTTGAGTTGGAGTGTGCATTTCTGATAGTTCAGCGACCTAGGGTGGAAGTTGAGGGTTTTGGGCCCGATTTCTTGGTTCCATATTTTTTGTATTCACAAAACCCCTCTTCCTCCTCTTCCACATAGTGGACTGAGGACCTAGGTGGTTCAATACTTCATTGCTTTAAACCATCACCAGTGCCAAGAACTGTTTAAAGGAAACATGGCTCCGATAACATCCACGCGCACACACACACACACACACACACACAAACACGCAGGCCTCCACTTACTGAAGATGCATTCCCAGGTGTGGGGGGTCACACACACACACTGTGTAGGAACGCTCTTCATTCATGGAGGTTGATAAATAGCTTTTTCAAAGTTTCTTGAAATCCTTGCCCGTTGTTTCATCACATTATGCTTTTTTCCTCCCCAAAATGGGGGAAAAAAGAAGCATCATACGAGGGAATAAAGGGAAAGAACCATCAAAATAAAAGTGCAAATTCATCAAAGTGAAGTAAGGATATGCAAAAAAATATTTTAGGAGCAGGGCTGCCCAACCAAGTGGCTGAATATCTACCGTCCTGTAGGTTCATTTCAACCCTAACTTGGCACACCTGATACTACCTATAGCAGCTCAGCTGGATCTCTAGCTGTTGAATGAGATGTTCTTTGTGTGTCAGGGTTGGAGTGAAAACCTGAAGGACAGAAGATATCCAGGAACAGCATTGGGCAGCCCTGTTTTAGTGAGTTTAAATCATTCATATACTAAGTTATAACAGTACAAGTACAAGCTAATATTAGTCTAGCCATTACGATAGGACCCAGACATTTAAACGAAAATCATCATTTTTGGGGAAGGGGGGGGGGGGGTTAGGATCAGTTCATGTAATGGGCAAATCACACGGGCATGTTCTTGAATTTCTCATTTCCCAGAAGCCTTTTCGTTGTCGAGTGTCAAGTGATCACCTAAACAAAAACAATACAAAAAAAAAGAAAAAACATTTTACCACATATTTCATGCACATATACTAGCTCACCATCAGTACAGCTTTCATTCCCAAGCGCTTGCATTTGCAGTGCAGTGTGCTTACCTCAGTCCTGTTCTCTGAACCCCTAAGATGCCACTTCAGGGATGGTTGGGAGATGGGCGATCTTGTAGCAGCTGCGTCTGAGCTGTCTGGCGGTCCTGCCGGAGATCGTCCACCTCAGCTTGCGATTGCTCGGCCTGGAGCACTTCGTGGAGGAGTACTCCATCAGGCATTTTCCAACCAGCTCTCTCACGCAAACCAGGTCCCCACTTTTAATCTGAGAACAGACAAAAAAAAATTACCTTTTGAACCCATTCTAGTTCAAAAGATTTCTGATACAAACTGGACACGTAGCTAAGCTACTACAGAAATAGCTTCTGCACGTAAGAGGGAGACATTTATAGTTCCAGGTCAACGTTTTGCATGAAGCTCAAGTACTGCATGCCACAGTGACAGGGAGTATATCCCTGATATACAGCCCACTAGGTAAACACATGTCCTTGCTCATATCCTGTTACCCAGCGAGCGTGCTGTGTGACGGACAGCTCCACGAGACGCTCACGTACCTGGGACTGCAGCTGCAGGGTCTCCAGGGATTCGCTCAGCTCACGCAGGCCCTGCTGCTGAAGCTCCAAGGCCAGGATCCCCAGCGCAAGCAGAGACGGCTGTTTTTCCGAAAAAAATTAAATATAATAAAATAAATATACAAAAAAAAGCTCACTTACAGCACATGCAAGGGCACAATGATTCCATTCTCTGGCTTACAACTGGAATAACGACCACAACGGCAACATTCTAGAACAGAACAGCGGGGGCAGCGAGGGGGCTTGTACAACAGGGTCGGGTTTGTGGGGTTCTTTTTTTTGTTGTTGTAAATAATAAAACAGGCATACAAAATGTACCATAAAGGCACCAAATTGTGTCCACGAGCCCCAGTCGAAAACGGGCAGTGTCATATTAGAATAAAATTCTGAATAGTAAAATCGCTGCGACGTACCTTTATTTTAGTGAATGTAAAGCTGCAGTGACAGGCCTTCAGCTGAGCCTCCAGCCTCTCGATGTTCAAACTCTTCTTACTGCATGGAGAAAAGCAGCACTTAAGTGTACAATTCCAACTCAATATCACAGACAGCAACATAATAAAGCAGTTACACAACACTAACATATTACACAACATAATAAAGCACAGCTACACAACATTATAACACATTATACAATACATACTAAAGCACAGTTACTTCATATCTGCCAAGCACTAGGTATTTGCCATTAGGACTTCCACCCGCTGAATCTACAGAACTACCATTCTCCCAACACGTTGAGATTTCCGCTCCCCCCCCCTCCCCCGGTCCCATGGGGAGAAGCCCGACTGAAAGCACATGCGTGTGGAAAGGGGGGGGGGGGGGCGTGGTCTAGCCTCTCTCACCTGTCCGGGTCCAGCTGGGGGAGGACGAACGCGTGGTAGAGCCGCAGGAAGTGCAGGGCGGTGGGGGCCCGCACCTTCCAGCGCAGCTTCTCCAGGACGATCTTCTCCATGCGCGTCATGTCCGACGCCGTGAAGCGGCTCTGGCTGATGCGGATCAGGTCGGCGGCCGCCGGAGCGTTCTCCTCCTCCGACGACTTGACGGCGATGTAGAAGCAGCACAGCCCCACGCACGACAGGTGCTTCGGCTGGATCTGCCGGGAAAGGAAAAGAATTCAGCTTCGGTCAGGGTGGAGCGCTAAAACATTTTTCAAATGGGGGGGGGAACAGGATGCAGAAAATTGAGTCTCATTCAGCACTAACAAATTTTGCCAGCGTGATTCCACAACGCCACCTTACTGTAATGCGTGTACAGCAAAAATAGCTCCGTTGGCTCCCTTGAGTTCACAACTCAAAGAAAATAACAAAGGAAACCATTTTTAAGTCTAAGTAGTTAATGTGCCCCGGTCATACTCTATTGGCAGTGCTCATAAGACGTCTATACGATGGAAATTTATAGAGCAGGTTCAGCTAGCTTTTTGAAAGACCTACCTTCATCACTGACAAGAATCGATCCAACAGGCTCACTGCCAGGGAGAAGGTGTCGGCACAGAAGCCGAAGAACCGCGTCAGCGAAAGCAGATCTTTCACTTCAAAGTCGCGGAGCCTCGCCGTCATTCTCAGGCCGTTCTCCTGCGCCGACTCGATTATCCTCAGTCCGCACAGCTTGGGCTGGTACCGGGTCTCCTGGTCCAACAGAGCTTTCAACTGGACGGCGAAAGGCACGTCCTCTGGTACTGGTATTGTGTCAATCATCTACAAGAGCAGATTGTGTTTTTTTAGTCCTATTGCCATTTCCTCCTGTTTTAGAACGAACCAGTTTATTTGAACAGCTGGAAAACATCGGATTTTTGATATCTTAAGTTACCTAGCTAAACAAACAAAATGTAACATTCATTTTGTAACAGTTCTACTAAGCTAATTTCAAATGAGTTACTTGGAACAAACTTAAAATTCCTTTAATGTTTCTTAGTGAAATACATCCCATTTCAGTAAACTTGTCATATTATGTTATATAGCCTCGTTAAGGGACATCAACTCGCATGGTGCTGTTGAACTGGCAGTTGAGAATAATTTATTAGGTAAACTACGTAAATGCGTTTATTGTCGGGGGAAAGTTTGCAATGAGATATAACATTAGCAGTTCACAAACCGTCATAACCTCTGCCAATGACAATTGGTTAGCTATGCATTTAGGCAACTGTGAACACGCTAACAGAACATGCTAGCAGAACATGCCCAGGCATGCCTCCTCCGGCTCATACTAGTCTAGACAAGTTACATACAGCTAGGCTAACGTTCAGGCCTCAGCAGCGAAAAAGCGGTTTCCCCGTAGCCGCCACCAAAAGTCACAATTTCATATTCGCTTCTTAAAATGACAAAAACATAACTGACTTAATAACCAATACAATTGCTGCGTTTAAAACATAACGTTAGACTACACAGAACAACAGGCATAGCAAATGTTACGAGAGAATGACGAGAGCGCTTCTCTCGGGTTGTGTCCGGGCATGTTCTCGGCCACACTGAAACAAACTGAAGTCCATCTACGCCGCAGTTCTCTGTATATTTTAAGTCTTCAACGTAATGCATAATAGTTTGTCGGCATATTAAACTTACTGAAAATAAATAATGTTAATAATTAATGGCAATTGTTTAGAAAACTATTAGATTAAGTGACTGATTTCTAGATCAGCAGTAGTTGCTAATACAACCGTCTGTCACAGTCAAGGTTAGCTACACAGCCAAATAGACAAGCCAGCTAGCTAGCTATATCGCCGCAAATTTATCATCAACCGTAAAAAAAACAGAATATCATCCAACTCGCTATAACTAACGGTTTCAAATTTCTGCAACAATTGCTAGCTAGCGAATAGGCTACCGGTTAATGTTAGGCGTTAGCTGAGCAACATGGTGGCAGATGGATCATATGACGTTAGCTAGCAAGCTAGCAAATTTAAATTACCTTTTTTCCTGGCCGTCAGACAAATCTGTTTGCTAATAGCAGGTATATCCAGCAGTATGGGGTGAAAACTTTGAAAAAGCTGTATCGTTACAAAAAGTTTATACTTAACATAAATAACTATAAAAGAAGACTTAGAACTAATAACGGTTTAAGCAGATCTTGATTTCCGACCAGCACACTCCGCACCCTTGGTTGAAAACAGGGAGTTAACGGAGTCCCAGCTATATATATGAGACATGATCCAATCCAAAAATTAGCCTCTGAAAAACTCCACAACCTAGATTTGCAATTGGACCATCCTCAGCTATTCCATTGCAGTCATTGGTGTTTGCTTTGCCGAGGCGGGACAATGAATACGTCACTCTACTTGCAGGAAAAACATAGCTGTGTATCGCTATGGAAAAAAAGAGAAAAAAAAGCTATGTATCGCTATGTATCTTCACTTTCTGAGTTAAGAAAAACGGGCAATATTGATGTAAGCGCCTTTTGATTCAGTTCAGGAAAAAATACTATTAATGTCACTGTGCGAAATTATTTCATATCATTTTCTAAAACACATAGCAGGAATATTTGTTTTAAGGTTTATTTATTATTTGAGCACAAACATGCTGCAAATACAAAATCATAAATACTTTAAAAGCATTGAATAAATTCATTTATGGGCATTCTACGAGTACTCTATGACAGGCTTGGAGCCAATGGAAATTAAGAAATTTTTGTGAACCAACTAAAATGCCTGTCGGGTCCTAAAAGATTCTAGAGCCCACAAACGGTCTAAATCATATTTCTTAAACTCAGCCAATGAGCATTCGTGAAACAAAGAAAGGTTTGATTAGCCATTGATGGAAAAGGAATGTATGGTAGACCATAATTTGCTAACAAGACTTTCAGTCAATTTGTGGCCTGCTCTTTTCATAGCTGAACTGTAACAGTTGTTTTTTTAGTTTTTTTTCTTCTCTGCTGGGAGCAAGAGGAGGAATCAAATGTCACCCCTGTTTGACTCCACCCCTAAGCAGTAGAGAGGTTAATATAGGGCATTGCTGCGAGTGAACGTTCATCGTGTTGTTTACACAAGAACGCAGTGATCCCGCCACATAGTTCAACTATGTCTGAAGTCATCAAACATTCTCACATCCAGCAGCAACATCTTATCGTTGTCTGTAAAATGAACGTTGAGCTCGGCGTGAAGACACTGAAATGAAATCCAGTAATAGGATAAAGGGTATTAATGGTACACTAAAGGGTACATCCATCTATCCATTATCTATACCCGCTTATCCTGAGCAGGGTCGTGGGGGGTGCTGGAGGCTATCCCAGCGTGCATTGGGCGAGAGGCAGGAATACACGCTCAACTGGACAGGCCGCCAATCTATCGCAGGGCACACACACACACCGTTCGCTCACACACTCATACCTAGGGGCAAATTAGGGTCTCCAATCGGCCTACCTGCATGTCTTTGGACTATGGGAGGAAACCGGAGTACCCAGAGGAAACCCACACGGACATGAGGAGAACATGTAAACTCCACACAGAAAGGCCCCAAGCTGAGATTTGAACTCACAACCTTCTTGCGATGGGGCAACAGTGCTACCCACTGCACCACCATGCCGCCCTAGGGTACAGTCAATTAATTTTTTATTTACATATTTGCAAACTTAAATATGAAATACATCTGCAATTACCTATCCTGGGGCCAAACATCACAAAATGACCACAGTCAGAAGCTTTCATTTCACAATCCCTAGAGGAACAACCAAAAACTGTATGTACATCAGTCAAGGCTAAAGAGTAGTTTAGTACAACCAGCAACCTAGTACAACCATGTTTTTTCTACATCATTGTTTAGCTTATGCCAGTCATACTGCTTACAACAGAAACAATTGTTTGATGACAGCTTTAATAGAGTGAAAGGTAACATGTCAGTGTGTCAGATTCGTAAGGGAATCTAAGTAGTACAAAATGTCAAATACATCAAATTCAGCAGCTCGTGGCAGACATGTTATTCAGCATATGAAAATGACAAAAACTGGCTCAGCATCCAAAGAATAAATTAGTGAAATTTCAGTGTGGGGTACAGTATGTTCGTCTTGAAGGTCAAAAATTGGACAACGCTACATAGTGTGTGTAGACTACTTTAGTTCTTAGTTTTGCTTTTTTATTTTTTATATAACCATGTGTTATAATATGTACATTAGTACAGTGGAAGAAAAATAGAGTCCATACGAGTTGGCCCCATTGGTAATCTGGAAAAAATTAGGAAGAGCTAGCATTCGTCAAATTATATGTATATATTTAGTTGCAAAGGCAATCATTTTGTAAACGGTGGTTACATTCATTACATTCTGAACTGTAAATAATAAAAATGTATACCATCAGATTTCTCAGTATTAAAAAAACGTAACATCTTGCAGTGAATGGCACAGGTTGTTACATGGTTGGTTTTGGAACGAAACAAAAAAAGAAAGAAAAAAATACATTTGGGTCATTTAATATTTGCATAGTAGGAAAATGTAATGCCGAACGATGGCTCATAGCGTTTCCCCTTTTCGCCCTGGGCCAGGCTATGCCTGTCTGACCCACTAACACAAATTTTCGCCTCTTTTCGAAACCAACTCTCACCAGATAAATGACGACTTTGTAGGAGGAGCCTAGGCGTTCAAAATGCAAACAGAAGATCTGATTCTTCTCAACGTTCGCTTATTTATTGTCCTGATCGGTTGTCTTGTAACAGTTACTCTTGTTTTTATATAGCTTCCCTCATCTCCATTTTATTGTACACATGAAATTTGATGCATTTTATAATGCTCCTTTGTTTTAGTTCTGAAGGTTTGCTGCGAGATACTCACCCCTTTTGTGACCAACACTCTTTCCGGGGATTTGAATCCTAGTTTTTGTCAAAATATAAAAAATGGACGAATGAAGATTTAAATGCGCCGCGACTCGAAGGATTTCTTTGTGTTTCGATACCGACAGGTAAGGGTGAGTATAAAGTTTATTATCATTATTATTATTTGTATATGCTGTAGTAGTTCTAAACCAGCAGACGACCTATGGAGCGACCCCGTCCCGCCCATTACAAATGTTTAGCCATTTCTCTGCAAAATAACTAACGGTATCCAAGTTAGCCGATGCATAGTTAACCGAAAATGCGTAATAGTACAACATACGTTTATGCATTTGAAGAAAACATTGGAAATGCACGACCTTTGAATACCCTAAGAAGACATTAGCGAGCTGTGGCAGTGAATCATTGAACTTAGTTCAATGATCTTAGTGTTAACACCGCCTTCATCCTCTGTACAAACTGAAATATTATTTATCAAGTAAAATAACACGGTGGGCACTGTTGCCGTTTAAATGTTTTGCTTTAAGTAGGCTACTGTATCGCAACATAATTTTGTTTGTGAAGGGGCGGGGTTTGTCTTGAAACAACGTTGTTGTGCACGGTCTTATTTCAATCTCTCCAATTATATCATTATCTTGTGCTAATTTTATGAGAAACGCCGAAGAAAGTCCTATATGAATGTGTGGGTCGATAATTAGAAAAGCTGTATCTTACTTTTTTTTTTTATTTCAAAATATAGCGAATCAAACTCCAACTGCAGGCTACACTCCTCCGGGGTGGATCTCGGAGCCTAAATGGCAGCTGCCTTCTGTCTAGCTTTGTTTCCTGAATTCGTTCATTGGTGCGAGATCTTGTGACCTTCAGCTGCAAGAGTCCGTTTTAGCTGGCTAGGCGATATATTTGTGAGCAATCTTTTTCTGAATCGTACGAGATGCGCAGTCAACGAACGAAATATTTATTAGCTGGGTGAAATCATGTCACTGATGATTGACGTCAATTAGTGGTTTTCAAACTCGATTCTCATCGATCCCTGTGTATAGCCTATGGTTTTCTTTCCAATCAGTCTCTTGTTCAGTTAAGCTCGTTGAACACGTGAGTTCATTCATAAGGTTTCCTTAAATGTTTTGACACAATGCAGGTCTGGCAAGATATAATTCGCTTTGTCTTTGACTTCTTCATTGTCTACCAAATGGTTAGTTTTAGTCACCATGTGTCCACACTTTCAACAGTTAGGAGCCTGTGTTGATTCACCTCGGTCTTTATTTCATCAGTTCTTTTTTTTTTTTTTTTTTTTACCTCTCTTTATGTAATCGTTTCAATATGGAAAAATAGTGAATAGGCTATGGAACTTTTATTCTTAATGGCATGCATACCAGTTTCTGACATAGGCCTAATGTGGCTTAAGAGGGTGAGTGATCCCTCAAAACACGAAAAGCGCAAAGAAAAATGAAGCTTGCTAAAATTCTGGGACTGAAATTGTGGTTGGAACCAGCATACACTCAAGTCCTCCGGGACCGATCTTGAGAACCACCGAATTAAGTGCCTAACGTTACTGCACATTATCTATCTACTGAAGGGGGCGTTTCTTTGTAGCATTTTGGGACGGCATGGCCGGTATGCCATCCGCCAAGTTACGCCTTGGCCTGCCATGTAGCCTACAGTAGGCCCTACCTGTATAACTTTGAAAGTAGGTAAAGCAAAGATGGCGAATGTGGCATTAACAACATGTAGGTAGGCTGCTCATAATCAGCCGTAAATGCAAATTATTCTTCTTACTGGCTGTATTGTTTTGGTCGGTTCCAGTTCGCTTTGCAAGATCGCCGTGATCGAAACTCACATTTGCATACTGTTGACCGACGCGTACGTGTGGTTCCTCAGGTGTTCGCCGCCCTGGAAAAATCTGGCCAACATCAGGATTGCTATGAAGTACCATGGACTCGCGGAGAGCCAGCGGCTGGCGGATTTGCTGGAGGACGCGCTCGCCAAGGAAAAGCGTCTCTGGAAGGTGCCCGTCTTCAAAAACGGCCAAATCCTAGTGAGTGCCTATCCTACGAATGCCACGCGCAGCCCGCCAAAAAAAAAAAAAAAAAAATTTAATCATATACCGTGCGTATAACGGACATTTGCTTTTTTCGTTTCTTCGTGGTATAGGGTACGGATATCTCGCAGGTCCAATATCAAGAGGTGATCTTGTGGCTGGGTAAACTGAGCAAATTGTTTAGGTTTTACCCGGAGACCTTTGCGCTTGGAGTATGTATCCTCAACAGGCTTCTGGCTTCAGTGAAGGTGAGCGGGAAACGGTTAGGCTAACTGAACATAATCAAAAAAATCTTCTTAACGTGACACATTGTGAATGTTTGTGTATATTTTTCAGGCGCAGCCCAAATATCTACGATGTATTGCAATCACCTCCCTGATACTTGCTGCTAAAGTCAACGAAGAAGATGAGGTCAGTGAGGATTTACTCACTGTGCACCACTGTTTAAACTAGAGTTAAATGCAATAGTTTCTAATGTCTAATGTTTTCAAATGTACCATCATGGCTTTGAGGAATTGTGTGAACAGTCAGCTACTTGAAAGAACATCAATATAAAACTGGTGATGATATGTTTAGGCCCTGGGCACTAGAGTTCAGATTTCACACTCAAAAGAGTTTGAACATTAGCCTACATTGATTGTGAATTAATATATGGGGTGGAAGTGGTTAATAATAATGATTCATACAGCACAAGTACAAGTTGTTGATCTCAGAATCGGCGTTTATTGGTTTTCTCGGTCATGTCTGTTGCCGTAGGTGATTGCGTCGGTGAAGGACCTTGCGGCGCGGAGCGGATGCAACTTTTCGGCGGCGGAGATCCTTCGCATGGAGCGGATCATTCTAGATAAACTGCGCTGGGACCTTTACACTGCAACGGCAATCGACTTCATTCACATCGTAAGTAGCAGGTTGTCTTTCACCCCAAAAACCCCCCCCCCCCCCCCCCCCCCCTACTTGAATCTAAAATATATAGATTACAAAAAAGCACAAGGGAACCCATGCGTCATTTTGGTCACAAGCACAGCTGGAAAAAAAACGCCTCACTAATGGAGTCTTGGTCAGAGAAATTGTGCCTCCATTTTGTTCTGCAGCTTGGCACCCCTGGACAGGAATGCCACGACAGTCAAAAGGCGATTATACTGAGCTCTGGGTCCGTTTGGCATTTGTGCAGCGCCAGCCAGCATTTGCGAAATGTCACGCTGAATATTCAGAATTAAGCTGGAATCTCAGGCCGAGGCACTTTGTTACTACTTCTGTTCAGCAATAAGAAAGCACAGGCCTTTGCAGTGTGCAGGGGGGGGGGGAAAAACCATCCAGAAATAATTTAATCCTTCTCTAAGTTATGTACATAAAATGTGTAAATAAGAAAATAAAGCTTTGAGAATTAAATACATAAATTTAAGCTGCATCTTTGTACTTTTTTCTTTCCCATATAAAGAGGAAGAGACTGCACTACACTGCTTGGCCGGCTTCAGAAATGGCTTTCTTTGAATCCTCTTGAAAGTAAACGTGATTGCTTGCGTCTGTACTTCAAAATTTCACCCTCACAGAACTGTCATTTATATCCCGTGTTCATTGTTGTATGATTAATTCCTACTTCAGTTCATCATTTACAAACGACACCAACATCATACAAGTATAGTACAGTTTAAAAAAAAAAAAAAAAACAAGGGAAAATACATTTCATTCAATTACCTTGTAAACAGACTACGGAAATCTCTATTCTTTATCCAGCATCTCGGCAACTTTACAGAAAATCAGTAACACGTAGAAAACAGATTCTTTTACAATACACCTGTCAACCGTTTCTGTTTTATGGCACAAAGGACTGCGTATAACAGTTCGGTAACACCCTGAATGCACAGAAAACCGCGTATCCGCGGTTTCGACTTTACACGCTTTGATTCCTCACGTTTCGTCCTAGGCTCTTGATCTTTAACTGCTGCACCACCACATTCCTCAGGAAAGTTGCTTGCTTTTTTAAAATAATGCTGATCAAGTGGCAATGGTGGTGTGTGGTCTTTTCAATGATATGAATGGTGGATAGCGGACAATGTTTTCTTTTTTGTTGTTGCTGAAAGTATGTGATAATCATGGATTTCAGCAACTGTGGTTCTACTGCACCATTCGCATTGATATGTTACACAACAAACCCATAAAACTAAGCATGTTTCCTTTTTTTTTAAAAACACACGGCTTATTTGCTAGATTTGAAAGCTTACAAAAGCCAGAGTAAACTTTTTTTTTTTTTTTTTTTTAAGATTTCAACTAGAGAAACAACATTTCAACAAGAGGAACAAATCTGGTAGATGCAAACAGAGACAATAGCCAAACCAGGAATCAGAAAGATAGGCCATCCAGTCAGTTAGTTCAAGGGTGTCCAATCTTATCCAAAAAGGGCCAGTGTGAGTGCAGTTTTTGTTATAGTGCACCACTACAAAACCTGATTCAATTAATTAACCAATCATGGCCTTCAATCAAGTGGAATCAGGTGTCTTGGTGTTAGGCTAAAACAAAAACCTGCACCCACACCGGCCCTTTTTGGGTTCAATTGGACGCCCCCTGAGTCAGTTAAACCATATCTGCCTGGACAGGGAGACAGACTAGCACAGCACATAGCAAACAGAGCGACTTGCCACCCCAGCCAGGAAAACTGGGCGGGCACCAAAAGTGAGGGGTAACACAGATGTGGGTGTTCAGGAGAAGACTGCAGGCAAAAGGGTGTGTTTGACTGTTAAAGGATTGGTGGACAGGACGGGAAGGCTCACAATGTTTTGTCTCCTTTTTTTTTTTTGTTGTTGTTGTTGTTGTTGTTGGTGGCGGTTTCGCAGTTCCATGCCCTGGTGATGTCCGGACACCCCCACCTTCCCCAGCGGTGCGCTCAGAAGAAGCCCTGCCTCCAGGTGGCGCTGTGGACCAGGCAGGTGCAGCACTGTATGGCCTGCCACCAGCTGTCGCAGTTTAAGGGGCTCCACGCTGGCCTTGGCCATCATCACCCTGGAGCTGGAGAGGCTGACCCCCGACTGGTTTTCCGTCTTCACGGACCTGTTAAGAAAGCACAGGTACGACAAGCATGTCTTAAAACTGCAGTCATAGACTGGGGGAGTGGGAGTGGGGGTGGGGGGGTTGAGGTTTGGGGTGGTTGTGATTACGGATGGGACTATTATACAGAGCTAAGCAAGTACTCGCCAGCAGAGTCTTAAATGTTTTGGGGGAAAAATGTAATGGAGAAATCAATTCATATTTGATTTATTTTTTTGCATCTCTCAGAAATATTTGTCATAGTAAAGGGACAAAGTGTGTATAGCCTGTGTGATGCGCTTCCCCCCCCTTTTTACGTTATCAAAGATTGTCGTTGCGTGGGCTAGCTGGAGAATATGCTTTGAGACGTTTGTAAGTGGGTCTGATGCTGTAAAACAGGCTTTGGGCAGAAAGAGTACTCGAGTGAACGCAAGGATAGAGCCGCTTAGAGTCCTTTACAGACGATCGCGAAGTGGCCTTTCCCTAGTTACGATACAGGGGAGAGAAACATTGCTCGGTTGGATGTTTGGTGCATTCACGAGACTTGTTAGTTGAGTAAACGCCGTACATCGTAATTGCATTCAAGAGACAAAGAGTAGAAAACAAGGGGATGGGTCAGGAATTGTGCACGAGGCTTACAGTAACTCTGCCAGGCCCCTAGAGGGCAGTGTTTTTAATCCATGGCGAGTTCTGAACAAAGACGCGCGCGCGCGCGTTTATTCTCCGCCACAGATCGCGAGCACCGAGCTCATCCGCTGCCGAGAGATGGTGGACGAGTTCTTCGACAGCCTGGAGTTCGCCTTCCCGCCAAACGCGGTGTACATCCTGCACGCCGCCAACATCGCCAGCGGTCACGCCGGCCGCCCGGACCAGGGTCCGGGGAAGACCCGGGCGTGGGGGGGGCGACCCCCCCGGTGGGCCGGGAGGGTCAGAGTGAACGGGGGCGGGGCGGAGGAGGCGGATGAGTTCTACGACGGTTTCGGGTGCCTGTACAACGAGGAGACGGCGGTGGAGGTCGGGGATGACGGCACCGGCGGTCTTGGGGAGGCCTACCAGGGCGGAGTCTCACCTTGCCCACCCCTCCAACCTCCTGTCAGCTAAGGCCACCATAAAGGGAGGGATGGGGGGGGAGGATTAAAAAAAATTTGTTGCACGGAGCATATGATAAGTGTGTAGTGGGTAGACTAAATGCTGCCCAAAATTTGTGGACTTTCATCATGTGTACTTTGGGCATATGCAGATGCCCTTTAAGGAGTTGATACAAATCAGTACCAACGTTCATAACAAATAATAACAATTTTACATTTACAGGAGTCAAGCTTTTTTTATTTTTTAATCTAGGCCAAGGTTCAGTCTCACTGCAATGCACATTGTCCTCTACTTTTCTACAGCTGCAAATCTTTTGAGTTTTTAAGCAACAACAAAAAAAATAATAGTAGTGCATTAAGGTGGGAGTTTGGTTGCTAATCTTAAGATTGTTTATTTTTATTATTTTTTCCTATTTAACCATTTTTTTAAAAAGAAATGCTTTAATGAGAAATTACAAACTGCTGCATTTTTTAATGTCATATGTTAAGTAAATATATATTTTTGTTACTTTTTGATATTTTGGCGTAAATGTATAGCCTATGCTTAGTCTTGTAAAGAAAGCTATATTCAAATCATTACTGATTTAAGTTACTGAGGTATTGCGTGCATCTTGCTGGGGGAAGGCCACGTTGAAATTATATTGTATATTTTTTGTATATTTTTCATTATATTTCATAATACTTGTACTATACTACTAACTGAAGTATTCGTGAAAATGTCATCCTTAAACGGAATCTCATTTTCCCCAGTATCGTGTTTGTACTTTACTCTCCAGTTTTCTTCTTCGAAACAAAAGCTACTTGTTCCGAAATGTGAATAGCCCCTCCCCAACCCCCCCTCAAAGGTATTCTCTATGGAAGGAGCAGCATGGAAGTTCTTTCTAAAAGCTATTTTAACGGCAGCTAAAAGCATTCGTTTTGTAAGATTAAATGCTCAAAGACCCCTGGGAATGTAGCTGAGTGTGCCTGATGGATGCCTGTTTTTTATTTTTTTGTTTTTTTAATAGGATGCTTGTCGTACTTACCTCTGACATGTCATGTTCCAGTCCTCCTGTCAGTTGGGGACCCAAGCACAAACCAGACGCAATGCAGTCAAACAACTTCTCCACCAGCATTTGTATATACTTCTCAAAATAAAAATGAAAAAAAGGAAAATGTGGACTGTTCTTGGTAAATTTGTATAACGAACAACATCCCCCAAAAAAAAAAATTAAGATAAAAACTAAGAACTGTGGGAATTGTGGGCAAAGAAATTATGTACAAATATGGCTCTGTCTGAGCTTTTACTTTTGTGCGAGATCTGTATTTGGTCACTATCACATATTTAAACAAAAAATCTATCAAATGTTTAAAAAAAAAAATTCAAGATAGACTCTGAATGGCAAGATTCTATAATGCTGACCCTGTATTGGCACAGATCTCAATGGCTGAATAGCAAATGCACAGTAATTGGTCTACAAATCATGAAAAGCATAAGTTTGCCAGATACGGTATATGGTTTCAGAGAATGCATATATATATATACAAAACCCTTTCAGTACATTACATTACAGCCAGTCACTTAGCAAACATTACAGCCAGTCACTCAGCAAATGCTCTTAACCTGAGCAACATCAGTGCAACTCTCAGGAAAACAAAAATGAGATCAACAAAGCACAGAAGACTATTAATAATCAAAAAGTATAACTAATCTAAAAAACAGTTTGTACTGAAGAAAGATAACCTATCCACTTGATATATACTAGACAAATGTGTCGTTTGGGTAATAGCAGGGTACAACTCATACATATACAGCACCAGGAGTTTGACACTTTGGGGTTTCTCACAGAAACTACATATACAGTACACCTCATGAAAAGCACACAATTCTTTTAATGTAGCCACACAATAATGCCCCAAACTATATCAACTTTAAGATATGTATACCTATAGGGATGATGTATGGATAAAAATCAGACTTCTTAACTCTTACCCATTAGGGATTTATATGAATGTTGTACTTTAAATGTATTGTATTGTATTGTCCAATGGCCATCCTTTGAAACAACCACAAGAAAACCAATGCCAGTATGGAGGTAAATATATAGGTGCAGCATACAAAATTTAATGAATCGGCCATGTTAGAGGATCATTTTGAAGCCTTTTTCAGAAAATTCAAATTGGCAGAGAAAACAATACAGTGTAAGTTATGGGTCCCTTCAGGTAAATTCAGTTCATGGTGAAGAGAGAGACGGATGTGCCAAATTTTGTAGTGTTCACTTCAGTGTCACCAGCTGGCCAATCTTCACTATATTTAAACTGAGGCAGGAGTGCATCCATCCAAATAAACCTTCCAAGTCTGGTAAGCCTCTGGTATAACAGCTAAAATTTAGAGGTTAATGTCATGAAGGAAAAAAAACAATCCTATTCTATTTTTTTCAAAACAATACAATCCCAGCATCTGTGATGCTTGAACCCTTAATACTTAGAATATCAAATTGTGATCAAGTAACTTGGGCCTGTGGGTCTTCATTCATACATCCAGAGGTTGAAAATCCAGGTTCAAAAATTAAAAGGCCTAGCCAGGACATTGAGATTTGCTAATTAGCACCATTCTTCAGCCAGGAGGCAGAACCAATGAGTGAAATCAGCTGAAGAAGAGTTCTGGGCAGAAGAAACACACGGCAGGACTTGGACTTTTACACCTCTGCAAACATTCAGGACCAAGATACTTGATTACAGTGTGGGAGGAGGCATCCAGAGCAAACCCACAGGTTACATTGCAGTCAAAATATTTCCATTCTTTCCGGTGATGGAGGTACCGTATGTACATTTAAGGCATCTATGCCTACGTCTATCTCCCGTACGATTCAAGAGCACTGCTGTGGAAACACCAGTTTCTCAAAAAACTAATGAAATGAATGTGTGCGAATGGTGGAATGCATGTCATGTGAAACATAACGTTTTTTACTTGAGGTATAAATGTAAGACCGTAACCTGTCAATACATGCCGAGCTGAAATACTTGCTTCCTGCTGGACTTCCTGCTGTTGCTGCCAATCATGGCAAACACGGCGACGGCAACAACAGGTCTGTGTTTGCTGAAGGAAAACATGCCCGTTCGTCTTCTGGGCATGTCTCTCTTACACTACTTACGCTGATTTTGTGCAGGGGTCCTTTTAAAGAACTTTGTTCCTCTAACCAAAATCCGATTACGTAATAGTCCCATCCTGATCCAATAATGACGTACAAAATAAAGTACAAAGATTGTCATTCATCGCCTCGGAGGCTTTCTTATGCGACTTGTGGAGCTGGATTTCTACAAAGCTTCAGGCCCAGCTGAGGAAAATATTCAAAAGTAGAGCAAACCTAAGATCAGGTTCTTGCTCAAGTGCGTGTTGCTCGCATGGTTAGCAAACAGATGCTTCAACAAAAGCTCCAAGAATTTGAGTCCAACTCCATAAATTCTTAACAGCTTTTAGTTTCAGTGCGTGGATATTTTTTCCTGTTTGAAGGTCACCTTTTTATCATGCCCCTGAACCCAACTTGGGCTGGATGAGCACACTAAATATCTTTCCTCCGCTTAAAAAACTTACCCTGCACAAAAACTTTGGCAAAGGCCCAGAGAATGTGCAGTGGAGATAAAACTGACTTGCTTTTCTCATTTTATACTTCATTCTTTCACTTTCTTTTTCACATCAGAGACCTTTGAAATAGGGCATAATTTGCATATAACCGTTGCAAATTTTTTCACATTCATGTTTCAAACGTACAGAAAAAGAGCAAAAACGGCCCATTCCGCCTACTGATTGATTGCTAAATTACTGCCAATAAACTGCTACTCCATCACAGCAGCAAAATACAACATACTGCAATTAATAAAACAGTGTAATGAAGCATTTCATAGACCAAATTCAGAATTCCAAACTTCTTGTTAACTACAGTGGTGAATATGAAAACCTACCACCAATAAGGAATTACACGGTTATTAATACATTTAATACATCTATGAATCTATAATGTGAGTAAATATGTGTAAATTATTAACTTTCAGTATCAGAGATTTGGCATCATGCTCCCTCTGCTGTTCAGGCCCTTGCTGTAAGGAAAGTCCCTTCCTGAGGGCAGATCTAGATTTGCTGTGAGGAAAGACGGCCAGTCCACAAACCGGACAGTACTCGAGGTCACGGAGCACTGGGACACAGGGGAGCAGATTGGGCCCCGGCACAGGGGAACAGATTGGGCCCCGGCACAGGGGAGCAGATTGGGCCCCGGCACAGGGGAACATATTGGGCCCCGGCACAGGGGAACATATTGGGCCCCGGCACAGGGGAACATATTGGGCCCCGGCACAGGGGAGCAGATTGGGCCCCGGCACAGGGGAACATATTGCGCCCCGGCACAGGGGAACAGATTGGGCCCCGGCACAGGGGAACATATTGGGCCCCGGCACAGGGGAGCAGATTGGGGCCCGGCGGAGAGGTAAGTAAATGGACTGGTAAATGGACTGCATTTATATAGCGCTTTTATCCAAAGCGCTTTACAATTGATGCCTCGCATTCACCAGAGCTATTAGGGGTTAGGTGTCTTGCTCAGGGACACTTCGACATGCCCAGGGTGGGGGATCGAACCGGCAACCCTCCGACTGCCAGACAACCGCTCTTACCTCCCGAGCTATGTCGCCCCCCCAGTGAGCCGTTACGTGCCGTTTGGGCCGCCGGTACAACACCAGTACACCACGGCACGGCTCTCCCCCCGCCCACAGATTTATTACCGCTCCGAGACACACTCCTCTTTTTTTTCGCTTTTGCTTTTCCCCTCCCCTCCTTTTCTTTTCTTTTTTTTTTCTTCTTTCCATCTTATGTTCTCCTGGAATTTTCTGGGGGACCAATCGCATTCCGTCTAAAAGCCAGTCCTTCCGGCCTCCTCTGCTCTCCAGCCCAGACAAGCCTCTCCACAACCAGGAAGCTCCAGCACAAAGGAACGTTCCATTGTGTAAAGGTGGAGAAAGGGTTTTATCAGTGTGCATTACGTGCGTAGTGTAGCCATAGCCGCTATCTCCTGCATTAACAGATGATACAGGCGTTGCTCTGTGACATCACTGTTTATCTTTACAATGATGCAGCCAGTGAATTCCAAACCTATCTACCCTCTCCCCCCCCCAAACCCCCAAAATTAAAAAAATGATGTGTAGCACTCAAAAAAGCCCCCTTCACCACCCCCCCCCCCCCTTCCCCCCAATTGCTGCTAGTTAAAATGGTGAAAACTGATTTTTATGTCACACCCTATCAACAGGCTGGGGAATACTATTAGAAGTACGCAAGTGGTTGAACATGTTTGTTTTTCTAAGGTACTAAACTTCACATCATCCTGAAGACAGAATGTCCAGGTCTAAAGATAGTCCTTAATAAACAAAAACACACCGACAAGTAAAGATTAAGTTATCATGGAACCATCTGGGGAGCAAGGAGGTGAATTTATTGTCGCAGGGAATAGAGAACGTGGATTAGACAGATCAGATTTCTTTTTTTTTTTTGTTTTGTTTTCTTTTTTTTAATAGAAAAGTTGAGATTCAGAGGGGACAACTCCAAAGTGAGGTTTTGACTTTATTTCCACTGAAAACCGAATAAAGCCATTCTCCCCTTTCACAGTTAACATTAAAAAAAACAAAAAACAAATACGGATCGAAAGTATTTAATTTAGCGTCTCTGCGTCGCACAAACTGTGGACTTTTGACACCTCTCTGAGTTTCATTATCTGAAGTATATACAAAGACTCTTACATACAACATTTGTGTGATATTGCTTAGTGTATTATTAGGAATGTAGAACAATGCATATCTGTATAAATTCTCAAAGCAAGTAAGCTCTTAAAATATACACATACACATCTGGATTAATTTTTTTTTTTTTTTTTTTTTTTTTTAAACAGCACCAGAGAAATTAATATTTTGTAGACTTAAGACTGGACTTGCGGGGCTTTTCACTGGCAATTATATATATATGTACTTATAAACATACATACAGGTAGGCTAATTATTTGACTGATGTTAATGCTATGTATGAAGCAATTAATGCCTAGTCTGGCTCAGAGTTCAGACAGAATTTGATGCTGAGGACGGCAGGCCACGTGTTCTCTTAACACGGTTCCTCAACGTTACCTGGACCACCTGGGCTATCATCCCAGGAACAGGCAGACACAAATGCTAAGTACCACTGACCAAAATAAGGGAGAGCCGTCAAGAGTCCATGATTTCGTTCAGACTTCTTCTTTCCTTTAACAGTCATTATGAGCCATTGACAAAAAGCCTCCCAGTGTGTCAAACAATGGGGGCAAAAAAGAAAAAAGTTCCACATAACTGATGTCATGATAAAACCCTATAAAAGGGCGTGGCTACTCACTTATCCTATCAGCTACTCAGGACATACAACACATTTCCCCCCCCTCCCTCTCTCTCTCTCTCTCTCTCTCTCTCTCTCTCTCTCTCTGTCACACCCTCTTTCTCTTTCACTCATTCTTTCGTTTTCTCTCTCTGTCTCTTGCTCCCCCTTAATGTCTTTGGTCGACTTACACAGTGTCATGAAGGAATGTTTAAAAAAAATTTTTTTTAAAAAGACAGAAAAAAGCAAATGTTGACGTTTCTATGGTGATGGAAGACAAATCCGTGGTCGGCCTGGTTTGTAGTGCCCAAAAATTAACTGAAAAAAGAAATGACAAAACATAACCAAATAAACCAATTCAAAATTCATGAAGTCAAATAATACAAATCAATGGTTTATAATAAACTGTGATTATGATTTTTTTAAAATGCAACATTAATTACACTGTGCACTAAAAAAAAAAAACAAATTAAGATATTTTGACAGAAACTTTACATAAAAGTGTGATTCATGCAACTGCTGAGAGAAAAGTCTGAAAATCAGTGGAAGGGGGGGTTGGGCAAGGGGGGGCTTAAGCAAATAGGAGTAGCCTACCTCCTCAGTGCATCCATTTGTGCCCACAGTGTTCTAAATTCTGCGCAAGTCACAGTTTTATTGTTTTCAGTAGAGGGCGCTGCAAGCTACACATTTCTTCTCAAATTGAAGACTGACTGGTGGTTAAAGGAAAAATCTGATAATCTAAGATTCATAGTTTAAATATTTTTAAAGTGAAAACCTCCACCTGTCATTCCTTCTTCCTGAGTTGCTTAAAAAAAGGTGATTATCGCCATGGAAACCACTGTTTATCTTCAGTGAAACATGTACACTGAAAATATTTGTGTACTTACCAAATGACAGTTGTGGGTGTTTTTTTCCATTCTTACTATGATTACTATCAAACAAAAATATTAAAAAGACATCAAAATTCAGAAAGCACTGCCCGGATAAACCACAAAATGGATGAACTGAGGTTCTTTCTGAAGCCAGCACAACACAGGAAGTGTAGCACATAGCGTCCACAAGATGGCGCCAACAGTTGGCGCTCGTCTCGGGGTAGATCTCAATCTCGTACCTAGAAAAATAACACTTCCTCCTCTCCCTCTGTTACTGCGTACAGGGAGCTGCCATGCTGCGTTTTTTGCCTCCAGAGAATCAATCCTCACCTCCTTCAATTAGTGCCGTTAAAATGACAAAGCCCCCCTCTGTCGCTGAGAAAAGCAAAGAGCCTGCGTGCAATAGCAAGCTGCCGCTGCCAGCTTGTCCCTGCCTCACCTTGCCAGCACTGCTGGTGACGAGACAGAATGCCCGTCACTTCCAAACCCCGCCCACCCCCGCCCCCCCACCCCCCAACCCTGTCGCTCCTCAGCAGAGGGGAAGAAGCAAGTCGAAAGAGCGAAGAACAGGAATAAGAAAGGGAGGAGAGGAGAGGAGGAGAGGAGAGCAAAGCAGAGGGAAGCTCTCTTACTTCTTCTTGTCCTTGTCCTTCTTGTAGGGCTGTGAGGACTGTAGAGACTGGGCCTGCAGCGTCTCGGCCGCCATCTTCCTCCTGTTGAAGGCGTTCATCTCCTCCTCCAGGTCCCGCCTCTTCTCCTCCACCTTCCTCTTCTCCTCCTGGTGCATGCGCTTCAGCTGCTCAAACTTGTCGTGAAGCTGGGGGGGGGGTGGGGGTGCGGGGGGGGGCAGACCCAGCTAATCAGTGAGCATCATCAGGAATGCAAAAACAAACAAAAAAAAAAAAAACCTTCCCAGAGTGCCTCAGTCGGGTAAATGTGCTCAATTGATGCAGCCAGTGCATTGGATAGCCTAAAAAAATCACGCTGTATTCCGAGTTGCACATTACCCTAAAAGCAGGGTGCCCAATCTCACCCGGGGCTGGTGTGGGTGCGGGTTTCTGTTTTAGTTCAGCACTACCACAGCTGACTCTACTCATCGAGGTCTTTATTGATGGCCATGGTTAGTTAATCAGTTGAGTCAGATGTCTTAGTAAAATAAACCTGCTGTGCACACACCGGCCCTTTTCGGATAAGACTGGACCCCCCCAGCTCTAAAGGTTGGCTCTGAGCACACTAAAAAGTGCCCCAGTGTAGCTCTGTATGAATCTAGCTGACAAAGCAGCGAGACGATTGGCTAAGGAGATTTGGCAGGCCTGATTGGCTGAGGAGATCTGGCAGGCCTGATTGGCTGAGGAGATCTGGCAGGCCTGATTGGCTGAGGAGATCTGGCAGGCCTGATTGGCTGAGGAGATCTGGCAGGCCTGTCACACCAGCTGGTCGCGGACGTACGTAGCGCGCGTCCGTCTGCTCCAGCTCCACACACAGAACCAAGCCTCAGACAAGCGCCGTCTGCATGGAGATCTGATCAGACAGCAGCACGGCGGAACTCAAACATCACAAGACGTTACTGAACCTTGTTGGGTAATTTGTCCTCAGCATTTAACCCAATCGTGGCTACTTTAGGAACAGCGGGCAGCCACAGTGCAGCGCCCGGGGACAAACCCCAGTTCTGAGGCCAGTGCCTTGGTCACGGGTAATGGCAGGAATGTACCTGACCTGACGTGCGTGTCCTTACCTAACCTCAACATGCGTCTGAGGTTCTACGCGGAAGCAAACACTAATGGCACCCAAAAAATCAACCAAAACGGGCTTTCCAAACACAGACACTCAAAAAACGGTATCATGAGCGGGACCGCGAGCTGCAGTTAGAATTATAAAACAAAACCCACTCCTGCCAACTGTGAAAAGCATCATCGCCAGTATTTTTTAGAAACGGCCGCTTTTAGAAACAGAACAGGGAACATTGGCTGGCGTACTGAAACCACGCTGGGACTCGACTGGCCTGCCTTGTTCACACAACCGGGGACCACGACAGCGCCGACGGCGTTGGCACGTGACGGTGCCAGTAGGCCAGCTGATGCCTCAACAACCCACCCGAGGCGTGATGACTTCACCAGCAAGGGAAGCTAGCCGATCTCCGAAAAACTCACACTGGGCTCAAAGTAGGCATGGCAATCAATGCCCCTTTCAAATCACGGTTGACTGGGAAACATTTTCTCATGATTATCGATATATATATCGGCAAGTCTCATATGGAAAACACCAGCCGTGGACCAGGTTATAAACTGGTTGAATACTTTCTGACAAAATATTTCATATATCGATCCCTAGCTGAAACACTTAAGGTTTGATCAAGTGGAGGGGGACTGGGGGGTGGGTGGGCGGTTTGCCTGAGGGTTTTTTGGGGTCCCCCTTGTGCAACCTGCCCCCCCTCCCCCTCCTCCACCCGCTCGCAATCTCTCACCTCCCTCTCCTTCTCCTTCAGCTCCGCCTCCGTCTCCTTCACTTTGTTCACGAACATCTGCCTCATCTCCTCCTCTTTACGCTGCAGGTCGCCCAGGAACTCCTTCCGCTTGGCCTCGTACGTCTCCTGCAGGCTGCCGTGGGGGGAAGGGGAGAACATTACTCCTCCTGCTCCTCCTCCTCCTCCTCATGTTCAGAATCACAAAATGGGTGTCAGTGAACCCCCTCTAATCGCAAAATGAGTGTCAGTGTACCCCCTCATCACAAAATGAGTGTCAGTCCCACCGCCATCATAAAATGAGTGTCAGCCCCCCCCCCCCCCCCACCCCAATCACAAAATGAGTGTCAGTGTGCCCCCTAGGAATCCAGCCCCCAGTTAGTAGATAACAAACCCTGATCGACAGCAATACTCCTCTGGGTCGACCCAGATTGGAGCGGTGATGTCACACGCTCCTCAGCATCCTCAACCAATCAAAAAGCGCCCGCACCCGCGGGCGGAGGAGCGCTGCCGGCTCACCTGAAGGGCTGGCTGTCGGGGTCGGTGTCCTTGAAGCCCATCTCCTCCAGCTTGCAGCGGCGGTAGAGCTCGTAGTGGCGGGCGTGCGTCTGCTCCCGCAGGTCCTCCATGTTCACCCGGATCAGCATCTCCCGCAGCTTCACGAAGTCGCAGTGGCTCTCGTTCTCCACTGGGGACAGCGGAGAGAGAGAGGGCTCGAGTCACGCGGGGGGGCGGCCGTGTCGGACAACGTCCCGGATCCCACAAGGCTAAACGCACTCTGGGGGTCGGAGGACGAGAACTCCCGTTTCCGGTCAACCGCCATCAAGCGGTCGGCCAAGAAACTCCAGATTTCCTGCTGCAGGGTCCTTTCACGTCAGCTAAATCTCAATAATAAATGTGAAGGTTGTCACCTGTTGACAGCAACAATAATTCTGTGTGAATAAAAGCCGTTTTCCTAAAACACTTTTTTTTCTTTTTTTCCACAGAAGGACATTTTGGGTTAGACCTTTTCATGGGAGTCTGTTGTTAGAATGTGGACCCAGACTGACCCTGAAAGCTCTAGACACGGTCATACTCAACAACCCCCACCGGCCTACTGCCCCCCCCCCCCCCCCCGTCCCCCTCCCAAATGCTCTAAGGTCACAGACATTCTTACTTTTAAGGATCTGTTCTCCCAATAGGATAACGAGTGACAGTGAAGTCAAATATTGTTTATAAGACAAAGCCCTAGAGGGATCTCATGCATTCCTACTCTCTCACTTTCCCTCCATTTTGACCCAAGCTTCACCATGTCTGCCAAAGAATGGGACTGGCGGGAAAGAAAAAAGGTAAACATACCGAAATTAGCATCATTTCTGTGCGTGGAGAGCTGAAGAAGCCCCTAAGCGATGTTTTTCCGCAGGAAGTCAAAGACGTTTGGGCAACAGACCTCTGCTTTGAAAGGTTGAGTTGCTGTGGGGTGACCCTTAAAATGGTGGGGAGCCGCTCACAGGAAATGGCCTCAAAGATCATCGTTAACACCGAGGCGCTCAGTGGCCTTTTCAGAAGCTAACTCCTTAACATGTTTTATTTTTTTCCCCTTTCCTGTCCGTAAAGACATCCACTTAATGGGCCGTGTCAAAGGCACGTCAGCTTGGCATAATGAGAAACACGTGTCGAGCTGCGCGAGAACCCTGTCAATGCACGACCAGGCCTTCTTCGTGAACCGCGAGGATGAGGATGAAGAGAAACACGAACGTTAAAACCGAATAAAACCGCTAGAGAAACGTCAGAGCCATCCGGTCGCTGAAGTGTATTAGACTTTGAATAAACAACGCCTACAGCGGTAATGCAAGCGTGGGCTTGGTTAGTACTTGGATGGGAGACATTCTGGGAAAACCAAGCTGCTGCTAGAAGTGATGTCACTGGGCCAGTAAGGGGTGATTTTCACTCTGGTCAAAAAAAATACCCAGTGCAGTGATGGGGGACACTGTGCTGTAGGAGATGCCATCTTTCAGATGCAACATTAAACCGAGGTCCTGACTCACTGTGGTCATCCCATGACACTCATCACATAAGAGTACGGGGTTCCCTGGTGTCCTGGCTAAATTCCCAGCGTGGCTCTCTCAACCTGCCACACAATCATCCCCTGATTTAACTGGCTAAAAAAACAGCTCTATATCCCCCTATCTATCTCAGCTGATGTGTGGTGAGCGTTCTGGCACAAAATGGCTGCCATGCTAAATAAAATGCTCTAAAATGAATCTGTCCATACGTACAGCCTCTGGAAACAAAACATTTCAGTACCAGAAGCTCTGGAGACACCTGAACCTGTATTTCTTTCTTTAGGCCCTGAATGCCTTATCACCCACCATTGCAAAGCCAGCTGTACATACGGCTAAATATGTCAAAATGTCCGCTCCCGTCAGTCACGCCCATAAGGCAAATAAATAAAGTAACACGATGCAAGACTAAAACAGGGTGAATGATATAAGGTCATTTGGCAGGACGGAAACTGGAAATATTTTAATTGGTCCCCTTTTGGGGTTTCGCTTGTTATTTCGTTTGAGGTTCTCACAGTCGACCCCAGCTACATATTCCACGCATGCTCTCATGAACAGCGGTTGTAACTTCCTGTTTTCAGACGTGAGCTGCATCTGGTGGTGAGATCCAGAATGGGAATCAAGAAGGCCAGGATGCCGTTTACTGGTACATTCATGAACTAACTCTCATAAACAAGAAGCAGCCATCTTTGTCACGACTATGAACACGTATGTTACCACTGTCCAGTTGACTCTGACCAAAAACTGGTAAAATAAAAACTGTATTCAATTAATATTTCAAATAACATTAAAGCATCAATGCTTAAAATTCAGTTTGCAGTCGTCCAAGTAGTTCATGGCTCAAGTAGTTCAAAATATTTTCAGTTACTTAGAAACAGTATTTCATTTTTTTTCCACAAAGAATATTTTATATTGCTATATTACTGTATTTCCCTCAGGTCTGCTGTCTACAGCACTAAACCAATAAAAATTACACGCCAGCCAGTGTGGTCCTGATTTAACCTCCCTTGAAAAGCAAGAGCATATATATGTACCTCAAAAATGAGAAATACAGTATTTGGTATAATTCCTTTTAATAATGTGCGCAAGTGAAAGAGGGACAGACAGGAAATGAAGCGAGATGTCTTTTCTCAGCGAGGCCTTTGGGGAAAAGGGGGGAAACACTCAGCATCTGGTATGTAGCCGCTCTCTCTCTCTCTCTGTGCGAGAGAGTGCCCCTGCTGCGGCCCAGAATGCAATGTGCTGACCCCGGCCTACAAGCACCCCTGGGATGGCGTGACTTCAGAGCGGGACGGAGAAACGCATTACAGACACCGGGGGGGGGGGGAGGGGGGGGGGGGGGGGCAAGCAGAAGGGGCCAGGTCCTGCAGCCTCTTGTCCGTCAGACGTCTGGGGGGGGGGGGGGGGGGGGGAGCTCGGAGTGGGGGGGGGGCGGGGTGTGGGCCAGAAGCCATCAGAGTTCTTTGTGTTTTATCGTCAATGGTCCCCCACAACCAGTGTGAGTGGCGAATCGCGGATTTATAAACTGAGCGAATCCAATAACTCGCACAACCAATTATGTACATGTTTTATTTGTTCTATTTTGTATTCTACTGTTAGATTTTAGAAAAATTAGCGTGCATTTTGGGCTGTCAAACTACATGAAAGACACGGTATAAATAAAGGGTAAAAGGTTATTCCTAGCATTAATGGTAATTAATCTCATTGTCCTCACAGGAATATGAGTTATGAATCGTGGCCCCACCCCTCTCGGCGCTCTCTGAAGAGCAGATGTGAAATTATCAGGAATGGGGGGGATGAAGGGGCTGAACGTGAACAATGAGCTCGAGGGTGGGGGTGGGGTGGTGTTGGGGGGGGGGGGGGGGCAGGGGGGGGGGGGGGTGAAGCACCGACCCATTACAGCCCTAAAGCGTCAGACCCAGCGCCGCCACGACGATATGCAGATCTGGGAGGACGTTACCCCTGCAGTCAGACGGGACATTAACCTGCTCCAGTGTGGGGGGGGCTGTCACCATACAGACCAGACTAAAGGGGGGGTGTCCAATTCAATCCCCACTGGACCCCTCCTTTGCCAATTTCAACCAACTGGCCAAAATTAATTAGTAATTTTTAATTATTAGCCCCCCACAATTACAGCTGTGTCTTTCCTCAGACACGCAACGGAAAATCATATTTTTTAAGCACGGGGCTCTATTTTCAGCCAGTGACGCATCGATTACCAATACATCACACAAATACTTTTGAGTGTGGTTTAGCCTCAGAAAATCATTAACAACAGCAACTGGAGCAACTGAAGGCAACGTGCACACAACCTTCGAGGACGAAGGTTCTCGCCCCGGGCTGACAGAGCTGCCTGATCTCAGATCAGTTTTAAGAGTTAAAGGCCTGAACAGAAAACCAAAGCCAGCCACACTGTGGGACCATGAACTGGGAACAGTGGAGGAAAACCAGTGCTGTATTCCTTAAAAAAAAAAAAATATCCCCGCTGACTTCCGATATCCTCATTGCAACCATGACACTATATTTTTGTGTTCAGCAACCACATATAAAGATTCAGTCTCCTTCTTTAAAAAAATCACAGTTAAAATGAATTCTACCAGCTTGTTTATAAAAGCATTTAAACATAATAATTTTATTCAGTAATCATGGACACTTCTTTCATTCTTTGGCACATGCAAATATAAATATGCAAACCGTAAATCTTTTGCTTTTCTGTAATGGAGGTTGGTTTAGATTTGGGGGAAAGGGGTACAACTTACCCTGAACCACTCCCCAGGGGTACTGCCTGGCCCGCACCATTTTGTTCCCCACCTTCACCTCCTCGATGCTCCCCACTACAGCGAAGGGGAGGTGGGCCTGGAACACAAAGTTTGGGGGGGGGGGTTAGTGCTTTTCCAGGAAAAACCATCTGTCAGGGACTGCCACACACAAATTACACCTCCATCCTGCCCAGGATCGTCGGTTTAAACGGTTTTCTGCAAGCTTTTTTGTTTCTTTTTACAAAAAAAAAAAGAAAAGGCTGATGGGTTTCTCAGAGGGAGGAAGCCTTCACCGACTCGAACCCTCGGCTGAATAAATCACTGCTTCAGCGCTACACGGCCGTGGCCCTATTCACAGGAGAGATCGGTTTACCTTTCATTCTGTGCTGCGTGAAGACCTTCGAGGGTCAGGCTCAGCCCCGTGAGACCGGTTTTAAAAAACCATGACTCAAAAAAAACATGCATCGGTAACAGAGCTACACTTACGTCTCTTTCAACCCGCCCTGCAATTAGGGCTATTTTACCTGCGTACTACAACCTGCTGAGCCACCTGTCTCTCATTTCAACTGCTCTGAACTCAACAGCCGTGCTTCGGCCGATGCGTGTCCCACCAAGCGTAGCTTAATTCGGAAATGAGCGCTCCTGCCCCCGCCCTGCACACGCACGCACGCGGACTCAGAGAAGAGCAGCTGGAGACCCGAGCGCTGTCCCGCTCAGCCTCAGTCTCACACACACAACCTTCCTGTCGGTAACTCCAAGAGAGCGAACAGCGAGTTTCTGTTTGCTTAACACACAGCCAAACATCTGCTCCGCTCTGCTCTGCTCTGCTCGAACACTGCGGCTCTGGCGGAACTTGGAGAATGGAGTCCTCTCTCTCTCAATTTTCAATTCAATTCGCTTTATTGGCATGACAAATTTGTACATTTGTATTGCTAAAGCTTGTAAGGTACAACAATGTATATATATTTTTTTTAAAAATAAATAAATAAATAAAATAAAATAAAATAAATAAATAATAATAATGATAATAAAATAAAAACAATAGAAGTAACAATAAACAGTAACAATAACTAACAGTAAAAAGTTGCAATAACAATAAATAAAAATAATCAGCATAACATAAGAACAGTAACACAGTAACAGATATATTTCTGTGTGTGTACGCATGTATGTGCGTGTGTGTGTGTGTGCACGTGTGTAAATGTTTGTGTACAGGTAAATAGGTGTGGTGTTATGGTTGTATTCCATCACTCACTGTCCCTCAGACTGTGGCAGGCAGCAAGAAACTGCGCTCTCCCTCTCTCTCTCCTTCTCTCTCTCTCTCTCTCTCTCTCTCTCTCTCTCTCTCTCTCTCTCTCTCTCTCTCTCTCTCTCTCTCTCTCTCTCTCTCTCTCTCTCTCCTCTCTCTCTCTCTCCTCTCTCTCTCTCTCTCTCTCTCTCCTCTCTCTCTCTCTCTCTCTCCCTCCCTCCCTCCTCCCCCCTCCCTCCCTCCCTCCCTCCCTCCCTCCCTCCCTCCCATTCGTACAGATAGCAAGGCCCTTCCCCAACCTCAATCTGCAGAGTTCAGAAAAAAAACCCTTCTGTGGGATTCACAGCTTATTTTCATAAACAATAAACAACAAAAAGGACGTTATTGTCCTGCCGCGCTGCTGTGCTTCTGTACGTGGGTGAATTGCGGTGAAGTTAAATTGCGGTTATGAACTATTTTTTTTTTTTTTTTTTTTTTTTGGTCTTTAACTAAGTGCAGCTTTGGGGGAGCTGCTCGGAGTCAGACAGCAGGGGAGACACAGATAGCGTCTAGACGTGCTGACAGGCCGACAGACTTCCCCCAAACCAAAGCTGATTTCGGTTGTTTACACAGCCCGCCGTGGCGTGCTCTCAACAGGGACCCGAGCCTGTGGTGAAATAAAAAATTAAAAAACGGCCCCCGGGTGAGAAAAAGCAACAAACGTGGAACTCCGGCCTCATTTATATTCTGCTTCTGAGCCCGCTTTGCATCAAGATTTTAACAATAAAATATGCCCATACCCACCGCCATCACAAAAAACTTCTTTATGGAATGGCTGTGCATACATGATGTGGATATTTTGTGTGGTACCGCCCGCTGGAGGCGGGTTATGAAATGGTAATTTAAATGCAACCATTTACATTACTGCACAACGGGGCTGCCCAACCCTGTTCCCGGAGATCTACCATCCCTTTCAACCCACGTGATTGGCACACGTGATTCTATGAATTAGCAGCTCAACGATATCTCTAGCTGTCGAACGAGGTGTGCTCTGTCGTAGTAAAAACCTACAGGACGGTAGATCTCCAGGAACAGTGTTGGGCAGCCCTGCTGTACAATAAAAAAAAGCAAGCAAAATAATCATTAACTGCGTCACGAAATGGTTTCCAAATCTCAAATGTAATCAACAGAAATCTCAGATCGAATCAACAGAATACTGGGCTAGAGTGAGACAGCCTTACAGCTGCATGGCAGTTTCTGGGGCTTGCTAGTGCTGTGATTAAGCACATTTCCTTATTGCTCCCAGAACTACCCTGGGCACCAAACCCTGACGTCACAAAGAAAGGCCTTTTCAGGTCCAACCTCAGGAACACACCAGCAATCCAAGAACTCAGCTTCTAACCTGTAAGGCTGCAGGTTCAAGTTCATTTATATATCACATTTCATATACAAGAAAATGTGATTTACACAAAGATATGCACGCTTGCGTAGATAGATATATAAAATTAAGTGAAAAAAGATGCATAGTATACACATGATTCTCAAGTAGGACACTGCCGTCATACCCTCGAGCAAGGTACGTAACCTCAACTGCTTCAGTACATATCCAGGTGTACAAATGAGTACTCTGTAAAAACGCGAAGTGTTTTGTGTGGGCGGCCCCTGGATAAGACTGTCTGCTAAGCGTCGGTGATGTAATGAAAACGTGATGTAATGTAACGAGAAGAGTCTAGAGCCACCGCAGCAACATTCTAGAGCCGCCTGACTGCGCAGGAGCAGAAGAAGACAGGCTGGGTGCTGGGCTCTGAATCGGAGTGACAGAGTGTAGCACAGTGGGTAAGGAACTGGGCTTGTAACCGAAAGGTCGCAGGTTCGATTCCCGGGTAAGGACACTGCCGTTGTACCCTTGAGCTTCAGTATTTATCCAGCTGTATAAATGGATACAATGTAAAATGCTTTGTAAAAAGTTGTGTAAGTCGCTCTGGATAAGAGCGTCTGCTAAATGCCTGTAATGTAATGTAATGTAATGAATCGCACACGCACGCCCTCTCGTGACTCTTACTAACGGACGGCGACTCACGTTCATGGAGGAGTTGATCTCCGTGACCGCCTCGTCGTCCGTGGGGAACTGGTAGATCTGGACGCCGTTGCTGACCAGCTCGCTCATGATCTTTATCTTGAACTTGTGCAGCTCGCTCTTGGAGATGGTGTCGGCCTTGGCGATGATGGGTATAATGTTCACCTACATGGACAAAGACACGCAGGGGGAGAAAAATAACACAGTTCGCACACTGTAGCTAATGAAAAAAAAAAAAAAAGCATTTTTCGACGGGCCTTACTCGGGATTATACATTTCTCCTGCCCATTTGGAGTGTGGTCAAACGGAAAGACTAACCTCAATGTCGAAATGACAACAACTTATGATAAGGGACACCGGGACAAATACAAACCAAACCACGCATTTCTCCATTTAGAGCTCAAAGGAAACTAGAATAAAAGATAAAGGACTTAAAAAGTCAAAGTATTTTGTGACAAGGACAAGCGCAGAGATTCAAACGACCGTAAATTTAAAGGCAAAATGTGTGTCATCAGTAACCACTTCTCTTCAGATGTGACAAAAACTGACAGGGCAGGAAAAAGCAATTTGTCAGTCTCACGGCAGCTGTGAAGTCCCTCGGGGGAGTCCCACAGCTGCCTGCCGTACCGTCCCGATCTGGGACAGGACCGCTGGGTTTCGTTATTGACCGGTTTCTCCACTTTTTCAGTCCAGACCCGAGCGCCATGTTCCAGCCTGTCGCTAACCGCGCGCGCTAACCGCGCTGTCCCCTATGTGGCTGTTCCCATAGCGACGGGACAGGTCGTGACCCCTGACCTTTTTTCTCTCTCTCCTCTGTTCTCATTTCCAGATGCATACTGATCAGGGTTGTTAAGGCACCGCAACAGGCCAGGAAACACAGCCAGAGCTAAATGAGGGAGAAGCTGCACAAGGCCGTTGGGATACAGATGCTTTCTGACGCCCTCAGCACCTGCAACTCAAGGGGCCGTTTGACTAGAGTGGGCCTTTTCACAGACAGCTGCTAGCATTCACTTCCGCACAGATTTAGCTTCAGTATTTACTGCAGGATATGCGTGCTTCCCAGAGCTGGAGATGAAGCATCGTTCGGTACCGGGCCATCTGTACATCAAACACCCTTCAACAAAAAAAAAAAATATCATCAAAAGAAACCCAAAACAGGCCCGTCCCACCACTGCTGTGAATGAGGACAGGTCCAGCAGTGGAGGGGTACGCCAAAAAGAGGCCCGGGCCCTTACGGATCGCTGGATTCCGTCTGGAATTTTCGGGAATTTCCTCCCAGGGTCCGCCCGACACCGGATCCGACGGAAAGCCGGAGGAAGGGGAAAGTCCTGGCCGAGCCGAAACTAATAAGGCAGTCTGGAAGCAGGCCGGGGTGCAGCCTGGACCCTCGCCACTGCGAAAACAAGCGCCCCCCCCCCCCCCCCTCCCTCCCCCCCCCCCCCCCCCTCGCTTTCCTCAGGTACTCTCAACACTAACGGTGAACACACGCATTTCAGAAAGGGCCGTGTAGCATAATGGGTAAGCAACTGGTCTTGAAACCTCAAAAGTTGCGGGTTCGATTCCCGGGCAGGACACTTGAGCACGGTACTTAACCCGCATTGCTTCAGTATGGCATATTCAGCTGTATAAATGGATGAAACGCAAAAAAAAAACACTATGTCAAAAAGTTGTGCAAGTCGCTCTGGATAAGATGCGATGTAGTGGAAAGGCCGGAGGACACAGTGTGCCCGTGCGATTTCGCTCGCTCACCTTGCTGTCCAGTTTCTTCATGGTGACCAGGTCCAGGGATTTGAGCGAGTGTCCCGTGGGGGCGATGAAGTACAGGCAGATGTGGATTCTCGTGTCGTGGTAGTTGAAGAGGGAGCGCTTGATTTTCAGCTCCTCCTGAAGGTAGTTTTCGAACTGCGTGTCGATGTAGTCCACGATCGGTTTGTAGCTGCACCCCCAGAAAAAAAAAAGAAGGAAAAAAAAGAAATCAAAGAAGCAGCACTGCACTCCTCTACATAAAATGTGTCACTCTTAATCGTTTCGCCGATTTCATGAGGTGCCAGCAATAATGAAGCTAAGTCGATATGACCATGGGAAGCCGTAAAATAACAATGCAGTTCAGAACGTTTAACTTTTAAAAAATCAATGGCAGCATCAATTATGCATGGTCTTCCTACTTCCTACCTAAACTACAGAATATCAATCCACTCACGCTGACTTGTACAAGAAACATGAGAAATATCAAGATTTATGCATTTATTTACAAGGACAAGGCCAAATATGTGGACTGAAAAAAATGACTGAATACGTATAGCATGACCTCTAAAAAAAAAATCTTTAAAAAAAACCCACTTCTATGTAGAATCAACAAATGCGATTCATAACATTTTACATATGCCAACTTCAGTTTACAGTGGCCGCAAAGTTAAGACAAATTCATATTTGTGGCATAGCTCGCCTGGTATTCCAGGAACTGCACTCCGGTTAAAATGAAAGCCTGACACGTGAACTGACGTCAGAACCGTGACTACAAATGCCCACTACTGCCCGCTGTTTCCTCATTTTAATACAGGAAGGAGCGCAAGAAAACAAATAATCCACAGCTCATACATACAATATCCCAGCAGGAAACAGAAGGGCAGAATCATCAGTACACTCCTTTGTGTATTTTAGGAAAAGTGGCCTCAAGGGCTTGGCTTGTTTGCGACTGTCTGTTTGCGATGTAAAGACATGCCAAGAAAACGTTTAGGCCCCTTAAAAAAAAACCCTCCTTTTAGCGGCTCCCAGCATCCTTATTCCTTCCCATAATGCATGCGTTATGAATTCTCATTCTTTGGCACTTGTGTTGGAGATACGTTGTCCCAAAAGCGGATGAATTATGCTAGTGTTCTCCTCCCCCCTCCGCATCGCACAGGGAGCTCAGAAGACCCGTCTCTTTCCAAGGTCACACAAACACTCTTTCCCACAGCTGCAGCTCGAAACCAAGAATTTCCTCCTCTCAACTCTCAACCCCCCCCCCACCCCCCCCACCCTGCCAAACTTTCTCATGTCTTTTCAAACAGAATTAGTTCTGCCAGTCATCTCCTCCTCTTATCTCCACTCAGTCTGCTGGCTCTGTCCGACTGTCTTTCATGACCCAACAGCCAAGACGCTACGAAACCATTGGTCCTCCTCCTCAGCTCCTGCTATCTCAGTTTTTGCTCCAAAAATGGAAAAGAATTCAGGAATTCAGACGAACGGGTGTTTTTTTTTGAGATGCTTCCTGGTTCCCATCAGCCCCCTGAGATTCAGGGAGGGGAACGCGGAACGCGGCCGTACCTCTCCTCTTTGTTGATCTGGTCCCCGAACCCCACGGTGTCCACGATGGTCAGCTTCAGGTGGACGTTGCTCTCCTGCAGGTCGTACGTCCTGGGCCGGAGGTACACGCCGTTCTGGTAGTGGCTGGCCTCTTCGTTCTCGAACGTCGTGTTGAACAGCGTGTTCATGAGCGTCGACTTGCCGATACCCGTCTCCCCTGGCGAGCGGAAGGAGTTTTTTGGGAGGGGGGGGGCACAAAATCAGGTCTCATTAGAACATTTCCCCCCCCCCCCCCCCCTTGCATGAGAACTTTCTTAAATGACACACCTCCGTTTCAGTGACCCGCTATCTTTTGAGTTGTGTTCTATTTTGTTCTGGGCCCATTTTTTTCCCCCCAACATCTTATTCTCTAGAAACAACACAATTGCATCTCCCTTCATTTCACCTTTTAAGCATTTCTGGTTTTATATTAACGGTAAGTGTGACTTCCTTCCGTCATCACAGACGTGAAAGTTCTAGAAGGTGACAGCCAGGGTTCAGTTTCTCCCCACGTGTTCTTTCCCTTCATCTGTAGTCATGGAAACGGTACGGCTTTATTTTGTTTATTCTAGAGGAAAATTGTGGTGGTGTTGGCCAACTTACCCACACAGAGGATGTTGAAGCAGAATCCCTGTGTCACCGATTTACTGACCAGCTGATCTGGCAAACTGTCGAAACCAACATGGCCGCCCAGGCTGAGGTTCCTCTTTTCTTCGCTCTGGGGAGAAGATCCAAACGCAACCATCGCCATAATCACTTATTTTGCCTTGCAGAAGACAGAGACATACGTCAACCCAACACCCAGCCAACCCCCACACCCCCTCCCGCCAACGTCTTCTGTAACTGGTAGGGCTGTTATTAAACTTGAACTTGAGCTTAACCGCTTAAAATAATACACACAAATCCGTGATTCACTAACAGACTTCAAACATTCAGGGTTTTTTTTTTGTACGATGGTATATTTTTACGGGGGAAATGTCCCTATTCTTGCTTTCCATCTATATGGGGCCTAGGCACAAGTGAAAGGTTTAAATCCCCAGTCTTACGTTAATACGCTGCAAGTGAAAACATTTTAAACAGCAGCCGACAGCACCTACAGCTCGGAGCGCTGCTCCCTGTAAGGGCACATACTTCTGGGATGATGTCATCCGACTCAGCCCCAAAAAACTGGAGCGGGCTGTTATGACTGCAGCACAGGACCACGGGGCACAAAAGGAATGCAACCCAATCTGATAAAACCTTTTTTTTTTGGGGGGGGGGGGGGGGGGGGGTGCGTGGTGATGGTGGTGGTGCGGAGTGGAATTGATATTTCCATAATCGCGACCATCCAATAATTATACATATATATACACATATATATATATTTTTTTTTTTTTTGTATTATTTCGAAGTCAGATGCAGGAGGGTTTTCAGTCAAGATGACAGTGAGTCGTTCTAACATAACACTCTCATAAACTGTCATGGAACAGAGGTCTGGTTTGTGCGGAAGACGCTACTAATACCATGACCGTTAAACGATCCCTGAGCGAAGAAACGCAACCCCCCCCCCCCAGTATCCCCCCCCCCCCCCCCTCACCCCCACGGGACTCAAGCCGCACGGGCCAAGGGAGCTCAGGTGGAGCGGAGTTTCCGTCAGGCTTCCCCAGATTTCGTCCACGAAATACACACCCGTGACCACAGACTTCTGTGCTTATGAGTACGCGAAACAAAAAAGGACAAAAAAGCATCCGTTTGGGGTCGGATGGGAGGAGAGGAGAGGAGAGCCACTTCCACTTCTCTCTGCCAGATGGACCTTGGAATTCAACAGAGCGCTGGTTGGATGAGTTCACCCAAACTCTCATTTCCTTCCACACCTGAATCCTACCTCTCTCTCTCCCTCTCCCTCCCCCTCCCCCTCCCACACACTCTCCCCCTCTCCCTCTCTCTCTCACTCAAATTCAAATGCTTTATTGGCATGACATGTTTTTTTTTTTTTTTTTTTAAATACATACTGCCAAAGTGTAGTGATAACAACGATCAATCATAGTACGGATTTTTAAAAAGCAAGCCGCAACAACAATAACAGCATAAATTATAAATAACATCTTTTCTCACTCTCTCTCGCTCTGGCACACTCACTCACTATCTCTCTCTCCCTCCCCGGCCCTCTCTCCCTCTCTACTTCTGGTTCTCTCCCTCTCTCTCTCTCTCTCTCTCTCTCTCTACCTCTGCCACTTGCTCTCTCTCTCTCTCACTCTCACTCTCTCTCTATGGCACACTCACTCACTATCTCTCTCTCTCCCTCTCTCTCTGGCACTCTCTCTCTACCTCTGGCACTTGCACTTGCACTCGCTCTCACTCTCACTCTCACACACACTCACACTCACACTCACACTCACACTCACACTCACACTCACACTCACACTCACACTCACACTCACACTCACACTCACACTCTCTCTCTCTCTCTCTCTCTCCCAGTCAACTGGCACAGAATTCATTAGCATCGCAGCGATGCACTGCTAACACAAACAGGGCACAATCAATGGGACATAAAAAAGATGCAAATGGCAAAAAGAGGCCAGCGTACCTCACCCCGCCACCCCAGTTAAAACCACAACAAGTCAATCTTTCATGCATCAGTGACAATGCCACACACATTTTTTTTTTTTTTTTTTTTTTTAGATACGGCCACTCTCTCTCTCTCTCTGTCCACCAGAAGAGAACAGAGGAACCACAGTGCAGTCATTTTAGGGACCTCAAACTATTATTTTCCAACGCCGAAAAAAAAAAAACAAGGTCCAAACATTGGGTTTCATTGAACCAAACATTGGTTTCATTCAGGAATGATGGTTACATCAGGATAAAGAGCTTAGTATGGACCAGATAAAACCAGACAAGCAGGAGGTTCACCCTAAGGAGAGTATGGTCTGTATCTAAACAAACAGACTAATAAACATGATTTCCATGGAGCAAATTCAACTTGACTTAACCTTAATTTCAGTATTACATAAGGGTGTATGTAAATGGGGGGTAAATGTTCTTTTTTTTCCCCTGAAGATGGCTGGTCACATTGGCCCTGGATCTTCCATTTTCAAGCTCTCTGTCCAACTAGACTGTATAATTTGACTATACAATTTCACAGTAATATGTTATATTACTCTCAAATTGCTAACGGCACGCTATGCGGTCCAGCTTGTGTTCTGTACTCAGTATTTCTAAATTAATACAATTTTTAAATAATAGAAACAATACACCATTATTTAGGCCTACCATACAAGAAAATGATATCTGTAATAAGTACATCTGAAAGCAGTCTAGTAAGCTGCCAGCACTAACTAAAGAGTCCTTGTCTTGTGTCTGTGTCACCAAAATAGCCACATTGCCAACAAACAGTGTGGATAGCCTCCAAAATATACAATAAAATATTCTGGTCCGATTCACAGATATGTGGAGATGTGCTAGACTAATCTTGCAATCTCATTATAACCAGAACCTACAAGAACTGAAAAAATAATGACAAGATGTTAAAATGTATAATAATGTCTACTTGAACTAGTGGCCACAATTATATATCAAACAAAATCTAGGAATGTGTATTTTTATAACGCAAGACTGCATTTAGGCTATAACATGTTCAGAAAAAAATGTGCAAGTAAAAAAACTGCCATCTAAAACTGTACATGAAAAAAACAAGCTTGTGTACTGTGTAGTCTATGAGAATACACGAAAACTGCATGGAGAGAGCGAGGGGGGGGGGGCAGAGGGAGAGGGAGAGAAAGAGAAAGAGAGAGAAAGAAAGAGAGAGAGATTTATCATGAGAACTAAATGGAAATGATACTCTGCCAGCCGATGGTGAATTTTGACAGATGACTGGGGGTGGGGGGGGGGGGGGTGCAGAAAACAGACTGAGGAGTAAATTCAGAGTGTTATGGAATCAGCAATCCAGAGGGCTATGAAGAAACCCCCACCAACATGACACGGGGAGAGACAGGAGGGTGCGCTGGAAAGGCCCAAAATCAAAACGCTATATTAATCTTTAAAAGTCCGTCGTCTGGGTGTAATGACCAGCTGTGAAGAAAATAGGGTGAAGGGCTTCCCGTTACTTTGAGTGCAACACTAATAATACTGTTTATGCTTACTCCACCTGGAACAACCCTGACCTAGTCCCGCGCCAGTTTCATTTCTGACTGAGATGACAGACCGGAACTGATGTACATACGGATCACCTGACACTCCAAAAAATGAGCTATTAGCTATTAGGACTTGCTCTGTAAAAATGAAGGCCAGTCAAAGCAGGAAGACAGTAATGAAACCTATAAAAGCGAAGAATGAGCTCTAAAGAATCGTAGCTGCACGATGTGGCACTCAGGCGATATTAATTTGCTCATTATTAATTATGAAAAGGGTAATATTCTACACACACTGCATAAAAACGGCTAAATCAACCAGGTAAAAAAAATAATGACTGCACGGCTCTACACAAAATATTCGACACTGTTCTCCCCGTCTCGGCCAGATCAAACAAAACTGAGCATATCCATTTACTTTAGTGACATACACACAGAACCAAAATGGAAGCCCATTAGTAAAACAGAGTCAGAGAGTGCCTGTGATCTAAACCCTTTGAATTATTTTTGACTCCTAGGTCTGTTAATTGATCGTTGGTGCCAGACTAAACATCCGTAATGAAGGCAAACGTTATTAGAACGGCTCCCTCCGTGAACCGACACCGTAAAACCGAAAAGCAATTATTGGAATTGCGTAACCTCCGCTCAACTGGAGTCATTTAGGTCAATTTTTTTTTAATTTAAAAAAAGGGGTTTCAACTTAAAATGTAGAGACCAGTGCACAGACTAGGCCTACTTTACAAGCCAGCCTGTTAAGGGTCCTATTCAAATGGTTCAAAGGCAATCAGTTCAATCAGTGTTCATTCACACTTCAACGCAGAGCTCTCACACACACGCTTGTGAGCACTGATGGAGAAAGAAAACGACTGCAGCTATGTGTGATCTCACTGACTATTATTTCATAATATGATACTCTGCGCTCCTCCCGTGTGCCTGTCCGACGGGATACACCTACTAATGTTGAAATAGACCATCCCTGAGGTTTCTCCAAAGTCTGGGCGGACGACGCCAGATGTATTGTTGGGCTGAATGGCCTGTGCTCGTCATTGCTTTATGTTATGTTATGTTGTTATGTTATGACCAACAGAGCAGTCTTCACATCAGACTAAAAGCGCACGGCATGGGGATCCATAAAGCTAGCTACGCTTCATCGTTTTCAGACGACAGGGAAGACGTCTATGTTGACAATGTCGTTATTCAAACAAGGGCACAGCTTGAAAGTTTAAAAAAAATAATAAACCAATTTTAAAAACGAAATTGAAAAATGTCGCAACACGCCCACTTTGAGAGGAAGCACCGGCTATCGGCCAAAGCCGTTTTTCACACAACAATTGTATGTTCCAGTTGCCCGGCACTCAGTCTCGACACACAGCGACGGCACAAAGGAGTCTTTCTTGAACTGTTACTTCACTGGGCTGTAACATTTCCATGCCCCCTGCCCTTCGGAAATAACTCATCGGAGCTCAAATGGGCCTACACTTTTCTTTTTTTCTTTTCTTTTTTTTTTTAAACCGTCGTGGCAGACTTGAACGTAAACCTAAAATTTCAGAGTGATAAAGATTACCAGAGCTGTTGTACCACATGAACTTACTTACATAAAAGTTGCGAGGAATGATAGCGAGATTATATTTTTGATTTGCATTCGTGGAGCCAAACATGGGACCATAACCGCGCACAAGTTCAGTGCCTGTGCAGTAGGCTACTTTGTGCAGTACTCATTGGAGGATGCCTTATTTCGGTGCTTTTTCACATTGCGAAAGCTAGTTTGGACGTTACTTTTGGGAGCTACTTCACTCAATGAGTCAGTCCAAAATGTCTTTTAAAAAATGGTAAAGGACTTCACGCTGTCAGAGATTCAGATATGGCATGTTCCATTTGATAGCATCGCGCACGAGACGACTATCGGTCCCATCCATCCCTCGCTGTCAGATTCCACCTCGCTTCCATTCCCCTGCTCGGCGAATTCGTGACAATCTTGGAGGGGAGGGGGGTGGCTAGAGTACTCACTGCTAATCTGCTTACCTACGTAGGCAACGTAATGCTAACCATCCAACCCAACAACTCAAGGAATCTCGTCCGCGGTTGACATAAAATGAAATACCCCTGTCAGGACTTCAGGTTTTGGCTCTACACTGGGCACAAATATTACGCTGTATTAATACCTCGCGTTTTATGTCAACACACTGATGCCTGGTAGAATAAATGATCAAAAGCTACTTAAGGGACGATCAATGTCTCAGAACTGCAATTAGCCCCGAGGGGGGTTTAGATCTTCATCTTTTTTTCCCAGCCAATGTAAACAAACCGGTCTTGTCAAAAATTTGTTTTTTTACGTAAGAAAATCGCAGCTCCGCCTACATTCAAGATGAATTCTGTTTCCAAAACACAATAGATCGAACCCGATGCACAGATTCGTCTAAGTTTAAAACGAATTCGTCTTGATGCAACTCAGAGTGCATTACGTGACCTGCGCTATCACGTAGGCTATGTTGTTAGAAACCCGCACAGTAAGTAATCCCCCTCCATTCATTAGGAAGTTCGATAACACCACTTCTCTTCTCTTGCGATGAGGCCGTCCACAAAATAGTGGCCCTTATTCAAAATCAACATTCGAAAATCTTGGTCGGCGGCTTCCATCTCATAAGCACACAAGGCGCATGAAAAATATTTGAAACATGAAGCTACACTTTCTAGTTGTCTTCAGAAGAGCAACCAGCGCCGTAGCCTAAAACAGTTGCACGCAAGTAGCCTATCGCCAGGGGTTCCAAGGCAATTCCCAATATTGCACATCTGCGCGATAGCCCACAGACGACCGTTCCGTGAGCTCGCCTGCCCTCTGGAAAGCAGATATTGGGGCTGGGGAAAGTTACGCCATCAATAACGTTCACGAATGTCCACTTAGCTGGAAAGAGAACTGGTCGTGCAACCCTTTCAGTAGGCTATAGACTAAGATAACAGAGCAAAGCTGTGGCTATACGGTAATTAGCCAGATTGCCCCAAGTAGTCTATGTTTGATAGCCAACATGACAAGTCTTTTCCAGTAGCTGAATGTGTTCACTCGGTCGCTGGTGATACAGGCAACGTGGCTAGATACATTCCCATCAGGACCAGATCGAAATGGGAAGGCATATTGCCACCATCACCATAGTAGCTTGCTAGCCAGCTATTTACTTGCATATGGCAGAGACGATGTCTGCCCAGAGAATGAAGCAGCAATGACTGTCCAAACTGTAATCATTTAAAAAGACAGCGCACACTTACGGAAAATACATCCACGTCCGTTGCAGCCATTGTGTGGAGAGCGCGTAGATTACAAGCGAGCTAAGCGAAGAGGGACTTCTTTTCGTTCCGCACTCTCCGTACGCTGACACAGTAGAAGAGGCTCCGTGCATCCAATATGGCTACTTCCTGGAAACTCCCACTTCACACAGGAATTCCATTCTCAGGGCCACACAAGCCGGGACAGGGGAGTTTCACAAGGCAGGAACAGTTTGTAAGCGAACCGCACTGCATCCGCTTCGCGAGAGCACTGGAAAAAAAGCAGAGGCGTGCCGCTCCTGGGGAGGGAGTTTCTGTGTGAAAATGAATAAAGTAAACATTAACACTGGTTCATATTTGATGGGTCACTGTGCTCGTGAGCGCTCTCGGGATCTGTAGTCTCGCGGACTGCGATCCGCTGTTAAAGCACGAGATTCACTTCACAGTTTCTGTAGGCTACTTAACACCCCGTTTCACTTCATATTTCTATGCACTTAATATTTGACCTTGCATAAAATAATCAAACTGCTTAAATGCATTATTATGTGCTATTTTTTCATTATTATGCAGTATGTGTTCTCACTAACGGATCATGCGTGTTCCGGGGAACTGGTACAAAGCTGCAGTGCTCTGTCAAAGGAAATAAATCTGCAACAGTAACTTTTCTGTGTGGGTAATAGTTCTTCGTTGCGCGGCCTATCACGCCTTTGTAATATATCCTTTGTCAAAAAAGAGTTGCCCAGAAATACGTTGGCCGTTGTAAATCGAAGGTATCGTGTTCTTCCTCTGTTTGTGAAAAGTGTGGTGAATAGTTTTCCTCCCATTCAAGGCTTCATCTTGCACGGATCGAATTGCGACGGCTAGCCCATGGCTATCAACTACAGTTACCAGAGCCCATTCTCAGGCCGCCTCCTGTTCGCTTCTCCGCATAAATTATTCTAATTGTCCCCGCATATAGGCAGACAGACTCTCACCGGAAGCTCCAGGTAGAGCGGAGCCACAGCCCAAGACCGGCGGCAGACAGAAAGCCAAGGTGAACAAGAACTGAACGAACAGGATTTGCTCTTATGCTTTAATAACGGTTCCCCGAAAAAAAAACTGTGCCAACGATGGCTTTAACTCAAGAAACCATTCTGACTTTCTTGCTGAAACGGGACGGCAAAGCAAAGAACTCCGAGTTTCTGAGTGAGTTCAAAGGTCCTTTAAACTGCAGCGATGTCGCGGAAAAGAAACAGAACAGGGATCTTTTCAAGACTTTCGTGAACAACGTCGCCGTAGTTAAAGAAATAGATGGCGAAAAGCATATCGTCCTTAAGAAAAGATATTCGCATTTGTTGAAAGAGATCCCGACGTTAACGGATCAAAGAACAGAGTTTGGGGAAAGTTCAGACGTCTCACCTGACGCTCCCGCGGAACTGAGTGGACCGTGTGATGGCGCAGGAAACGACAGCTCTAATCTGGCGAAACAGAAAGAGAACTCAAATCTCGATAACAACAACGCGTCACCTCTCGCAGACACAGATTGCGGTGATAGTGACAGCGACAAAGAACCGTCGCCCGTGGAACGGGCATTGCAAAGAAGCAGAGATATGGGTTCAGTCAGACTGCACACAGGGACACAAAATGTTAGTAGCATACAGTCATGTAAAGTACTCCAAGTCAATAGCTTGAAAGACAACGAGGCGAATCCCTCTGTTTCACGAGCTGGGCGTACTGATGGGACAGCTAAGTCGGGAGCCACTGTGCCCCAAAAGCCTTACATGTTGCCCTTGAGAATGCCACCACCAGAACTCAAGGTCATCGCCGATGTCCCCGAGCCGGGCGCTAAGGACAAGCCCCCGGGGACCGCCAGCCACGGCCGAGAGCCCGACAAGTCCCCCAGAACCAAGAGGAGGCCGTTCGAGGAACTCCAGCCTCCAGGTTCGCCGCACCCAAGGCGGTGCCAAAAGACCGCCAAGCCCGCCGAGGAGGCCAAGTATTCGGCGACCGTCCCGCTGGAGACCAGGGAGCACGAGTGGCTGGTGAGGTCCGCCGCGGGGCACTGGAGCCAGGTGCACGGCCTCCTGCTCCGGGACGCCCAGCTGGCGCTGAAGAAGGACTTCATGTCCGGGTTCACGGCCCTCCACTGGGCGGCGAAGGGCGGGCACTGCGAGATGGTGCGCACCATCGTGGAGCTCTGCCGGCGCGGCCTCGCCGACTTCGACGTCAACGCCCGGAGCCACGGCGGCTACACGGCGCTGCACATCGCCGCCATACACGACCGCCGGCCGGTGATCGCGCTGCTTGCCCGCGACTACGGCGCCGACGTGCACCTGCGGGACAACGGAGGCAAGAAGGCCCGCCACTACCTGCGGGGCGACGCGCCGGCCGACGTGCGGGAGCTGCTCGGCGCGCCGCGGGCCGAGCCGCGGGAGCACGCGCACGAGAAGGATGGCGGGGACGAGCACCTCGCCGAGATTTCGAGGGGCCTCGGCACGATAGGCCGGCTGTTCCAGCCGCACGGCGTCGGGCCGAGGAGGAGGCACAGGCAGCGGCCGGGCTTCCTGTCCGTGACCTGCGAGGACATGGAGGAGGAGGGCGAGGAGAGTCTGCCCAGGAACAGGAGCTTCTCGGACCTTTTCAAGCACGGCGGGCTGGCGCCACACTGAAGGTGCCAAAGGCTCGCCGTCAAACTACTACTTTCACCCTGCAAGTGTGTTGTCAAATGAAATGGGAGTTCAGTGTTAAATCAACTCTGTGAGAGTACATGTGGTCACTATTGGACTCATGCAGATACCAAATGTTAGAGCCAAATTCATGTTCAGCGCAAAATGCTCAGTGTTAAATCAACTCTATCAGAGTACATATAGTCCCTGTTATGTCCCACACTCTCAGAAATAAAGGTACACCAGGGTACAAATTCTGTGCAAGTACAAAACTGTACCTCTAAAGGTACTAGTGACAAGCGATTGTACCTTTCTAGGTACTGAATGGTACCTTTTTTTCTGAGAGTGTACGTTAGAGTTGAATTAACACGGGATATTTTACTATGTGGTGGACAGATAATTAGATGGTTGTGGGATCTTTATAACAATATGTTTTCATAATATGAAAGTGGGCTATATGTCTGTCCTCTTGAATGAAACAAATCATTCTTATTATTAGTTCAGGTTTCTGGCATTATGTAGCAATGTAGCATTTGTAAGAATTATAATAACAGTGCATGTGGATTATAATGTACAAAAACACACACTGTTTTAATTATTGATAAGAGCGTGGGGCGGAGTACCTTATAGCCTACTGTGACTCACTTTATGAAAACTTATCAAAATATTGATACGAGTGAGTACAGTGAAAATATGTGCAGTCCGGCTGAATTACTCCAATATTTTACTGTTTGTGCCTTCAGACCTAATCTATGCATTGAATCAGTGTATTACCATATTATAATTTTTATTACTTTGAAACATGAGTAATGAAATAAATTCATTGTTTTTCTTGTCTGTAACAGTTTTTTTCTTAATTGAAGTGGGTGCAGGGCTGTTCGGTTTGTTTTTTGAGTAAGTGTGCATGCCTCTCTGTATCTTGTTTAAACAGATATCGCTTGTAGTGTTGCCAAAATACACAGAACACAGTTTCTGTCGGGAATGTTTGCCAAGAAAACAGTTATGATGTATAACGTGTAATCAAGAAAAAGAAAAAAAAAAAGCTGTTCTTTGGTCCTGGAGTCCTCAGATCAATGTGACATGAGGTATGGTCTTGGCCTGCTATAGATAGAATCGGTTATTCAAAAATAACACTTTGCACATATTTATCAATATGCGGGGGCAGTTTTTAACACATCTGTGAGAGAGACGAGGGAGGGGGAGAGAGAGCGGGGGGGGGGATGGGTGGCATTTTTCCAGTCCTACAGCTGTAGGGTAAAAGTCCCATCTGCCCCGATCCCCTTATTAGCATTGACGTCATTTCTGGATGTGCTCAGTGAAAGTTATGGAGCGTAAACTGAAGGCTGTTCTGCGCGCTCCGATTTTATTCACCGCCTCGATAAAGACGAGCAAAGAAAGCCGTATGAAATTAATTAACAGTCGATGTGCTGTATTGTGTGCTTCAATTAAAAACTGGGAAATTATATTATTCTTTTATACTAATCTTGCTCAGAGGGGGGAAAAAAAAGATTTTTAACGAGCAATATTATTTTTTTCCCCAAAAAAAATATGTCACAGTGATTCATGTACCTGTATTCTCTACGCCAGACACTCCCTATTCAAGGGTAACACTCCTATAGTGTTTTATGAGATGGGCGAACATATTTGTGGGGACCTTTGACCTTTCCTCCATATGGAATCTTTGGAAAATCCTTTAGATCACTGGTGTCAAATTCCCCTCCTGGAGGGCTGCAGCGTCTGCTGGTTTTCGGGGTGTTCTCGGCACAAGTGTTAAAATTGAAGTCATTGATTGGCTGAGGGATCCACCCACCTTGTTCTCAGAGCCTTAATTGGCAGCTGATTGAAAGGAAACCACAAAAACCCACAGACACTCTGAATTCAGGTTCAGTTTGAAACCCCCCTACTTCAGATCCTTCAGTCTCTGCTTTTGGATGGCCCTCTTCAATTCAAACGGCACGTTTTTGACCGGGTTTAAGACCAAAATGTCCTTTGTAATGCAGTACTTTTGTGGTCAACCATTTCCTGGGTGATTTTGAGGTTTGCTTGGAATCACTTATTCCCTGAAAGATCCTTTTAGGGGCAAGCTTGAGCTTCCTGGCAGGGAGAAGCCAGGTTTTCTTTGCCCAAAATGCCTTGGTTCTCGCTGCAGTTCCTGATTCCATTAACCTTAACAAGATCCCTGGGACTAGAAGTGTGTGCTTGGCCAAATAGTTCAGGTTTTGTTGTCGTCTGACCATGACAATGAAGTTCCGTGAATTTTGACTGGAACAGAGAAAAAGCCTTTCATGCAAATTGGCTGATTTGGGACATTTTAAAATGACATGCTGGCACTTCTCAGCACTGCTCAAACGGGTCAAAGAGAGGGCATGAGGAGAAATATCCTCTGCTGTTATTTATAAAAACGCAGACCCCCATAATAGCTTGGGTATGCAAACGTGATGTAAGCCCCCCCCGGCCCTACTCAAACACACACACACACACACACATACACACATACGCACGCACGCGCGCACACGCGCACACACGCACACACACAGTACGAAACACATACATCCACGGCTAAACGAAACGGCACGTGCGGTTGTGCGAATGTGATGATGTAACGTGAGCGTGTGATGTCATCCGCAGCCCCTGCAGGCGAGAGAGAAGACAACGTGCTCTCTCTCTCTCCCTCTCTCTCTCTCTCTCTCTCTCTCTCTCTCTCTCCGTTCCGTGATGTCAGCTCCCCGGCGGCAGTGGGTGAAATCTCGCCCCTCGCCCGAGCCAATCCCGTCCCGCGGAGGGAAAGGGCCTCTGGGGGCCCCTTCGTTTAGCGAGAGGCTGGGCGCCCAGCGAGGAAGGGCGTGGCACGTACGGGTGACCGCGATGTTTCGTAACTACACGTGACCGGCTGGTTAGTGCCGTCCCGTCAAAAATGCGATCGAGACCTGACGCGCGTACCCCCCCCCCCTAATATTTCAGTGGCAGACCCCTCTCATGGGCTTGTGTCCTGTCCACTATCCACAGCCGGGGGGGAGGGGGGGGGGGGGGGGGGGGGATGTGAGGGGCCTTTCACATAACAGGGCGCTACGCTAACATTTTTTCCATGGGGCACACATGCTCTTAAGTGGAAAAGTTCAGGAGCACGCTAATGCATCCCAATTAGCAGACGGGCTACAAGATTATTTTTCCAGTTAGCACGCATCAATGTGTAAATGCTAATGCTCCTGAAATGGGGGCACTGTGGAGCCCTGTTTGAGGCAATGGAGGGGCACTGGAACAAGAAGTGGTCCTTGCTCAAGGTCAGCCTCTGTCCTCTGTCTCAGATACAGTATATTTCAGTGCTACTTCAGAGGTCAACCCAGAATAGCCAATGTAGCCATTTTGTGACCAGATGTAGCGACAGAGCAGCTGGAGTTGCACATATTAATTCCAGCCATACACCGGTTGTTATATATTTTTCTTTTTTTAATGTTAATAATAAAAAAGGCGAGCGTGTTTCATGTGGTTTTTGCATCCGGGTCCTGAAATGTCAGAGAGTCCAGCAAAAAAAATAAGCAGGATCTCCCACTGGATTTCTCCCCAGCCTGGCCCTTAGCAACTTTTGTTACACAAAACGCAAAAAAGGGACTTTTGGAGGACAGTCGGTTCTCAAGAGTTTGCCAGATAGCATCCCCCCCTGCTCACTCTCTCTCTCCCTCTCTTTCTCTCTCTGTCCCTCGCTCTCTCTCTCCCTCTCCCCCTGCTCTCTCTCTCCCTCTCTTTCTCTCTTTCTCCCTCCCTCCCTCTCACACTCTCTCTCTCTGTCTCACTCTCTCTCTCCCTCTTTCTCACTCTCTCTCCCTCCCTCCCTCCCTCTCCCTCTCTCTCTTTCTCTCTCTCCCTTCCTCCTGCTCTCTCTCTTTCTCACACATCCTTTCTCTCCCTCTTTCTCTCTCTCTCCCTCTTTCTCCCTCTCCTCTCTCTCTCTCTCTCTCTCTCCCTCCCTCCTGCTCCCCCATGCCATGCCATGCCAGCGCAGCCGAAAGGACGGTTTGTTTTGCCAGGGTGTCTTTGTGTGGGGCTCTTAATAAATAAAGCTGGTGTGAGGAGCTCAGTCGATGGGGTGTGTAGGAGCACCGCTGCTTGAAGGGCTGCTTTCTGCGGCGGGCAAGCCTTCGCCATGATGATGCGACGAGGGCAGAAATGTGTGCTCTTAAGAGTCAGAGGCTCTTGGGGATTTTATGAGGACCGAGCCTTGCCCAGCGCCGCGCTGCAAGTGAACGCTTCATTTAACATCTCTCTGTCTCTCTCTCTTTCACTCTCTCTACCTCTCTTTTTCTCTCTTTCTCCCTCTCTCCCTCTTTCTCTACTGCTCTCTCTCCCTCTCTCTCTACCTCTTTCTCTCTCTCACTGTCCCTCTCGCTCTCTCCCTCTTTCACTCTCTCTCCTTCTTTCTCTGTCTCTCTCTCACTCCCTCTCTTTCCCTCTCTCTCACACTCCCTCTCCTCCTTTCTCTCTCACTCCCTCTCTTTCCCTCTCTCTCACTATCCCTCTCTCCCACTCTCCTTCTTTCTCTCCCTCTCTCCCTTTCTCTCTCCCCCCTCTCTCTCTCTCTTTCACACTCTTTCTCTCCCTCTCCCTCTCTCTCATGCTCCCTCTCTCTCACTCACTCTCTCTCTCTCCCTTGCTTTCTCGCCCAGCTGAATCTTAATTATTTCGAACGCATAGTGTCTGGGTAATTGGCTCTTGTGCATAAAAAGAACAAAAATAGACAAAAAAAAGAAAAAAAAACAACAAACAGGGCAGCTTTCCATTAAAGCCCGAATAAGAAGTGTGAGTTTGAGGCGACCTTTTCTCTGACGGGGCAACAGGGCAAATCACTGAATCAGCAGCCCCCCGTCCCTCTCCACAGCACTCTTCAGAGAAAACCAGCGGTCCTTTCGAATCAAACACGCAGACAGTCCACGGTGCTGAAATTCTCAGAAAAAAAGAAAAAAAAAACTTTATCTCCACTGTCCACGTCTTTACAGGAAGAGAGTGGGAAGCATGGATAGGCACCTCTAGGTGTAAAAAAAAAATGACAGTGCAGAACACCAAGTAAGCATTCACCAGGGGATGATTAAATAATGTGGCAGACCATACGCTTTACATAAATAAATAAATAAATAAATAAATAAGAATGCTTTGGTAGGAGGAAAGAAACGTCTTTTATTCACAATATAATATAATACAATATGACAAAAAAATATATATATTCATACTTGGTCTGCTTTCCACACAACGGTCAGAATAAGAGCTTTATGTAGCATGCACAGCAAGGTCGCAGTAAGAGAAGGCCACCTCAGGCCTCAGGCAGAAGAAAGTGGCCCCGCCCTAACTCTACTTAATATTCATTTAGTCGTCCGTAATTGCATAATTGGACGGTCTCATTTGCATCTCAATCTTTTGCAGTTACACTCCTCACCCCTGGCCCCATGCACGCACACACACACACACACACAATGCACGCACACACATGCAACACGCACGCACACATGCAATGCACGCAAACGCACATGCATGCACACACGCGCACTGAAACACATGAACATGAGAACAGGCACACGCACACGCACAAACACACACACACACAAAACAAAGTCATCGCCATAATCTGCCGAGAGTTCAACTACGTAACTGTGTCCAGATTGTCCTCCAAAAAAATAAAACTGAAAGGAAAAAAAAAAGGAAAAAAAAAAACAACAACAGTAAAACACCCCGGTTCTGAAATTCAAACAAAACACTGTTTATAATGAAATCCCGCCCACTCACAGCAGATAAATTATACATTACACAGGGAATCTATGCACAGAGCAGGAAGCGGCATGGAGCTCCTATAAACTTGTCGTTGTTTGTTATGAACTCCTTTGTCGGCTGGTACGAGTGTTGGCCTTTTCCACGTCCTCGCCCTCCCTTCGGGTCGCACAAACACGAATACCCTGGGGTTCCCTCGTTCGCGAGCCTTTGAAGCCGTCGTCCGTACGCAAGGCCAAAACAAACAAGCTTCGTTTTGCCAACAAAAATAAGAAAAGAATCCTTAAATTCTCGTGCGAAATGGACAGACTGTGCAATTTTAACCCCGAGCAAACCAGACGAAAGCCGAACTTCGTTGAAGTGTCTAAGATTAAAGAGTTTTTTTTTTTTGATTTTTTTTTTTTTTTTTTTTTTGAAGCAGCGCCTAAGATCTAACCATTTATTCCTTCCCCAAAGGCGATCAATCTGCCAGGCTGCATGCAAGCTCATCCACAACCTTTCCATTGACACTGCTCGCCGTCGGACACAAACAGTGGGTAATCACACAGAATCACACCCCTAGTGGTGGCTCTCATAATAAGCACTTCATGTTAACATACAGAAGATATTTGGTACATAAAAACAACAAATATTTTATTTTATAGTTCACTGAAATAGGTTTTTTTGTGAACATACTTACAGAGGATTAAACTTCATCATGTCCATCAATATTTTTGGACCTCAAATCTTTTGTTTGGGAACCATAGTGTTGTACATTCTTATTTAAACCTTACTATCAGTGACCCCTGGTGCATGTGGGACATAACGCTGTTTGTGATGATGACAGTGAGCTTCCCAGTGACACCCTAATAGCTTGTGCAACATGCATCTGTAGTGCACTTACAAGATCATAGGAAATGCTTACATCTAAAAGGGGGAAAAAAGGGATCACTAGAAATAATAGCTTTTGAATTGTACCTGTCAACTACAAACCAGGACCAAACAGTGCAAAGAAGAACAGTACATCGTTAAAACAAAGGCACAATGTTTCCATATGCTAGCTAACCACTTCATGAAAAGCACATTCTAATTCTAAACGACACATATTTATGTGCAATAACCATCGTTAGTTTCGTAGCCAGCAAGAGAGATTGCTTCAGTTTTAACCACTTTAAAAAGACGAGTCAGCTTGACTGACACACTCCAAAAATAAACACAAACAGAAAGGACAGTACGCCAGCACCTTATAATCAAGCGAAGAACTAAAAGCATCAGTTAAGGGTCTAAAGTATTTGAATAAATCCTTTTGAAAAGGGTTTCCTGATAATGAGACTCGTTTGAAGCACCGGGGCTTAAAAGACCAAAGCAAGGAGTTCACAAAATGAGATTTTTTTACACATAAACATGAAGAGCATTTAAACGCCCAGTTTGACGCAGTCACTGCAGTGGTCGGCACTCGAGAGTTAAGGCACCTAAAGTCCTCTGATGCTGCGGTCCCGTGATCTTCAAGCAGTATAAAGAGCTCAGCTCAGCTTTGGACTCAAAAGTCAGCTTCCTGGCAAATTAAGGACAAACGTGTGTATTCAAAGTAGGACAGCTACAAAAAAAAAAAAAAATATTGAAGATGTGGAAACTACCAAAAGTGACCAGAAGAACTGTTCACGATGTCCAGACATCTTATATCTGTTTTATCCATCATATATCCCCCATCCCACCAAAAATAAAAACCCAATAATTATATTTTTATTAATAACCAAAAATTACCTTGTAAAAGCTTGGAATAAATAGTGTTTCGCTTGACGCATTTAAAATAAACATTCCTAACAGGACACACTAATGCCGGCATGTGCGGGTCACATGTGAAAGTGCTCGATTATTTCTCTTTCTTATTTGGTTTTAGTAAGAGTGCCAGCTTTACAAATTACTAAAAATAAATTACATTGACATTTTCCTTATTTTCCTTCGATTTTAGCTTCAAAATTGCTGCACCATTGTGTTGTCGTCTCCAAAAAGTTTTGCTTTAAAGCCTATTAACGTGATTATAAGGAAAGATAAGCTCCAGACGTGAAATGTAGTCAATGTGATCGCAACGGAAGAAGAAGAAGAAGAGTCAGAGCGAAGGCCAGTAACTCAGGGTCACTTTGACTCTCCCAAGTGATGAAATCACCAGCCATGCATGTAGAACACGGACCATAGAACTTAGAACCTAGAGCACAGAACGTAGAACGTAGAACGTCACCCTGGTGCATCTGTGTGCAGAAGTGCGCGTGTGAAGTCGTCGGACAGTCGTGATGTCACCACCAGCAGAGGGCAGGTATCGGGTGGTATTCTGAGTGGGATGGGCATGGCTGGGGGGGGGGGGGGGGGGGGGGTGGGCAGGGGGGAAAGGGGGCAGGGCTTAGACCGTTTTAGGGCGGGACGCTGTTTGACAGACACTCCAGCTGCTCCTCCCCCAGCCGCTGCCTCTCCTCCAGGTCCTTCTGGCGGATCAGGATGGCGGCCTTGGTCTGGATGAAGCGGCGGTAGTCCCGCAGCTGCTCCGGCGTCAGGTGCTTGGACAAGATGGCCGAAACCACGCGCTCCCGCCGGTCCAGGTTGTCCTTCAGGTCTTTGGCGTCCTCTCTCTGTTTGCACAGCAGGGCGTGCCGACTGTCCAGGGACTCCTGCAGAGGGAGGTGGGGGGAGGGGTGGGGGGGGTGGGGGGGTGAAGCGAATTTATATTAAAGCTCAAACGTGCTCAGATGAATCTTCTAATGTTATTTTCCTGGGTGCTGAATCCTTAGTTTAATGAATGCACATTCCCATAAGGACAGCACTTGCAGACAGGTCTTTAAATTTTTTATCAGCACAGACCGCAGAGCGAAGAAGACTTGACTGCTGAAACAAATCCGTCCCAATAAAATTTAAAGACCTGACTTCACGTGCAGTCCTTTCTACTGAAGTGGGAAACAGACTGTTTATTTCCAGGGAAATTTAAATTATAGGTTGTACTTCCCACATTTATATACTTTGCACTTTGACACTCTTATCTTTGCAAATTAACATAGAGTTTGCATTTACTGTACTGTTGTAATGTATATTCTTATACATAATACCCAGTTATGCCGCTTGTTTTAAACTGAGGAAATTCATCTTAAATACTTTGCTTAAGGGTACAATGGGAGTCCCACACCTGTGATTCAACCTCCAAAATTTAGGCTACAGGCTCAGCTTATTGCTCACACCATGGCACCCCAAGCTTGAATCCTGAATTTATAAGACAGGTGGTTCCAAAACTGTGGATTGGTACCCAATACTCAGTCAACAGAAGGGCTCAAATGTTTGAATTTTGTCCTTGAACGTAAGCCAGGTTACATTTTTAATAAGGGTTGGGTTACAGTGAAGGCATTGTTAAGTGCTTATTAAAGAGACTCCATGAGTGAACTGAAGCTATGCGGTGTACCAGGCTGTGCCACCAGAGGGCAGTAGTGATACATGAAAAACCAGAGTCCTGTTTTGATGACTCACTGGAGGCAACAGTCCTGCTGATGACAGCAGAAAAAAAAGCAAATTTGGCAAGCGATACAATAACCTTAACTGGATATTTATAGATCCCAGTCGTATAAATAGCCTTTGCTTATCGATGAAACCAAATACTGCAACTTCGCCGCTTCTGTGTGGACCCATGCCAATTCTCTGACATGAAAGCAAAAAAAAAAAACCCACAGAGCCAAACATTTTAATTACAGCGGCAGAAAATGGTGCTGAACCAAGCGAAACGGGGAAGAGAAAAAAAAACGTCCAAAATCACACGGGAGGAATTATCAGGTCCTGATCCGTCATCCCTCAGAGAACTCAGAGACTTACCCAGAATCCTCAGGGGCAGCCACAGGAATGCGGCATGGGACAACTTTGGGGAGGGAGTGGGGGGGGGGGGGTGGAGTGTGGAGGTGGGTTTAGGGTTAGGGTTGGGGGGCGGAGCATGGCGAGGGGGGGGGGGAGTGTAGGGGGGGGGGGTTAGGATTATGGTTAGGGTTGGGGGGTGGAGCATGGCGAGGGGGGGGGAGTGTGGAGGAAGGTTAGGGTTAAGGTTAGGGTTGGGGGGGTGGTGGAGCATGGTGGGGGGGTGGGATTGGGGGGGTGTGTTAAGGTCACCCACCTTCCCCTCAGAGATTTAGGGTTGGGGGGGGTGGAGCATGGCGAGGGGGGGGGGGGGGGGGGTGGGGTGGCGTGTTCAGGTCACCCACCTTCTCCTCAGAGGTTTAGGGTTGGGGGGGGGGGGGTGGAGCATGGCGAAGGGGGGGGGGGGGGGGGGGGGGATGTGGGGGGGGGTGGTGGCGGCGTGTTCAGGTCACCCACCTTCTCCTCGGCGTCGGTGTCCTGGTCCACGGTGCTGAGCGCGTTCTGGACGCGGGCGAGGCGGGCCGACAGGCAGAGCAGCAGGCTGACCACGCGCTCCAGGTCGCCCACGAACAGCGCGTAGCGCTCGTGCTCCGCCGGGAGGCAGGTCCCGCGCACCAGCGCGTCCACCGCCCCGCCCCGCAGCCCGTTCGCCCGCACCTCCTCCTGCAGCGCCTCCCTCTGCGCCTCCACCGCCCGCAGCCGCCCCGCGATGCTCGCCATCAGGAGCCTCTGCGCGGGGACAGAGGGACACGCGGACACGCTTACACACGGCACACAGACACACTTACACACTCTGCGCGGGATGGACGGACAGACACACAGACACACTTACTCACTCCATGCGGGACGGACGGACACACTGACACTCTTACACACTCTGCGCAGGATGGACGGACACACAGACACGTTTACACACGGCACACAGACACACTTACACACTCTGCGCAGGATGGACGGACACACGGACACGCTTACACACGGCAGGCCGACCGTCGGGTAGCCTGGTAAAGCCGGGCCACCCCAACACAAGCCTGCGCCTGCAACTGCCTTTTCAATTACTGTTAAACGGACCTTGAATTTGAAAATGATTTGAAAAAAAAATTTCCAACCGCTCTCTTCCCAAAACAGAATGCTGACCGAGGTTTATTTGTTTACCCTGGGCCGGAAGATGAAAGCAAAATGGCCGCATCGCTGCCCGTCAGTGTGTTTATTTTGTTCTGCCTATGCACACACGGAGAAGATGCCGGAAAGGCTGTATCGGTCTTCTCTGCTCCGGTACATCTTGTATTGTAAACAATGAAAACTACGCCTCAGGAAAACTTCAATCTGACTCATCCATGGCTATTGGGCTGGTATATAGGGCACTTTATTCATTTATTTGTTTATTTATTTATTTTTTAACTGCTTCCTTGTGTTTAATAATTACACAGTTCCAAAACTGCTCCTATTGGTAGAGTGGTGTGCAGTATTACTTACCCTCTTCTCTGTGACATCACTTTTTGTCTTGTCTGGAGTATGTTGCGTTTCCTGTTCTTGGACATCAGAACCTGAATTCTCACAGACAGGAGAGATGACGTTCTCTTCTTCTTCCTTTGTTTCTGACCTAAAACAAAAAGTATGGATGGACACTTCAGTACAGCTTCAGTATATATTATATTTACTGAAGTCATGGCTTGGATTAACACTCGACCTTAATTTTTTCTAGAATTGGATAACAGCTGCATTCCACAGCAACTTACAATACAGTCCATTAAAGGCAGTGCTAATCATATAATCCAGTAGCGTGTGTGATAGCTAGCTGTTTCCACATGGTGCTTTATAAATTACGCACAGACTATAGAGTAGTGGTAGCCTGCCCTGTTCCAGAAGATCTAGCATCCTGTAGGTTTTCATTCCAACCCTAACAAGGCACACACCCCATTGAACTGCTAGAGATCTTGTTGAGCTGCAAATGAGTAGAGTCGGGTGTGTCAAAATAGGGTTGAAATGGAAAGCTACAGGATGGCAGATCTCCAGGAACAGGGTTGGTTAGCGCTGTGATTGATCATAGACAGTCACCTGTCCCCAGCCTGCTGGGTAATGTAGTTCTGTTCCTGCTTCCTCCTGTAGTGCTCCTCCATCAGCAGCGTGTCCTCCGACAGCAGCTGCTCCATCAGCATCACCGCCGTCTTCCGATTGGCCACCGGGTACAGGACGCGGGCCAGCGACTGGTCATTCGCCACCACCTCCTCCACGAGCTCCTCCCACCGCCGCGTGGCCTCCTCGGCGGCGCTCGCGGGCGACTCGGAGTCCTCCGTCTCTGGTCCCGCCTCCGGCTCCGCCCCCTCCTGCTCGGCCTGCAGCCGTGGCTTTCCTGACAGGTCGCTCTCTACGCTCCGGCCGGTCTCCGCCGCCTCGACCACAGACGCCTCGGTGGCCTGGGAATCGCCTTCTGGCAGTATGAGCGCGTGGCTTGGAGCCTCTTTAATGACACCATCAGGAGGCAGAGAGGGTTGAGGAGGGGCGGAGCCTGTTTCCCGGGTGACGATCCATGAACTGGGGTCCGTTGTCACGCCGTGGCTCAAGGACACCTCCTGGGAGGAATCTGGCCCTGGGCTCCCGTCTTGATCCTCCACTGAGGCCTCTGCTAGCAGGGGGTGCACTGGAGGGGCTGTCATTACTCTGCTGGGGACCCCAAAACAGGCAAGACAAAATTACCCTCTGGACAAAAAAGTCAAGATACCAGTATAGAGCTAGCAATGTACTATGTTCTAGACCAGTTGGCTGCCCAACCTCGTTTATGCAGATCGACTATCTTGCTAGTTTTCATTTCAACCCTACTTTGGCACACCTGACTACAAACTAACCCTTAAAATGATCTCTAGCTGTTGAATGGGGCGTGCTCTGGTAGGGTCTGAGTGGAAACCTACAGGACGGTAGATCTCCAGGAACAGGGTTGGGCAGCCTTGTTCTAAACCAAACCTTGTCTTTTACGAAGATGAGGGCATTGGGAAGCAATTAATGCCTAAATTTTGCGATGGAACCAGGTCGTTCGACCCACCTAGGTTTGTCATTGTTACTCGGCTCTTTTAAGCACCGACCGCTGGAGTAACTTACCCGGAACTGGCCCTGCTCTCTCTGGGGCCCCAGGGTGGGCTGGGCAGGGCAGGGGACTCCTGTTCAGGGGATCCACAGGTTTGAGGGGGCGGCGGAGGCTGGCAGGGGGGTGTTCAGGTAGAAGACACTCTTCCCCACACGTTCAGTTGTGAAGGGCACGCCGCTGGAGGAGGCAGACTGGGCCCTCCCCCGAGGAGAGGAGCCAGAGACCGGGGGGGTGGCTGGGGTGGGGGTTCTGGAGAGAGCCCTGTCCTCACTGTCACTCAGCTGGGGGGCGGAGTCCTGTTTGGGAAAGGGCCTCCTCTGGGACCATCCCTGGGGCTTCTCCTGCGCTTCCGCGGAAAAGGGACACGCCCCTGTTCTCCCGGCCCGGCCCCGCCCGCCGGGCCCGGAGCTGGTCCAGCTCGTCCGAGCTCTTGCTCAGGACCGGAGGCCGGCTGGCCCGGGACACGCCCAGTTCCTCCATGGACTTGCCCCTGGGGGCCGACACCCGAACTCGCTGGACCTCCGAGACCGAGGCGGCGCGTGTTTTACTCGCTGGCACCTCCCCCTCCACTTTCTTTGGAGAACTGACAGAGGACACCAGAGACGTCACAGCTCAGCACTAACACAGCCTTACCAGCCACTGTCAACATCTCACAGCCACACTAAAGCAGTGAATTACAGCAAAACTGAACTAAACAAAAATTATACACTCAAACTGCAATATGACAGTATAAAACTAGTAAGTAGGCATATTAAGCATACATTTTGAATGTTGATATTGATTGATGGATGCTTTTGTCAAAAACAAAACAATGGTAGAAAAAAATATGAACAGGTAAGACGTATTTTGTCCTCTAATTCTCCACCAGTGAGGAGCAAACTCACCTGGATCTCTGAAGAGCGCCCTCTGGTGACACCTCTTTCATGTAGCTCGCAGTCTACAGGGAAAGAAACACAAAGACATCACACGTGCTGATCCTGTGGCATTGCAGAAGCCTGTTTGAAAGCTCTGGGAACTGGAACATGTACACACACATACACACACACACACACATGCACACAAACATGCATGCACGCATAGGCAGTTGCAAATCATTCTTAGTGACTCCATCCCTGTGAGAGGTTTAATGTTTTTAATTCAGTTCATCACCTCTGTCTGTTGGTCGCACCAAACCGAAGCACTGGCTTAAGACAGCACCTGCATACACTTTCTGGGGGCCAACAAAATCTTGCTACAGCAAGATACTTGCACGTGAGCCTTGCGGTAACGTACCTGAAAGGCGTGGGGCGTGGAGGTGGAGCGGGCCCGGAAGAACTCCGGTGGCTCGGGCTGGTCCAGCAGGTCCTCCGCCGAGGCCGGATTTCCCCGGAGCCGGACCGGCAGACTCCTTCCAGCTGGACTGGCGGGCGTGAGCGCCGGGATGACCGGGGACGAACTGGGAGTACCGGACCGAGCTGGACGGGGAGTCCAGGATGCGACCCGCGGACAGCGGCCTGAGCGGCTTCTTCCTGGGGCCTGCGTTTCCGGAGAGGGGCCTGGGACCCCGGTCTGACGGCTTCCCGGGCGTGGAGTGCCCCTGGTCGGGGGTGAGCAGGGCCGGCTGCTGGGGCTCGGTGGTTCTGCGGCCTGCCTTGCGCTCCATGTAGGCCACCAGGGCCTTGTGCTGGATCTGCTTCAGGCTTGCCTTGTAGAGGCTGGAGGCCGAAAGGGCGCGGCCCCTGGTCTCGAACGCCTTCCTCTGGGCCGTCACCGTGCGCCGTGCTCACTCAGGTCCTCCCCGGACAGCAGGCTCTCCCTCTCGCTGCCCAGGGAGCGCTGCGCGGCGTGAGTGGGTCCATCGCCAAGCTGGTGAAGCTTCTCCGGCTCGAGTAGCACAGCTTCTTCTGCTCAGGTGTCAGCCTCCTCCTGCCCCCTATTCGAGCCACCTGAGGCTGAGGGAGGTTTGGGGGCCTCCCATTCTCCTTCTCATTCTCCTTACCACTCTCCTTGGTGCACTCCTTGCCACTCTCTTTGAGGCTCTCCTTACTGCTTTCCTTGCCATTCTCCTTCTCCAGCTCCTTGATGCTCTCTTCGAAGCTCTCCTTGGTGTTCTCCTTCTCTTTGATGCTCTCTTTGAAGCTCTCCATGCTGTTCTCCTTCTCCCTCTCTTTGATGCTCTCTTTGAAGCTCTCCATGCTCTCCATGCTGTTATCCTTCTCCCTCTCCTTACTGCTCTCTTTGAAGCTCTCCTTCATGTTCTCCTTCTCCCTCTCCTTGCCTGGGACCTCAGGTCCCGAAGGCGCAGAGCTCTCTGAAGCCAGCGAAGAGCACTGCAAGGAGGAGACAGGAGGAAGCACAGAGGGCCTCTTCTCAGGCCTCTGCCTGATCCTGTGGGGCCAGGACAGCTGCAGGTCCTTCCTCTTGAAGGACGTTTCCCTGAGGACCTTGCTCTGGGCATCCTTCAGCTTCTCCTTGTAGTACTTCTTGAAGGACTCGTCCAGGGTGTTGTAACAGTCGGCAGGCATCTCCACCCTCTCCTGGCTCTCCTCGGTGGGTGTGGCCCTGTTTGAGGTCCTCTCCTCCCTGTGGGTGGGGCCTTCCTTGCTTTGCCCCCTCAGGGCCCCGCTGTTCCGCCATGATTCCTTCGAATTCCCATTGGGGTCACTGTCGGTTTTGGGCCTGTGAGCCAGAACCCCTCTGCTCTCGCCAGTCAGATGATACAGGAGAGGTGTGTTTCCTTGCTAATTTTTTCCTTAGCTACATCTTCAAAAAGTTGTCTCATCCCTTTCTTCCCATGGTCAGCGTTCTTACCACTAGCCACTGGGTCCGGGCTCTGGGACGGTAGAGCGGCTTCCTCGGCGCTGGAGTCTCGCTTGAGAGAGGCGGTCCTCAGGGCCGCAGTAGAAGATGTGATGGCTGCTGCTGTGGTGGCGGCGAGAACTAAGGCCGAGCTCCCTGCCCTGGATGTTCTGGCCTTGTTCGTCGAGGCCATCAAAGCCGTGGGACCCCTGATCAGAAAGGGCGAGGGGACGTGTGGGTTGACACCACCGTGGATCTCTCTGTATTGGTTTCTTGCGCTGAGGGCCTGGTTTCGGAGGAAGGCCGCCCGCTCACCCTGGGGGTCCTGGCTGCCCTGACGTCTGTGACGGATGATTCTGAGAAGCTCTTCCACTTTGCTGTGAGTTCTCTCCACCGGCCTGCGACGGGCCTCCTCCACCGGGCGCTGCTCCTCCTCCCCCTCCACCACGCCGCCGAGCGTGAAACCGGGATCGGGCGGCTTGCACACGCCCGTCACGAAATAGAACTGTCCCTTGTGCTGGATGTTGCCATTGAGGACGGTCGGCGTCCAGGCCTGCGGCTTCTCGGCCGACAGTCCGAACTCCTGGGCCGAGTGCCGCCTGGGTCTCTGCGTCTCGGTGTGGCCGGCACCGCCCGCAGTCTGCAGCTTGAGGCTTTCCTGTGGAACGAAGGCCGGCGGCGATCGGCTCACGGCACTCGCCGGTTTCTGAGGCTCGGGAACCTGATCCGCCTTGTCTCGACTCACGGGGTCCCTCAGGCTGGGCTGGGAGACCCGACGCCCGTAGTCAAGGTCAGGCCTGGGACACGCTGCGTCGGGACTGTCCGCCAGGGACCGGCGGTGGGTCTTCTCCGCCACCTGGCCCTCAGGATATGGATAGGCCCTGGAGTTTTCCAAGTTCCTTATTGTTGTAAAACTGTCCAACCGAGTGGGCGGGGCGGTGGTGGCGGTGGTGCTGGTGGCGGTGGCATGAACGGAGGTGGCGGCGGCAAGGGAGACTCCTGGTCGTAGCATCGCCCGCCCACGACGGAGCTGCGTTCATCACACTGCTGGGAAATGGCCTCCATTGACCTGTAGAGCTTCTCCATGCTCTTGGGGTTGGAGTTGAGTTCGTTGGGATGGTAGACGGCCTTCACATACTTCATGTCAGTGTACTGCAGGGAATGGGGGTTTATCTCCTCTCTGCAGTAAGGTATGAAGGGAGAGGAGTAGTCTGGGGCGTTTGAGCCCCCGGAAAAGGAGCTGTAGGCAGAATCCCCTTTCCCATGGTGGTGGGTGAACTGGTCAATGCTGCTAGTGGACTTAGCTGGAGAGAGTCTGCTCACTGGACAGCTCAGAGGATGCAGATCCAGGTTACTCACTCTCTCAAAGTGAAAGTTGAAGGAATCCATCGATGTGCCTAACACAGAAGTGGGGAATGAGGGTCGGGACACACATCCGTCGAATGAGGACGTAGCACGTGGTTCCACTGTTCAGTTTCCAGAAAGTTCAAGACATTTTTTTTTTTTACTCCTTTTCTCTTCGGTCTTCAGGAAGTGGAAACCACAGCCATACGTCTGTACGACACCCTAAGGGCAAGGACAAATATGTGCATTTCAGAACAGACAAATTCAGCATAGTGACTGCAAACCAGTAGGACTGAAGCAAAATACTTTTGTAGATGCGAGGTAATTAAAGGGAGGTAACAAATAATGACCGCATTCCTCACAAATGAATCACAGATAGCTAATGAGGCGTGCTGTATCCATTCCTTCATCTGCATAGCTGTGTTGACTGACAATAACATGTTTGTGTTATATTCTCAACGCGGCATGTCTACCGGGGGCCACGAAACTCGCTAGGCCTAACAGTAGATCAAAAGGAATGCAGCCCGAGATGTTTATCTCCTCCCTCAATCAAACGTCTCCGAGGACTCTGATCATTCTCGACGCACGGGCAATTTATTGCATTCCGCTTCTCAATCGGGGCGGGGCTTATCGAGCCGAAAGTATTTCCCGAAATCAAAGAGGTTCTCGAGGCACCGGTGCCACACGGTGCTTGGCACCGGGCAAAGCTGAAAATACCGTCTGATCGCTTCATCCTGGGATACCCCCTCGAGGCCCTCCATTTTCCTGCAGATTCATGCATAACTGCATATTGTTACGATCCACCCCTTTGACACTCAGAAAATGATGGCGAATATGTGTGTATGCTTTTAAAAATGTACGAGAGCTGAAGTTGAGCAGAGATTGGGAGAGAGCACAGAGTAGATAAAGCCCAGAATTAAATAGGTTTTTCGAGGCGTCGCGGAGAAAAAAAAAAAAGTTTAAAAAAAATAAATACCTTAAATACCATTGAAGACCAGGAAGAAATATTTTAGGATTAGTCGCGATTATCATTAACTGGATTAGAAACCACTGAAGGACTGAGCGCTCTGCGCAAAAATCAATGGAGCATTACAATGACTAAATTCTGAGTTCCCTGTGTGAAACTGCTGGTCTATTCAATCTTCTGCACAAACTGTTTTTTTGGTTTGTTTGTTTGTTTTGCGGTTGACAGAAATTTATTTTGTCACTATTGCATTACAGAGCAAACACTTGCAAACACTTTTGGTGGCCGGGGAGTAACTGTTGTTTTATACACATTCCTTAGACTGAAACAAATTACAGACATAAGGTTAGAACATTCATGGGAGGATTAACCTAAATGCTCTCGGTCACATTTTCAGTGTTAATCAAGGCGAAAATAAAATGACATGCATACCGTGCCATGCAGCGCCGCAACATTTCTTCTTCTTATTTTTTTTTTTTTGCATTATGCTAACTAGCGCTTTTAATTAAATCTTTAATCACATTTCAACCAAATTAGGCCTGTGTGGTGAGATGCACAAGATGACACCTTCCTCCCCTTTGGTTAAAAGGGCGAAGCAGCCATTGTGTGGAAGCACCCTGGCTTCGGGGGGGGAACAAGGTTTATTGTCTGACGGCACTCCTAAAACAATGAGACACGCAGGCTGCTGGTTGTTTATCCTCCATTACGGCTCTGTTGTGCCTGGCGGTTGCATACCTGACACACACTAACAAAGGTCACTCCGAACCGCCTGGAAACATCGTAAAAAAAAAGGCAACACAGAATTGAGGCCCTCCTGCAGAGCGTACAACACGGAACCCACAGCCAAAATATTTTTGTTCGTCTTAGCAAGTCATTTAGTCTTGTACTGA
>CM045891.1:4513971-4626471 GCA_025169545.1 Anguilla japonica
GAGGGGTTGAGAGAGAGACAGAGAGAAAGAGACAGTGAGCGAGAGAGAGAGAAAGAGAGAGAGGGAGAGTGAGGTGAGAGATAGAGCAAGAGAGAGAGAGAACGGCTTCGGAGAGGCTTTGAGCGAAGAGAGAGGGAGGGGTTGAGAGAGAGACAGAGAGAAAGAGACAGTGAGCGAGAGAGAGAGAGAGAGAGAGAGCGAGAGAGAAAGCTTGGGAGGGAAGAGAGCACTGTTGCACATCCGCCTGGAGGACACACAAAGAGGGCAGCAGAAGGCTCGTTTCAGAGCGGGACAAAAAGAGCTGCATTCCTGCGGGCTTCAAAGAGGGTTGGGTGGAGGGCCGGGCGGAGGGCCGGGCGGAGGGAACGGGTCTCATTCACGCAGGGCTCCTCTGTGCATGGAGCCTGGCCAAAAATGGGGAAGGGGGTGCTTTCACCTCCCCCCGACCCCCCAACTGAAAACACACCAAGCACACGGAGCCCCCATTTAAGACCCCCAGAGCCCCCCTCTATTACCACTCTAAACCCCCCCCCCCCCCCACCCCCCCAACAGTATTTCCAACACGCTGAGCCATGGGACCATGGGAACACCCTTCCGAATTCTACAGGGGTTGTGCGGAGGTTCCCCCATCGCCCTCCTCCTCGGGACAATAAAATGCATGATAAACGCTGCAGCGTCGAAGAGCCTGTTTGTTTACAGCAAGGGGTCCCCAATCTTATCCGAAAAAGGGCGGTGTGGGTGCAGGTTTCTGTTTCAGCCCAGCACCGTGACACTTCATTATACTTGTCAAGGCCTTATTACACAAGGTCTTGATTGAAGACCAGGATTAGCTCATTAATTTTATCAATTATAGCAGTGCTGGGCTAAAACAAAAAACCTGCACCCACACCGACCCTTTACGATTAAAATTGGACACCCCTGGTTTTTAACACGTTCCTTTTTAAGGTTGCTTCAGCCACTTTGACACCACTCACTCTCCAGAGAAGGAGGTTCGAGCTTCTCTGCGTTTCTGACGTCACCAGATATCACAGTAACTCAGGCGTCCCTTACGTTTCAGTTCAGGTATGTATGACCAGGTCTCCCTCTTTGTAACCCTTTGTAACCCCCCTCCGATACGTTTCAAAACAAGGCGCTTCGCCGACGCTCCCAACGCCCAGGGGCTCCGCCCCAAAATCCGCGCCTCTGAAATAATTCGGCCGCAGAATGCCCCGCGCGTGGGTGTGGCCCGTGCGTTCTGTTTTTCTGAGACACGCTCTGTCCCGGTTCAGGCTAGGGTCACGTTTCGGCTGTTTGTCTGAAGGTGTAACGCCCTCCTGTCATCCACACCTGTGACTACTAGCGAATGACAGGAGCGCTATTCTTACCCCACGCCGCGTCGACACACTCACTGCTGAGTGACAGGGTGGTTTAGGGGCGCTGTTCTTACCCCTCACTGCGTCGACACACTCACTGCTGAGAGACAGAGCAGTTTAGGGGCTCTATTCTTACCCCTCACTGTGTCGACACCCTCACTGCTGAGCGAAGGAACGGTTTAGGGGTGCTGTTCTTACCCCTCACTGCGTCGACACACGCACTGCTGAGCGACAGAGTGGTTTAGGGGGTCTATTCTTACCCCACACTGCGTCGACACACTCAATGCTGAACACCTGAATGGTTTAGGGGCGCTGTTCTTACCCTCCGCTGTGCCGACACACTCAGTGCTTCAACAGGCTGTGAGAAATATTTAGGCCATGTTTTTGTTGACCCCCTTTGACGATTCCAAGGATCTGGTTCAAGCCGTCACCGTAAAACAAACTCTACACCTGTCACCCTGAAGCGTGTCACACACCTGCTCTGTGTGCCCTTTCTCGAGTCCAGGTGACATTTGTGATTCTTAATGGCGACGCCCCTTGCAGTGGGGCTTCTAAAACCCCTGATTCTGGGGGGGGGTGGGGAGGGGGGTGATACCATTGGGCTGTGGGGTGCCCGAAACGTTTTCAGCAACAGGACCCACCGGGGCTGTCGCGTCCAATAGCAGACAGCCCTCCAGAGAGAGAGAGAGAGAGAGAGAGAGAAGAGAGAGAGAGAGAGAAAGAGAAAGAAGAGAGAGGGAGAGAAGAGAGATAGAGAGAGGGAGAGGGAGAGGAAGAGAGAGAGAGAGAGAGAGACAGAGGGAAAGAGAGAAAGAAGAGAGAGAGAGAGAGCGAGGGGGAGAGAGAAGAGGAGAGATAGAGAGAGAGAGAGAGACAGAGGGAGAGAGAGAAAGAAGAGAGAGAGAGAGAAGGAGAGGAATGTCATTGTTTAAAAAGCCCGAAGGTGCCGGAGTCTGAGCATCGCCGGTAAGGAGCTTTTCCGTCACAAGACGGGGAGGGAGGAACTCCGCGAGCGCGGCCGAGGGGTTTTTCCGAACGCCGCCTCCACCAAACTCGCCACGAGACTCGGACCGCCGGGAGCGGGGCGGCTCGGCGCGGCGGCTAAAATTCCTCCGCTGATGTCATCACAGCGGCTTAAAGCGCATTACCGCCAGGCCCCGGAGACGCACCGGGGCGCGAGGATGACGAGGGTGACGAGGGTGACGCGGACGCCGCCGCACCAGACGCCGTTTGGATGAACGGATTTGCCGTGGCGCGGCCATCCGGCGACGCCAAGCACCCGCGGCCGATTCTGAAAGGCGCCCAGGTCCGAGAAAAGAAAAAAGGTGATCGATAAACGCAGCCTTAAAAGGGTCAGACTCAGCACAAGGCCTGGCGTAGAGAACGTAAGTCAGGAGTATTCTGGTGACTGTGAGTGCAACCCTGATAATGCCGATTACGCTTATATTATCCTCCTGGAATAACGCTGACCCAGTCCCCTGTCCCCAGTCCCCAGTCCCCAGTCCCCAGTCCCCAGTCCCCAGTCCCCAGTCCCCAGTCCCCAGTCCCCAGTCCCCAGTCCCCAGTCCCCAGTCCCCAGTCCCCAGTCCCCAGTCCCCAGTCCCCAGTCCCCAGTCCCCAGTCCCCAGTCCCGCGCGTTCCATTTATGACCCAGTTCAGAGAACGCCTGAGAGTCAAATTAAAGTCAGGAGGTTTTCATGGTACGTGCCTGAGTCTCTCACCCACATGCAAACACACACACACACACACACACACACACACATATACACACACACACAGGCCCACATACACACACACACACACACATACCCAAACCCAGACCCACAAACACACACACACACATATACACACACACGCAGGCCCATATATACACACACACACACACACGCACAGGACCACAAACACACACACACACACACACATACACACACACACGCAGGCACACACACGCACGCAGGGCCACACACATGCAGACAGACAAACACACACACAGCACGTTCTACCCTACATTCTCTCCTCTGCTAGGATATAAATCCATTAAATTCCAATGTATCAACCAACAGATCCACCCCAAAGTCACTTGAGGCAACCTAAATTAAAACAGTCAGAAACAAATGATCACATTCAAGCTTTGGTTTGCGGTCATTAAAATGATTAAAAATCTAACTGCTCACCACCCTGCAGGGAGAGTGACTTTTGTTATCAGAATGTGTGAACTGTGAGAATGGTGCGTGTTGATTTATCTGGCCCTGCAGTCATTTGGGGGTGAAGACACATCTTAGCAGATGCATCGATGACCCTGGAATGAGGCATCGCGCCAGCAGCCAACCCATCTGTCCACAGAAACCACAAACAATCTGCACAGACACCCGGTCCCCATAACGATGGTAGCGAACCTGTTCTCCCGGGACGGAAGCCCACTGCTGGGGATTAATGAGCAGCATTAATAAGGCTTCTTGGTAAATGGTAAATGGACTGCATTTATATAGCGCTTTTATCCAAAGCGCTTTACAATTGATGCCTCTCATTCACCAGAGCAGTTAGGGGTGAGGGGTTAGGTGTCTTGCTCAAGGACACTTCGACACGCCCAGGGGGGGGGTTTGAACCGGCAACCCTCCGACTGCCAGACAATCGGTCTTACCTCCTGAGCTATGTCTTCCAGAACAAAGGTACACCATTACCACACAAAAAACAGCCTACACATCTGCTAGCTTTTCACAGAGTCAATTTAACATCAGAGCCTTATGGTGCCATTTTAAACAACGGTACATAGAGTACATCAACTACACCATCTTTAAATACTATCAAAAGCGAGGATTAAAAAAAGAAACTCCACGCAGCTCTGTTTCAGACAATACCCCAAAACTTCTGCTTCAGTCACGACACTCATAAAGCACATCCAGAAATACAGTGAGAGAAAGACAGAGCGAGAACGGGAGAGAGAAAGGGAGGGAGGAGAGAAAAAGAGAGACAGAGGGCGCAGAAAGAGCGATAGAGAGAGAGAGGGAGGAGAGAAAGCGAGTGAGCGGGGCGAGGGGAGGGGGCGAGGGGGGAGAGGAGAAAGTGAGAGGGACACACACACTCACACGCGCAGCGCGAACACAAAGGGAGGCGTGAGGGAGGCCTTTTGTGAGCGGGGCCACAGGGCCGCAGGGCCGCGGTGTGGAATGTGGACTCTGGCATGTTTACAGCACACAGACCCAGGAGCCGACCCCGGCATTCCACAGGAGGAGGAGGCGCCGCCTCCGCCGGAGTCCGGCCGGACCTTTTCGGACCGCCGCGGAAAAAAAAAAAAAAAAAAAAAAGAAACAGCTTTTCTTTTTTTTCTTTTTTTTTTTAAAGGTAGCGTCGGTCAGCGAGGGAGATGGATTAAAAAACAAAAAAAAAATTAAAAAAGAAGTGGAATCATGAATGTCGCCGTGGTGGTCAGCGGCTGGTTCCTCTTACTGTCCCCCCCCCCCCCACCCACCCCCCCCACCCCCCCCCCCAACATTACGTCACCGCAGGGCCAGTGTGTCCCTCCCTCCTCCTGCCAGTAAAATCAGCAGGCCCATTAGCTGAGCAAACTCTACATGTAATGGCATCAGTCTCAGGCAAATGTTTAACTTGTTCAGGACACCGAAACCTCCGTGCAATAAAACAACAACAAAAAAAAAAAAAACAGCATAATAAAAATTTTTTTAAAAACTACCGCGGCGTTAAGCATTTACACACCTGGCAAAGCTGAGCTGGGTAAAAGATTAACTCGCAAGGCCTAATGATCCAGAACTGTAACCAGTCAATAAAAAAAAAGTCTTCAAGAGATTATTCATTATATACATATATCCGCAGATAACTGTACTTGCGATATTTTTACACGATATTATGGGCCAAACAGTAAATACATAATGTAATCAATCAAGAAGTAAAGTGGCGTATCGAGTTTGCCCAGCTAGGCCCTGAGACCAGGGAGATTAGTGAAAGAGCGAGCTGCTGCTCCCAGCGTGAGAGGCTCAAAGGGCAGGGCTGCTCATGGGCTTCTACCACATGCTTCTGAACCAGAACCAGAACAATCCCAGAATCCCCCACTTCAGTACTGTAAAAATCAGTACCCCAAAAAATCTTAAGTCAGTCTTGTGGAGGGAGGGGTCCTTGGTTTAGGGATGGTCAGCTGGGTCGAGAGACCCACTGTTATCTAACTCCAGCCAATGGGAGCCCCCTGCAAAGGAAACATCGACCTGAGGGCCAGCCTGTAGCCAACCTGCATCACCGCACGTTCTCTGTGCACGCGTTTCCAAGGTAAAGCACACCTGATATAGTGATCGCATGATCAGGACCACACCCACTGCACAGTGCTGTCACCTCACTCCTTACTCAACACCAGTGGAATGCAGTAATAAAAGAGCTCATGGGACGTGGAGGAAAAAAAAAAAAAGATTCAAATACGAGAGGCAGAGGGGAACAAACTGACCCACTTCCTGATACCTGAGACCTCAGGGAGTTCCCTATCCCCAAACCCCTGCCCCCCCCCCCCCCCCCCCCCTTTAGGGACCCAGAGAGCAGCCGTACGAGCACTCTGCCCTGGTTACGTAAACCGACGATGCATGCACCATGGAGACCGCTAAAAACCCACCATCAAGCTGCCCCCCCCCCCCCGGCGAACCAAAACAACTCCCCACCTAACAGCCGCACAGGAGGCTGGAACTGAGCCCGTCCTTCGGGACCCGGGTCCCGGCTGACTCCTGCGGTCCACGTCTCAAACGTCGACGCCCGTTTCGTCTCAAGCGCTCGCCAGGGGACACCGGGCGCTACCTGACACACTGAAAACTACGACTCCCAGCAGGACTGTGTGACGACTTTGACTGCAGGACTGAAACTACAACTCCCGGCAGGACTGTGGCACTCTGACTGCCGGGCTGAAACCACAACTCCCAGCATGACTGTGTGACTCTGTGACAGCGGTGGTTGAAGACAGTTGCATAATCCTCATAAGCGAAAATGGCAGCAGCAGCATCGTAAACATATAATTCACGGCACACCCCCCATACAGCGCTGCTCTTCCAGTGTGGTCACGTGCCGTACAGTCCGCTAACAAACCCTAAAACCTGCTGGTGGTGACTGTGGCCATCGGCCCCAAAGGGCAGCGCAGTATCAACTACCCCCGCGGTATCCAGCAAAGGGTAGATGTGGGTATGTGGGTTTCTGTTTTAGCCCAGCACTGATACACCTGATTCCTCTTATCGAAGTGTTGATTGAAGACCACGATTAGTCGATTAGTCGAATCAAGTGTCGTAGCGCTAAACAAAACCTGCACCCACACTGGCCCTTTTTCGGATAAGGGTGGACACCCCTCAGTGACATCATCGCCAAACATGTCGCCTGGCAGAGTTTCTTCGGTCTCAACCCAAGAGTGATGCCTCTGGTTTACCCTATGTAATCAGTGTGCACAAAAAAAATGTTTTGTTTGTTTTTTTTTTTTTAAATGAATGTTTAACTCCATTGGAGATTTACTGAACTTTCAAACTGGTGAGGCATTAGCTAATGCCATTATGAGGAATGTGCAGATTTCCCCAGAAGCTCAAATTCCCCCTGCTAACAGGCTCTTTGGACCTCAGGTTCAGGGGCTGGGTGGAAAGCAAAGTTTGGATTCCTCGTGTTTTCCAAGAACCCCCCATCCAACCAGTTCCAGAGCGCTTATCTCCTTCTGGCTATTCTTAGACGCGCGATTAGAATCAAACCCGCTGCCAGAGACGAAGGGAGAAAATTGCAGGGGACCGGCGCTCGAGCGAGAAGCGGGAACGAGGGAACGATCGCTCGCGACGCGGAGATCACGACAAGCTCCGCCCCCTCGCTTCGTCTCTCAGCCCACGGGCTTTCAAGTAAACGATTGGTTCGGCCTGATCTGCAGGGTGGAATTCTGCGCTTATGTAACCTGCTGGGAAACACAGCGTGCCCTCGAAGCAGATGGGTGCAATCACCACGGGGGACAAATCGCCCCCCCCCCATCCCCCCCCCAAAAAAAAAAACCTCTTGATTGGGCCAAGCCGGTGCTCCAGATGCTCCCCCCTGTGCTATTCCGGAGAGAAACAGCAAGTCTTTTTTTTAGCCCCCCCCCCCATAAAAAACCTCTTGATTGGGCCAAGCTGGTTTTGTGGGCCCCCCTGCACTGTTCCGGGGAGAAACAGCAGTCTTTTCTACGAACCACCCCCCCCCCCCCCCCCCCACCCCCCCCCCCCCCAAATAAAACCTCTTGATTGAGCCAAGCTGGTCCTCCGGATGGTCCCCCCTGTGCTGTTCCGGGGGATACAGCCGTCTTTTTTGGGTTTTTTTGTTTGTTTGTTTTTTGTTTTTTTGGTGAAGCTCTTTATACTCGTTTCTGCCCCCCAGGCTTCTCACCCCCCCCCCCCCCCCCCCCCCCCCCGGCGCTGGTGATTATACACACGCGCTGGAATGTGAAAGATAAGCTGCCGCAGGTGGAGAGCGCACACAAGGCCGGACTGTACGCAGCGCGTTATGTCGCGCCTTATCGCCAGCCAATCAGAGCCCTTATCGCCGCCGTGAGATCAGAGAAAACAAATATTAGCTCCGCGTCCCGAACGTTCCCGGCCCCGCCCGGATGGTGGAAGCGGGCGCAGGTGCGTGAGAACGGGGAAACGAGGGGGGGAGTAATCGGGAAGAGGGAACGGCCGAGGGCGTTCCGGACCTCTCCGTCCGGCGGTCCGCACACACCTGGGAATAATCGGGAAGAGGGAACGGCCGGGGCGTTCCGGACCTGTTCGTTTAGCAGCCCTACACACACGTCTCCCGCAAAGTGATCGCAAACTTCACTCGGTTTCAAAATGACTTAGACTCAGTCAGGTGGTCCCACACACTGTATGTCCAGGCACATTTCAGATGGCCAATAACATAACATAACACACCATACCATAATGACGAGAACAGGCCATTCGGCCCAACAATGCTCGCCATTTTCCTGACTAAAACAGCGCTGTGATTGGTCGGCAGCAAACTGTCATCATGACTAAGGCCGGTCCATAAATAACACAGGGAAACATTATCTGGGGGAATGGGCCTCTAATAATGCCGCAGTTCACCTACTCACTTTACTCTTTTATAAGGAGGGCAAATTATGTGCCCATTCAGGGCCCTCTGTCAAGGGACCCACCCGTGTACGAAACCACACCCCCACCCTAATTCTCCCCTCCCTCACCCCCTCACCCACCCATTCATCCAAACGCCTCCACAACCTTCTCAGAATTCTCACAAATCCTCTCGAATTTCATCACAATGACTGAAAACAACCCCCTCGCCCTATAAAACCAAACGCATCACTAAACACCGCCCTCTCGCGTTTCATCGGAATGGCTAAAAACAACGCGCTTGTCCTTAATCCGAATTCATCACTAAACGAAACCCTCTCGCATTTCCTGAAACTACTAAAAACAACCCTAATCTGAATACCTCACTAGGCCAAAGGCACTCTCTCACCGAACCAAACACAACCCACTGACCTATATTCTAAATCCGTATTTTCACAAACATCTGAACAATAAAGGACAGCGTATAAGAACACGGGCTTCACATACACACACTCAAACAATGAAATGGAAATAATAAACCATTCTTTTTTTCTTTTTTTTCATTTCGGGCCAAATAAAAACTAGAACACAAATAACTGAGTCATTGTTTTTGCAATGCGACCTCTTTTCATTGGTGAGGAAATGTTGCACAGAGGCAGGGGTGCTATAAGCTTTTAGGGGCCCTAAACAAATTTTATTTGGGTCCTTTTCCCTTTTCTTTCAGGGGTGGTGGTGGCGGGTGGGGGGTGGGGGGTCACGTGATCATGGACCCCCCCCGTATGCACATGCCTGCATGGTGGGGCAGTACAGCTGGACATCTGCTGAAGCTGCTCAAGGTCAATCAAGGGCTAGCGTCCCCACCCGGGATTCAAACCAAACAAACACCTTCTGGAAAGGGGCCCGAGCCCAGAACTGCCTCCTCATCCTGGCCGCAGAACCACAAAGTCCACAGAGCCGAGTTCCAGAGCAATGATGCCCAATTTCTGCCAAGGGCCTGGGAATTAATCAGCCCCCCCCCCCTCCCCGCACTCCCCGGTGCCAGGGGTGCACAATGAGCCGATCCGCTTCGGGATCTCCTGCCAACTTCAGCTCTTAATTATTTAATTAGCTCAATCACATCCTGACCTGACATTCGTATAAGCAGCAGATACAGCCACAGACTGCAAGAGCATCCTAAAGATTCTAACTGCGCTCAGGTAGGCTACAGGAGTGAACCAGCGTAGCTTACAGAGCTGTTTATAGAGCTGTCAGAAAACCAAGACTGGTTGGAACAAAAACCAGCACGCAGACCTCCCCTCCAGAGTTGTGCACCCCTGTCCTACGTGCAGTTTTCGTGTTGATTTAGTTCCCATTCATCCTCAAGCACATCCCTTACCTCTTTATTCCCCATTCACTGCCCAAAAGACTCTATCACCCCCCCCCCTCTCCCCGCCCATTCAGCTGACTACACCCCTCTCCCCAACACACCCTATTAATTTAGACGCATATGACACCTCGAGTGGGGACCACACAGGCGATCCCAGCCCCCTTTCACCAGAAACTGACCTCCCGAGAACTCCCACGTTCTTCCTCGATCTAGTTAGCGGCTAACAGGCTGCATGGCGGAGCATGGACTGGCCTGAGCGAGCAGGGTGTTCTACAGGGCTCCCATTTTTAGGAGCACTTGCTCCTGAATATTGATGTGTGCTGACTGTAAAAATTATTTAAGAGCACACCTGCTAATTGGGATGCATTAGTGTGCTCCTAAATTTTTCAACTTAGGAGCACCTCAGCTCCTTGGACAAAATGTTAATGTAGAGCCCTGGTGGGTATTTTTGATAGAGTTTTGACAGAGACTGCCAATTACATTTAAAAAAAAGTGTTCCCCTGTCTGGCTTCTGCTGATTGGACAAGATGAGACTGTTTTAGTGTCCTCATGTCTTGCAGCTGCTGATTGGATAAGATAAGCTGTTTTAGTGTCCTCCTGTATTGCAGCTGCTGATTGGATAAGATAAGCTGTTTTAGTGTCCTCCTGTCCTGCTGCTGCTGATTGGATAAGATGGGTATGACAGTACTCTTGCTCCGGTATAAAACAGCAGGTGAAGAGGACACCTCATCCCTGCACAAAATCAAATTTGTGTACGTGAGTAGGGCACAGGACATGTGTCCCTGCCGTTAAAATATTTTCCCCTGCACAATGATAATGTATTATGATAATTTATGACTCATGTAATCCAGGTGCATCTTTTGGAAGGATGCCATGACTGTAAGAACATTTGCATAACAGCACCAGACCACAGTGGCACAGCGAGTTTAGGTCAAAGTCCTGCACACACAAACTAAAAACTGGGGCAACTACACGAACGCATGCACACATAGACACACACACACACGCATGCATGCACGTACACATGCACACACAGACACACACAGACAAACACAGACACATGCACAGGCACTCACACACACAGACAGACACAGACAAACACACACACACACACACACACACAAACACACGCACAGAGAGATTTGCCTATGCCCAGATTGGATTTGTCTTGCAAACAGTGCAGCTGGCGAACGCTGGACAGAGAGGCGACCCTGATCTGAAAGAGGCTGGACCTGATGATTAAACGAACTGGCGGGAATGTGAAGGTCACCCCCCCCCCCCCCACCCCTCTACCCCCCGTGCCCCCCCCCCCCCCCCCCCCCCCCCCCTGCTGTGCCTCTAATTACACTACCTGCTGCCCAGGGCCAGTCTCCTTCAGCGCTGTTAAAAATGGGTCCAACTGGCTCTAATCCCCCAAATTCCTCTGCCCCTGGGCTGTGACATCACACTCCCCGCTGGGGCCTAGTCATCTCTCCCTGGAGCTGAATTTCACTCGCCAAAAAAACCCCCAAAAACAAAAAACAACCCCCTTTCCCTCACCCCTTAAGGCAAACTCTGAGCTAAATTATACTGCGGTAGCCCCCCCACTGGACTATAATACTGTAGCAGAGTGGTTTAGAGCCTATCCTCAGCTTTTAAAATACTTCTACTTTGTATGTAAACGACTCAGCCAAAGCCAACATCTATATACCACTACAGCTTTTCCCCACCTGGAGGCAGGGGTTTGTATTGCAGATTTTCTGTGTCTGTCTATTTTATTTTCGGCTAATCTCCACGACCGGTCCTGAGAGGGAGTCCCGCTGACGGGAGAGGAGGCTCGATAACACAGCGCTAAAAGCTAAAAGAGAGGAGGGGAAGAAATCGCCATGGCAACACCATGGCCGCCACCGAAATGCGTCCGTCGCAGGAAATCTGCGCTGGAGCTACAGCGAGGCGGCGGCAGGAAGAGAAGAGAAGGGCGGCACAGAGAAAGGAGGAAGAGAAACGGTGTGAGAAGCGGACCGATAAACATCAGTGAAAGAGAAGAAAAGAGGGTGCGGAGAGGGGCGGGGGGGGGGGGGTCACACGCCCTGAGTAAACAGCCCCGCAGGTGTCCGCGGTGTTTACAAAAGCGTCGCCGCGCGGTAAAATGATTATGTGATGATTTCTGTGGCTGCCCCCCCCCCCCAGTCAATGAGCTGTAAACACCCCACCATTTAATGAGCTTATAGCAGCCGAAGCTGCATCCACTCCTGTTATCTATGGTCTGGAACAGTGACAGGCCATCATGGACACCTCTTCATCACTGACCACGAAAAGGCCTCCGATGTTAGCATGGGGGGGACGGGGGGGGCGGTGGGACAGCATCGCTCTCTGTGTTTCAGTGTGTCTGTGAATGCACAGTGGAGCACTCACTGGGACTACAGGGTCACGGGCTGGGGGTGAACCCCTCATAAGTAAAGGCATTCCAACATCAGACCAGAAAAAAAAAACTCTGAAATAACCTCAGCTGATTGGCTGGAGGTCCCGAGAAAGTTGAGCAGGAAGTTTACATGGTTTGCACTTCAGGGATCAGGCAGCGTGAATTCTGTACCAGTTCTGGACCGGGTCAAGACCGGGTCAGGGTCAGGTCAGGACCTCTTTTCCCCCCAGTGAGAGGGCTTAGCTGCTCTTTCCACAATTCACACCGGCTGGTTCCTAAGGAAACCAAACTAAAGCGCTGAGGTCCTCTTTTAGTGCATCTCTAAACTTCACCTACTCTACTACACACACACACACACATGCACACATACACAAACAAACACACAAACACACACACACCCAGGCAGGCATGCACGCATGCACACACACACAAAAATGTATGCACGCACAAATAAACACACCCACACACACCCACACACAAACAAACACACACACACACACACATACACTGGATAAGTACATCTCTATATGCCTGCATGTGGCACACAGCTCTAAAGATCCCTCAGGTCTGCAGAGAGCTGGGAGACACAGTGAGGGACATATGGTTCTGCTGCTCACAAATAAAGCATTAATGCCACTCAAATCCCACAACAGCTGCAACTCGGGACTGGGCTACAACATCCTGCTGGTTCTACATTTCATGAAGGTACTCTATTTATAAGCTCTTTATTCACCTGTACGCACCTGAAAATGGCAACAACCCGGAGTGAGGTCTGAGTGCTACGTCCAAGTGCGACTGAAACCCAGAGTAAAGTTTCAACAGAGGCAAAAAGGAGGAAAACAGAAGCACTCTGAGTTTAACGGTGCCCGTCACAATGGGCAGACAATTCCAGAGAAACCAGCCAACGACACGCCCAACCGACTGTGCCAAGTGGTCACAATCCACACACCCAGGCCTGCGTGGAATGCCAGACATTTACCGTTCCTCCGGAGGACACCTGTCACCTCCAATCACCTTCTCAGATCAAATCTCCCAAATGTACTCAGACAAGGTTCCCACGGTGTGCAGAACCCTCCGCTTTGCCACAGCCAATCGACATCAGCCAGCACCGGCGCCGTCCAATCGTGTTCCCGAGCTCGGTGGACCATCGCATTCCACGGGAAGTCAAGCTGTTGCTAATGTCCTACACAAGATCCGGTGTGATACAGCGCAAAAAAAGAAGGCACTGGGGAAAAACCCCCCACCAGTATACGCATGACTCAAACAGTGTCTTTGACCTTTGACCTCTGACTTGGACCTATGTAGATCAGGACACAACGCACCTACCGAACCGAGGGCCTATCGAACAGGACAGGGATAATTTGGTTCCTGTGAATTTTGTCCATCTCAAAAGCTCTGCGTGTGTAACATTAACCTCTAACCATAGAGTTTCCATGTAGTTCACATTGATTATTTCATAGATGCAGATTTAAATCTGCTGCCCAAAGGGACTGTGGGACTGGACACCCTCCCGCTGCACTGTAGTTTGCACGAGGAACAGCGACTCAAGAGAGAGAACGAAGAATTGGAACACGGAGAGCAGATCACGAGGCATAGCTCACCTGTTATTCATTCATTCTGCCACACATGCTTTTTTTTTTTTTTTGTTCAGTTTCAGGCCAAACCAGAAAATCATAACGTACGATCCTCAGACTGGTTTCGACCAACCAACGCAACCAGATGGGCAAACACAGCGAGAGAGAGACGCTGTTTCAGTACTTTTCCATCGTCAGCGAACACACACACACACACACACACACAGGCGCCTTTGAAAACAAAGATCTCCGGTCTCCCTAAATGAAATAATTCGGACGTGTCCGTTTACGAGGGGTTTTCGGAGCGGGAGTGCAGGCCAGGTGTCGCCGGCGGTTCCAGTGGCAGCTGCTCACGTTTCACCTGCTGCCATCGGCTCAGCCCCGGACGACGTGACTCATTTCCATATCTGCAAAAGCCTTTCACTGGGGAAACTATTTAAAAAAGGAAGGAACAAAGCCTCCTCCAGCACGGACCAGGAAATGTCAGGTAGGAAGGCTGACAGGTAGGCAGTTAGACAGGTAGGTAGGTAGGCAGACAGACAGGCAGGCAGGCAGGTAGGTGGACAGGCAGGTAGGCAGTTAGGCAGGTAGGCAGGTAAGCAGGTAGGCATGTAGGCAGGCAGGCAGGCAGTTAGGCAGGTAGGTAGGCAGGCAGATAGACAGGCAGGCAGGTAAGCAGGTAGGCAGGCAGGTAGGCAGATAGACAGGCAGGTAGACAGGCAGACAGGCAGGTAGGCAGGCAGGTAGACAGGCAGACAGGTAGGCAGGCAAGCAGGTAAGCAGGCAGGCAGGCAGATAGGCAGGTAGACAGGCAGACAGGCAGGCAGGTAGGCAGGTAAGCAGGTAGGCAGGTAGGCAGGCAGGTAGGCAGGTAAGCAGGTAGGCGGGGCATTTTCGTGGAAAAAGGAAGTTGGATTATCAAACATCACCTGGAGCTGGGAGGTGAAAGCACCGTGACGATGCTGAAACCACAGGTGTGGCCGACGGACAGGCTGGGGAAACTCCCACATCCACACAGCAAAAAAAACGCCTCTCTCTAAACAAAGCTTTCAGTCCAGTAATGAGACTGAGAGACTTTTTTTCCCCTCTCTCAAGCAGAAAATATTGGCTTGTTTTAAGCTGTTTGACAAGTGAAATTGTCTTAACCCAATGGCAAATATTGATAATGAGTCAAACCGTCTCATCTCACGGGCAATATTTTTCTCTTATTTAGCAAAAAAAGTAATAGAAATAATATTTTAAGTATAAGACTAAAATACTGCCAATGAGATATTCAATATTTGCCAGTGGGGTGAGAAAATTACACTTGTCAAGCGAACTATAACTTAAAACAAGCTAATATCTTCTACTTGAGAGAGAAAAAAAGAAAAGATTTTAAGTGTTTGAGACTGGCTTTTTTTCTGTTTTTTTTGTTTTGTTTTTTTTTTGCAGTGCAGCACATAGAGCACGCCCCTGCAATTTCCACATTTGGGGAGGACGGAGGCCCCCAAGGCCCCATTTCCATGAAGAGCTGCCCCCGCCCCAGCGAGCTCTCGGGGACTGATGTGGAAAAACAGCGCCAAAAAAAAAAAAAAAAACGCCCATTAATAGAAAAAAGGGCACGTCTTGCACTAAAACTGGCCTCGCGTGGTAACCTCTCCTTAATTTTCCATTTGGAGACAGAGGTTGAGAGCGGACACGCCAAACGCAAGACACGCTTGCCAGCCGCCTGATTTTCGACGTGGCACAGGGTGAGAGCGGACGCGTCGAATGGGAGTTTCCGTGTGACGCGCACGCGGCGGGCACAGCGGGGAACCTGGCCGCCAGGTGTGGGCGGCGTGACGTCGGCAGCTCCAGGCGCTCAAAATGGCGGACGCCTTTTTTTTTTTTCTGTTCCGTTGTGCTGTTCTTTCTCGAGGTCCATCATGCAAGACAGCTGCCTTCCTTGTAACCCGAGCAACGAGTGACACATTCCGCCAGAGGTCCAGCAGGCCGTAGTGTAGAATAACGGATAGGGAACCGGGCTTGTAACCCAAAGGTTGCAGGTTTGATTCCCAGGTAGGATGTCTTAAACAAGCCACTTAACCTAAATTGCTTTTGGTTTACATCCAGCTGTTTAAGTGGATAATGTGCAAAAATGCAAAGGCTGTGTCAGTTGTAAGGCCTCAGACCGTTTCATAGCAGTGTGGACTGCGTTGCATCCTTGTCCACTGCCAACACGCTCAGCGAGTGTCATAACTATGGTTCACAACACCAGGGGCACATCACTCTGAAACTTCAATAATGTCATTGTCTCTTTGCATGCTATTTTGTTCAGACACGCATTTTAACTGCCACACAATGGCTCTATATATTACCTCTGTTCTGTGTGGTGAATTCAGTAGAGCAAATCGTTGTGGAAAATCCAGGCTCAGAACGTGGAAGTTCTTCCAAGTTTTTTTGTTCCGATCACCAGGGTTTGCTAATTAGGAACAATTTTCAGCCAGGAGGCAGAACTAATTAGTGAAATCAGCTGGACTGAGTTCACGGATGGAAAAAAAGACGCTTGGCAGGACTTTCACTTTCTGACCCCTGGACTTTCCACTTCTACTCACTGTCAGTGATACTGAGAAGTTGGTTGTCAAATTAGTTATCGTTCGGTAGGATACAGCACATTTGCGTGTGCACGTGAGAGTGCGCTTGCACGTGTCAATGTGTTTGAGAGCAACTGCGCGTGTGTGTGTGTGTGTGTGTGTGTATGTGTGTCGCTTAGACCTCTGTCGCAGGCTGCCGTATGTGCAGGACTGCGCTCCTGCCAGCGAACACACAGAGGAGTACTGTTCGCACCCCTTCAGCGATAAAGTTTCAGGACCAGGACAAGACCTCCGGGTCCGGTTTCCTCCAAAACAACGCCCGACAATAGTGTCACTTTGTGTTCCCACTTTAAATTAAACATACAGGAGTCATTAGGCTGAAAGGAGAACGCTGCATTATTTAATGGACTTTGAGCAGACTGCATTCCTGCGTTTATATAAAATATATACTTTTTTTTTTTTTTAATTGGCAACACCTGCGTCGGCAAGTCTTTTCATTTTGCGAGAAAAAAGTATGTCTGTATGTGACATGTTATAAGTATGTGCGCGCAACTCATAACTGATGGCAAAATTCAGAGCATGCCGTCATACCACTGCCTAGAAAGGACTGACAAGTTATCCTACGCTCATGAGGTTATGTAATCTAGGCTTACGCGGTAAAAAGCTAATTTTGCTCGTATTTTTTCATCCACACATTTGAGAACCGTAGCCTAATGTGTTCAAGGCAGGATTCAGATATTGATGACGCTCTATCGCGTAAACAAATGCAATTCGTCTTCAATTGTCCTATTCAAGATCGGTGAAGACTACATAAAGAATTTGAAAAACTTCAGAAACTGTGGTATGCATCCCGAAGCCGGAAAAAAATCTATAATTCTGAAACCGTGTAGGCTCACACAAGATTGAAAGGTTTGATAAGAAAATAGGCTATGCAAATTGCTGTCAAAACAAAATGTTGACAACATGAACCAACTCCTCAAGTCCTTAGTTTGGAGAAAAAACCTGCTGTTATTTTCTACCCTACATTATAAATGGTAGGCTATGGGTTCTTTGAACGGTAGAAAAAAATAATATTTTGTTCAACATAGCCGGTAAGAAGTCAACAATATTTACATTATATTTTTTTCCAGTATTTCCACAAACAGCTACAAGTTATCTAAAAACTACCCAAACATATCTGCCTATTCAGCGTTCCGTAAAATACTGAATTAGATCTCAGTCACAGTAGCCAACCTTCACTATAAATACAGCTGTTTTGCACGATCTGTCAAAAGGAGTCAAAGCTATTAAGTCACTTCTGTATACATGTTTTAACATTAAATTTAATCGTGAAGTAGGCACATGTGTATATAGCATGCTTACACGACATAAAGTAATGTTCAGGAATCATATGTACTTATGGCCTGCGTTTTATCTAGTCACACGAGTCGTCTATTAATTCCCTGCTTTTGGTCATTGTGTCGGCGACTGAAATTCCTTGCCAGTGAACCGTTGCTGACCGAAACTGTGTCACGTTGATGAGAGTACAGCGATACCAGAAACACCTGACGAGCTTCATAAACATACCTGGTAGTCTCCTTTTGGAATTCAACTCTGGCTTTCTTCTCAGCCCCGGTCGTCTTTCTTCTCAACAGCGAGTCCCTTCGCCTAGCCTACTGAATAACTTTAAGGTTCAAAGCACTTAATGTTCTCTGTAAAAAAAAAAATTATCGTAAAAAACACTTGTCCACGAAAACTGTTCACCCGGCACTGCGTTTTCCGCGTACTTCAACCCCTCAGCAAGAAAAACTGCAAAGGTAACCGAGTTACCGCTGAACCAATCAGCAAGTGACTGGGCGGAGTCTACAATGTTAAAAAAAATGTATGCGGGGAAAGCTGGAAGCGTCGCAAAGTTGGTCCATGTACGGATATCTGAGCGCTCAGATGGAACTGTGTTCCATTCCTTGCGCGCACATGACTAATTATTACACTGAAGTGTACCAACAGTTTGTCAGCGGTAGTTTATTTTGTCTGTTTGTTTTTGTTGTTGTTGTTGTTGTTGTTTTTACAATTCCCTACCCAGAGGCCAGTTACCACGCAGATGAAGGTCATGGAACAGGTTTGGGGACGACTCCTCATATGTTTGCCATAATAAAGATTTCAGAGCAATTTACGACCTTAAGCGCTAGCTTGGGTGTTTGGCCATTTGAAAATAAAACCCTTGGTTCAGTAGTGCTGTAGGCTATAGCGCTGATAGGAGTGTTTAGGGATCACTCTGTGTTCTGGGATCTTGCAATCACTTGTTCCACTGATGTGGAAATTGATGCTGTCCATTAACAACATGCCACTAACCTCCAGAATGTTATGAAGGGATAAAAAATAAGCATAACACAAGCAAGTTGGTATAAAAAAATAAGTGAAATTCCAATTAATTCCAGTACTTCAAAAGGAAGTTCTAGTGATTGAAAATCCATTCGCTCTCTCGACATAAGGAAAACTTTTTAATTTAACAATTGTACAAATGTCACCCTTAGAAATACATCTGAGCATTGCAGAAGGGTTAATATTCCGTGAACAACACGAGCAGGAATTGGAACTACAGTGCGTAATTCATTTTAAGGACCTTTGTACACCAGAGCTATATAAACTACTTTGAATACTTTGCTGCAGTAATGCGAGGCCCCGGTTAATCACAGACTTTAATGCCACGAAGCAGGCAGCGCTGTTTAACCACTTCAAGAGAAACGCTTTTTTTAACGCTTTTCCAAGCCATCCACAGTCTACGGTGCCTTCAGATAGTTCTCACCCCCCACTGATTCACATTTAGCTGTGTTGCAAAATCAAATAATACATTTTTTCTACTCATATTTAAGAAACTCTAAAATGCAAAGAAGCAATTAAATTTCCAGATGTCTTCAGAATTAATCTGATCTGGTCGGTGTCTGGTGTGCTGTATAAAGATAATAATAAAGGCAATCAAACGGCCTACACTGGATTCACAGAGGGGGATTATAATTTATACTGATATTTTAGGTACCTATGCACATGCTCCATTTTTTCTAATTCTGATTAAAATATTACGTCACAATGACTATGTGACGCAGGCAAGTATATTTACACAGTGCCATGAAGACTTTGCAGTGCAGCAAAGATGCACAGACGCAGGCCGCGACCGCAACCCTAACTGCAGAGCTCAGCTCAGTCCACAAGGTGGCAGCTAAACGCACCACAGAGCGAAATGAGCTTTCCAACATCAATGTTTATTTTAAAAAAAGTTTTTTTTTTAAAACTTCATAACAGACTGAGCCTTGTAAAAAAAAAACCCAGTTAAATCATCAGCGTTTCAAATGCGCAGCTCTCCAAATGACAAGGAGAAAAGGCTAGATAGACACAACTTTTTCAAATGAACTTCTTGACACAAACAGACACCGGGGATAATCTCCTGACCTTAACAGAGCTTTCACACATTAACTGTCAAACGGGAAGTCTCCACACGTTTATTTTTTCATTTCAGAGTACACCTGCACTTTATGAACACTATCAAGCATTCAGGTTTGCCTCTACGGCACACATCCTCCAAAACAAACTGCAATTTAAACAACTTCCTTTTTTTTCTAACAAATAATCTATTTATGCAGCTCAATATTTATTTAACAAGTAACATTTTCCAAGAATAGAACAGCAGCTCCGCATCTAGAATTTGAAATGACACCTATTGATTTCCTTTCGAGGCATTTAGCACTTTCCAGTTTTTACATAGCATTTTACATTGTATCCATTTATACAGCTGGATATACCCTCACGGCAGTGTCCTGGCACTGATTTCTCATTTGGGGTCCATCGACCCTGCGGACAGAGTGTTAAGAGCCTCGTTGAGCACGAAAAGCAGGAAATATGTCCACAGCGTCCATTAGCTGTGAGTGTGATTCCGTTCAAAATTCTACTCATAATCAAAATGGCCCATCAGTGAATTGCATTGTAGGCCTATGGGTGATGCTGAAGTCCTCCTATTAATAGCGGCAAAAAAATAAATATATAAAATACAATCCAGCAATGGACTGATAGATGATCATGAGAGGAGCATATATATATATATATATATATATATATATATATATATATATATATATTATATTTTTATATTATATTCCCATTGATAGTCAATCACCCAAAGTAAGATTTAGCATTAGAACAGCAAAGCTAAATTAAAAAATAAAAATGAAAAAGCAACATAATATTAGTATTATTATTATTGTAAAGCATATTTAGTATCAATTCTGCAAGAATCGCTGATCTCCTTTATTTAATCTCATCTTCTAAACAGGAGGTACCCAAGTAATGCAGAGAATTCCACTTTTTGTTTCCAGTGTTTTCCACAGACAATCTTAATATTAAGTTCTGTAACGATTTCATGAATTTTTCAATGAATTGGAATAACATCTTTGTTTTGAAACTTGTATTGTGTCCTCCACAGATTAAAACAATGTAGATTAAAACACTGCTCTTGTCGTACAAAATTATTTGTGTCTTTTCGCCATCTAGTGGTGCGATGAAGGTACTGCCAGTACTGTGGAGGAGCTGATCCCTGTGATGACAGGGAGGTGGCACCATTTTAAGGGCTGCCCACACAACCTGAAGTAATTCTGTGATTCACCAAAATCTGTTACAACTCTATTTTCCCCGCGTAAATAGAACCACAGCATGATTAATCGCAGTGTTGTGCATGCCAAGCACAGTCCCAAACAACTAAATCCAAATTTACTTACAGCATCACCCAAAATCACCCATTTCTAAAAGAGTGGCACCTGCCATTTATTTATAAATACTCCATGATAATTCAAAAAAGCAAAACTTAGAGGACAGGTCAATGATTTTAAAGTACTGCAATTTAAAACACTTAAAAAAACAACTACATTTCAAGACTCTTTTGTCATGAAATGTCAGATCCAATAGAAACAGTTTCTTTATGAATACACATTGTGAGAGAGACAACCTCGAAACGTAACAGTTTGTTTTATTCTCAATACAACAAAATACAAAGAATATACAGGACAGACTGAGAAACCCCCTTAATTACAAGTTAATACTCACTTCACAAGAATGGATTTCATTTACATGTTATTCCAAGAAAATAAAATAACTTGAAAGATGAACGAGTACCATTGTTAATCCTCCATAATTATACTTTTATGTTAAAAAATAATCCAGTTCCGACTCTTCAACTGGATGACCCGAGGTCTCTTAAGACTATCGTAAGAAGAGAACAGCCTACAAACGTCTACAACTGTTGAATATATATAACATTGCCCCATTCAAAGTGTTTTTAATGTTTGATTGAAAAGGCATCTAGGCTGGAACTGCAGGAAAAACCCCCAGGGTAAGTGTTCAGTTGGACATGTCATGCTTTTCTAAATCAGGCTTGTTCGACCCCCAGACTTGGTTGCATTTGGTATGCGAAACCCACGACCCCCAAAGGTCAATTTTTAAAATACTTGACCCCCCCACCCCCCCTCAATGAAAACACTATATTTCAATCCCTGATCAGCTACGTATTAAATGATAAACGTTAAATTTCATTTTCTTCATAAAGCATCCTTGGGTTCCCATTAAACAGCATGGAAATTTTTCAACATGGAGTTATGGACTAAAGTTGTATGAATCAGATTTATGGATAACCATATACACAATTATTTTCCAGCTTCACTTGATTTGATCAACAATACCCATTTTCAGAGAATCCTCTCCATACCATATATAAAATAGAACATCTATACTTCATCAAAGCACGTCAGTGATGATTATGATGACAACACTGAAGCAAGAAAGGCAAATAAAAATACAGTAAAAACAAAGTGATCCTACCCAAACATTTCTTATACATAGGTTTAAATCCAACATCTTCGGTGGGAGGGACTTAAAATAAAACTTTAAAAAAAGGAAATTGTGTGTATATAATATATTCAACTGTTATTTACAAGATATTCATAATATAAATGTTGAACTGCATTTAAAAATTGGTCCTAAAAGAAATATATTTATTTACATTTTTACATGGTTGCATTTAAATAAAAACATGCAAGTGTTATGTCTTTCCGTGGGATGTTAAAATGTTATTCTTACCCTGGATTTGTGCACTATGATAAAGTTTATATCTGACAATAAACAAGCTCATAGCCCTGAAATGAAAGCCAACAAAATGGCAATATATATCAAAAAGCTCTATTTCAAGGAGGAGACTGTAAAATAAATAAAAAATGTATAAATCCCAACAGTAATGTATATTTTCCCATGTCCTTGTGTCCATCTTGATACTCATCAAGACATTCACATTTGCACTTAAATTACACCAGTGTATAAATAAATTAAAATTTGAGAGGATGAACAACATAAAAGCAACTTACAACACGTCAAAAGTGGGGATTCCATGAAGAATTTCCTTACAAAGGCTTGATGCAATTTAATTAAACCTGGCAATCCAAACAGGTTCACGAGCACTTTAAATGCATGTTAAATTATAAAATTAAAAAAAACTTTAAATCTAATTGTTGGTTCCTTTTCATTTCGAATGGAACCAGATTCATTGTTTTCTTTCATGAGAAATGCGGGCATCTCTAGAAATGTAGGCATATCTAACCAAGATTCCTTTTTTTCAAAAGGCACTCCCAAACAGCATATACTGCTTCACCTGCCTCTTCTGATAGCCATGAGGAACTGCACCCCCAAATTCAGGGGCTGCTTGCACATACGAAGCATAACATTGCATCAAGTGTTTTACGAAAAATGTTAACAAGCCTCTATTAACGGCTCAAGCCAAAAAAATCTCCCATGGAAACGCCATTTTTGACCTCCCAGTATTCAAATATAAAAAAAGAAGCCAGGTTTACAAATGATTTCAGAACTAGAAGCATTTTTTATAGGTTTGGTTTAAATAAAGCTGCATAGATTGTTTTTTTTTTTTTGTCCTTCAACACTTGAGTGTCAGAAGAAATAACAGTATCCCCAAAAGACAACCAGGGAGCCAATGAAATAAGCTCTAGAACAGAACGCAGTTCATTTCCAACATAACGTACACAGCAGTCCTCCATTTTCACGAAATACCCATCTCTACTGTCCACGTTTTTGCATGAATGAAACATAAAACTATCTGAGAGAAGCTATAAAAAGGATACGACAGAGGGTTAAATTTCAAAGCAGTTTACTACTTCAGTAACACAAACTGCTAAATCTAAAATCTGCGGTATAAATATAATCCATAAATGCCGGTAACTGAATGTCACTGGATGTTTTGACAGCACATTATCCCAAAACAAAATAATTTTGAATACACAAAATCACTTTTTGCTAAGCTACTTTGGAAACCCCTTATCCCATCTCTAAAATTTAAATATGACATTTTCATATACAATAGAAATACTTTGCATTTCATAGTATTTATTTCAACCCTGTCATTATGCCTTCAACAAGTGAAGTTCCAAAACTGATTTTGACAACCCCATCCTCTAGTATATAAATAAAATCTATTTTGGGTTATGCATTCTGTAAATGGATTAAAATTACTGTTGCTTCCAAATATGATATAAAATATATGTGATTTATCACGTGTATGTTACATTAAATATTAAAATCTTAGACTTAAAATGCGAGTGCATATATACCCTTGATGAAAGGATTTTTTTCTGAGGGCAACTCTGCCTGACTACACTATTAAATACTATTTTTTTGAGGACAAGGTTTACGTTAGCCTTCCACACCCTGTAATGCCAAATGAGAAATACACAATGGAATATCCATCTAGTGTACACTTCCAGAGCAGAGAGAGAGAAAAAGGGAGAAAGAGAAAGGGAGGGGGAGAGAGAGAGAGAGAGAGAGAGAGAGAGAGAGAAGAAAGAGAGAAAACATAATGCCGAAAAACTACTGATGAAGACACATTTGCAAGGTCAACTCCAGGACGACCGAAGAAACGTCGACTGAGAGTCGCGATACAATTTGAGAGGATACGAAAAGCGCAGTAGAGGCCTCCGGATGCTAGGGGGCGATATGGAGACTCGCTCACAGGCAGAAATACAGTAGTTTGGTGTTCGTGGCTCCAGGTTTTTTTTTTTTTAGTGTCCCAGTGAGGTACAAAAGTTTGGGCAGTTTCTGTGACCGCGAAGCGGATGAGTTAAGATCTGTCCCGGGGGGTGGGGGGGGGGGGGGGAGGAGGGCATTCTATGAATCAGGCAGACCTGCTTCCAGAGCCATCCGTTGCAGCTAAAACCCCAAAATTCCAGCAAACTGTCCGCTGTACTTTGGAGGTGGCGCTACCCGATCCCTTCCCAAACCCAAACGGTCACATCGTTGAGCTCTGGCTCCCCCTGCTGGGCGCACGGCGAACGCCGGTGCCTTCGTACTTCAACAGATAGTTCATTTCCTGTACGTCAAATACAAGGCACAAAAAATAGATATATAAAAAACAGAAAGGACAGATCTCAGCTTTAAAGCACCTTTGGTTAAAAAGAGGTACTTTGGTTAAAATAAGCCAAAAAATATATATAAAATAAGAGAGAAATACAGATTTCATCACACCCTACAAAAACAAAGATGCTTTCGTAGTGTGTTTCTACAAGGGAAAAAAAAAAACAAAAAAAAAACTAATAATAAAGCATTGGTATCACACCCGGTAGAAAGATGGCTTTTTTTTAACGTAACCCAAAAGTACCCGACCGAGGACAGTGCAGAATGCTGTAATTACTGACTTGCCCCCGTGACCCGATCCGGTCCCACCCCACCCTCCCGAAAAACCTTGCGAACATCATAGGGCTGTTTTTTTTTTAGTAGTTAGGTTCCTCTTCATTTGTTCAGTGTTTTTTGGCAAGCTGACGGTGAAACGGACACAGTGTTATGGATACGCCAGAGGCAGACGAGCTTCCGCGGGGGGGGGGGGGGGGGGGGGGGTGGACTCTGGACTCTGGAGAGCGGAGGCTAGTGGACCCTCAGGGAATGAGCTTAGCGTCCAGCCGTAGCCAGTGGAGTCCCGGGGGGCAGGGGGGGGGGGTGGACTCTGGACTCTGGAGAGAGGAGGCTAGCGGACTCTCAGGGAATGAGCTTAGCGTCCAGCCGCAGCCAGTGGAGCCCCTGCCGCGTGTAGCGCACCAGTTCCGTCATGCTGCTGGTGTTGAAGATGAGAGGAGTCATCACCTTGTCCAGTTCCGTGAAGAAGTCTGAAAGAGAACACACACACACACACACACCATAGAGGTTACACATCAGCCTGGTCCTGCAAGATGCTCAGCCTAAATGTCAGAAAAGACGCTGGGTGCGCTGTGTCGCGTTTTGGGAAAGGTATGGTCGGGAAATCAAAGGTTGCAGGTACAAATCCTGGCTTCAAAAACACTGTGTGAGAATTTTACCCATATTATTTTAATAAGGACACAAAGTCCCCACAAAGCACATGCAGGAGTCCCCACAAAGTACACAGTCCCCATAAAAAACACACAGATTCCCCACATAGGATACACACACAGTCCTCACAAAGGACACATACCCATCCCCACAAAGGGGACACACACAGTCCTCACAAAGGAAACACACACAGTCCCCATAAAGGACACACACACAGTCCTCACAAAGGAAACACACACAGTCCCCACAAAGGACACACACCCATCCCCACAAAGGACACACAGGGTCCCCATAAACCCACACACACACACACACACACACACACACACACACACACACACACACACACACACACAGAGTCCTCACCCCAGTTACCTTTCTGCTCTCTGGCCAGCTGCTCGGCCTGGTCCCACACCTCCGTGGCGTACAGGAAGTTGGAGGTGACCTGGACGTAGCTGGCCGCCATCTGGTGTATGCGCTGGGGGATGGTGACGGAGGAGCCGCTGCTGGGGTTGGAGGTGCCGGAGGAGTAGCTCCCTGCGTTGCCGGGCGACAGCTTGGGAGAGACGGGGGAGGGCATGCCCGCCGTTTTACTGTGGGGGGGGGGGGGGGGGGGGGGGGGAGAGATGCACACTGATTAGGACAACGGGCCCCCGTCCAGGAATAAATCTGGGTGCCCACGCTTACCTACAGCACCAATTAATGTCCTTAAAAGGATTCACTGCTCCAAATAAAATGACTTCGTACAGGAGGAAATATCATTAACATTGCATGCTATCAGTAAAGCAGTATGAAAGGGGCCTTTGTATCCCTGAAAGCAAATGCCTTCACAGGATCACCTCAGCAAATCTGAATTCCCAAATCAAAGATCTAAACCAACTTAGAGAAGAAAATCAGTTCGATCAGGGTCAACTGCACCAATTAATTACACAACGTAAAAGAAAAATGAAAACAACTTACCTCCCCATTCCTGGAGAAGGGGCTTGTGTATTACTTAAGGAATTCTAGAAAAATAAAATTGGGGGTGGGGAAGGGAGGGAAGAAATGGTTAACACTTTTTTACAGCAAGAAAAATCAAGCGTCCATCAGATCAGTAAGACACCCAACGACTCCCGTAGGCAGCATACTGCAGCCTATGAGAGCAGTTCCAGTCCTAGAGGGCCTCTGTGCAATGCTGGATTCTGTGTCTACCAATTACCCAGGCTAAATGAGCTGACTGGAGGTACACACCAACACTGGTTACTCAGATTAGATCACAGTAAAACGTTTAATACAGAGACACAAGAACAGCCTCTGACTGTCATTCATGCGCTTATGAAGAAATGTAGCTAAACTGTCAGATGGCATAAATACGAGGGCTACTTATGGTTGGCATGAAAACCAGAGACGCGGCCCTTGTTGGCCACCTCCGTAAACGAGAGAAAGTCAGCTGCACAGTGTGCGATGCGAGCTCTGTGGAGCTGCAGGTGGAAGCACCGGCTCGCAAAGGCTCACCTTCAAGTGTTCTGTGAGGGTTTTGGAATATTTCAGCGCACTCTCCTTCCGCAGTTTGAACAGCCGCAGGTAGAGCAGAGACTGACACCGCAAACTGGAGAGGGAGGGAGAGAGAGACCAGAGAGAAAGAGGGAGAGGGGGAGAGAGAAAGAGGCAGAGCATAAGAGGGGGACAGAGAGAGATAGGGAAAGGATGAGAGCGAGAGGGAGGAGAGAGACAGAGAGAGAGCATAAAAAGGAGAAACAGTTGAAGACAGAAACAGAGATACGGAGATGGGGAGGAAGAGATAGAGAGAAAAAGTGAGAGAGGAAGGGAGAAAAAGAGAGAGAAGGGAGGAGAGAGATAGAGAGGAGTGTTAAAGAAACAGAGATACAGAGGTGGGGGAGGAAGAGATAGAGAAAGAGTGAGAGAGGGAGAGAAAGAGAGAGAGGCATTGTTAGCGAGTCACTGTAGAGCACCTCACAGCCTAATAAAGGTGTCGAAGCAGAGAGAGGATAACCTACCACAGCACTGCCAGCCGTTTTATCAGCCGATGTAGCGTCAGGAGCCATGTAGCTCTTTAGCTTCATAGTGTACCTGCAACACACACAGCAGCACAAACCGCTACATTACCCCACTGTGTGCCTGCTACAGCCCAACAGCTACAGGCTGCCTGCTACAGCCCAACAGCTACAGCCTGCCTGCTACAGCCCAACTGCTACAGCCTCGCTGCTACAGCCTGCACTGCATTAGAGCAGAACAAAGCGCTACATTACAACACTGCACAACCATGCACGTCTGCTACAGCCCAACAGCCACAGCCTGTCTGCTACACCGCCACAGCTACAACCAACAGCTACAGCCTGTCTGCTACACCCAAACAGCTACAGCCTGTCTGCTACAGCCCAACAGCTACAGCCTCGCTGCTACACCCCAACAGCTACAGCCCAACAGCTACAACCTCGCTGCTACACCCCAACAGCTACAGCCTGTCTGCTACACCCCAACAGCTACAGCCCAACAGCTACAGCCTCGCTGCTACACCCCAACAGCTACAGCCTCGTCTGCTACACCCCAACAGCTACAGCCTCGCTGCTACACCCCAACAGCTACAGCCTCACTGATACACCCCAACAGCTACACCCAACAGCTACAGCCTCGCTGCTACACCCCAACAGCTACAGCCTCGCTGCTACACCCCAACAGCTACAGCCTCGCTGCTACACCCTGCACTGCATTACGGCAGAACAACGTGCTACATTACCACACTGTGTGCCGTGCACGTCAGCCCAAGAGCTACAGCCTGTCCGCTACACCCCAACAGCTACAGCCTCGCTGCTACACCCTACACTGCATTACAGCAGAACAAAGCACTACATTACAACACTGCACAACCATGCACGTCTGCTACAGCCCAACAGCCACAGCCTGTGTGCTACACCCTCACAGCTACAACCAACAGCTACAGCCTCGCTGCTACACCCCGGCAGCTACAGCCCAACAACTACAGCCTGTCTGCTACACCCCGACAGCTACAGCCTGTCTGCTACATCCCGACAGCTACAGCCTGTCTGCTACATCCCAACAGCTACAGCCAACAGCTACACCCTCACAGCTACAACCAACAGCTACAGCCTGTCTGCTACACCCCGACAGCTACAGCCAACAGCTACAGCCTCGCTGCTACACCCCAACAGCTACAGCCAACAGCTACACCCTGCACTGCATTACAGGCATTAAGATTACCAGCCCAGTTCCCTAACCGCTGCACCACAAAGCCGGATGAAAAGAGCAGTCTCAAATAAATCAGTGGAAAGTAAAAGAGTCCCGTGCTGCTCTTCTGTGCCAGTTCACCGCATCGCACAGCGAGCTGAGCAGCGTGTGTGCCTGCGATTCCACTCACAGCGAGCTGAGCAGCGCGTGTGCCTGCCATTCCACTCACAGCGAGCTGAGCAGCGTGTGCCTGCCATTTCACTCGCTGTACAAACAGCCGCTCGGTACAGCCAGGTCCTATTTCGGAAATACCGGCTGGGGACAGAAGGCGCCGGAGCTCTGCGTTCCCGTCACCCCCCCCCCCCCCCCCCCCCCCCCCGTGGAGTGTAAGAAGTGGGGGGCGAGCAGGAGAGCGAGTGGGAGAGTGGGTGGCGGGTGGGCGGGCGGCGGGCGGGGGGTGCAGGGCGTGCGGGGGGCTCTTACTTGATGAGCTCCACGGTTTCGGCGTACATGGGGAACGGGGACTTGGCCTCCTGGGCACTCCTCTCCAGGGCATTGCCGCACTCGATGAAGGACACCACGGCGTCCAGGTAGTACACCGCCTTCTCGAACCTGTCCATCTGCGCCAGAGAGAACGTCCGTCGCGTCAACAGGAGGGGAGGGGCCACACCTCTACCCTCCCCCCCCACACCCACCCCCTCATCATTTAGGAGAGCACTGACCCGTGAAGTTAACCTGCGGTAATGTCCCATTCCGCCTGCTAACACGTCCTTTTCTCTAATTTACAACACACCGCAACGGCCTGTAATGTGATTTCCTAACAGGAACACGGCTGACTAGACCACGGCCTTCTCAGCTCAGCACCTGGTGCATTGTGGGTAATCAGTCTCCCCCAATAGGCACAGACCATTTCAGTAAACAATGTGAGACATTCGCACTTATAAATACGGTGCCTCTGCTGGCGGTTTAACCTGAAGGCAGGTGTTTTAACACAACAGACATCAGCTCAACGAGCCATTAAAGTTCCATTAGCTCTCCTGCGTTAAAATGGAGATTAAAATCAAGACAGCATTAACCGTGAAGCCTGCAGTCTAATTACTGCCAGCTCAATAGAGCACGGACAGGTTAGCACAAAACCCCCAGCGGGTTAAAAAGAAAAAAAGGCTGCTCGGAACATCTCAATAAATCAAACAGCCAACGTGCGAGGGGCCATTTCCTGTCAGAGAGGACGGGGTTTTTTATTTTTGGCAATCGGGGTTTGAGATCTCTCTTCCGCCCGGTGGCTGTTTCTTCGCGGCTATCTTTCCGCGGCTCTCACCAGCGCGTCTGCGTTGTGCTTCAGCTTCTTGGCCTCCTGTAGGTAGTAGTCAGCCGAGTGGACCCTGAGACGAAGAGGGAAGAAGGAGGAGGAGGAGGAGGAGGAGGAGGTCACACGGCGTCAGTGAGGCGAAGCAGAGCTCTTACGAAGGCTAACCCAAACCCTAACCCTGGATCTCGGCCTGTGGGGGCGTCTCCACAGCCAAGCCGAAGCACTAAATCCATAAAGGGTAGTTTAACCTGGAGGGCAACCTGTGGCACAAGCAGACAACACTAAACTAACCACAGGGAGTTTTTCCATTGCCACTGTTGCCTTAGGCTTAGGCTGTGGGGGTTTAGGCCAGGGTTGTCTGTAAAGCGTACAGTTGTGACAACTGCTGTAAAATACGCTATACAAATAAAATTTGATTGAATTTGATGATTGATCACTAGAAAGTGCCACCCCATTTCAGCCACTGGAGCACTAATAGCTCCCCCTTGTGGAGAATCTTGTGTGGGGTGCAGGTTTCTGTTTTAGCTCAGCACAATGACACCCGATTCAAGTGATTAACCAATAGGGTCTTCAATCAAGACCCTGACCCCGCCCCCTCACCACCCTGGCCCCTTGGCCCCGCCCCTGCTCACCTGTCTTCAAACGCCAGCTTTGATCGCTGCAGCTTCAGGCACTCCGAGGACAGGAGCGGAGCTGGGGGGTGGTTATCCGCGCTCTTCGAGCTCTTCTCCTGTCGACAAACAAACCGTCTCTTACTTTTTTAAAAACAAAAACAAAAACAGAACGACTGGAATGGGAAAGGTCAGTGTGGCAACGTTTGGTCAAAGCACTGCATTCCTAAACTAAATGGGACAGGGGGAAAAAAAAACTGCACCAAAAAACAAAAAACAAAAAAAAGAGTTGGACCACAACAGTGAACTGTGAGCGTAATTACAGCTCCAGGCTCCAGTTGCGAGGACGAACGGGAGGTGGAATTACACCAGTACAGATGCTGGCAGAGGGAGCCGCTGGCAGAGGGACAGCCGTCGGGTGACGTGCGTGAACAGACGAGGCCTCTGGGACAGGACACGCAGTCTGGCGTCCGACAGCATCAGCGCTGACCCGCAGTCCCAGAGGGGGGGGGGGGGACGTAATCCCAACCCCCTCCTTAGTGGAGCTGGGAGTGAGGGGGGGTGTTTGTGTTTGGTTGTGGGGGGAGTTGTACACTGATGGCTGTAAGCGGTGGTTTTTTTTTGTGGCAGTTTTCCCCCTAACTGAAGCTGTGAGTGAGGGGGGGTGATGGAGGAGCTTTGTGTTTTGTTGGTGGGGTGGGGGGGGGGGGGGGAGGGGCTGTACAGCGATTGTTGATCAGCGCTGGCGGTAAGAATAACGTTTTTGGGAGGTCGTCCCCCCGCCCTCCTCACCTTGCCGTCTTTGGTGCTGCGCCCCTGCTTGTCCTCCTGCTTGCGGTGCTTGGAGGAGGAGCTGCCTCCGCTCTTGGCCCCGTCCTTGCTGCTGCCGGCGCTGCCCGAGGAGATGGAGGTCGACGACTGGCTGGCGGTGCGCTTCCGCCTCTCGTGCTCCGCCTTCGGCGCCTTCTGGAGGCCCGCCATGGACGGCGAGGGGGCCAGCTCCTTTCTCCTTCTCCGAGCCTCGCTTTCGACGACCTGCGTGCCCAAAAAAACCGGAAAGAGAAAACGGGAACAAACCGGTCAAAGCTGGTTATCGAAGGGCCTAGAGCTTCACATTACAGGCATTTAGCAGACGCTCTTATCCAGAGCGACTTACACAACTTTTTACACAGCGTTTACACTGCATCCATTTATACAGCTGGATATATACTGAAGCAATGCAGGTTGGGTGCCATGCTCAAGGGTACAAGTACAGTGTCCAAGCGTGTAGAGTCCAACCTGTGGCCTTCAGGCTACAAGGCCCAGCTCCTTACCCGTTATACTACACTGCCGTCCCTTTCTCGGCAGTGAAAGTGAAAAGGACCAAAATACAATAAAGCCAAATAAAGATTAATAGAGTAATAAAGGGCGGAGCCTCACTCTTTGCTGCTGGACTTGTGGTGCGACGTGCTCTTCTCCTCCAGCCGCGGTTTCTTGTTCTCGCTCTTCACACCATCGTCTTCGTTCTGCAGACAACACAGCGCACGCCGCCATTTTTTTATTTTTTTTTTCCGTCTTCAAAACCACAGCTTGTTTCAAGAGAACCAGGTCATTTAGCGAAAGAACGGGCCATGGAGGATGTTTAAAGGCTATTTACGGAGCCTTAACACAGAGAGGGAACATTGCTATTGCTGCAAACTCATAAATAAATAAGCCGCGTTCAACAAGGCCAAATAACCTACAATTCTGCTGACATTATAGACTCAATTTACAAAATACTTTACACAGACCACATTATAGAGGACAGGTAGCCTGTTTTACATTTCTTTGTTTCTCTTTTTTGTATTTTGTAAATACATGTATTTGTATTCGTGGGAAGCAACAGAAATGGCCTTTACACACTCAAGTGCTCACTCCTAACACTCTACTTTAAAATACCCAAGTGGCAGTAATCATAGGCACTGTGATGTGGAGTAAAGCCTCTAATGTCTCGTCAGGATGACCATTAAATCCAGGCCGAAAAGCGAGGGATGAAGGGCGGAGGAGTAAAAGTGACGGATGAAAGACAGAGGATGAGGTGGAGGAGTAAAAGAGAGGGATGAAAGACGGAGGAGTAAAAGAGAGGGATAAAGGCGGAGGAGTAAAAGCGAGGGATGATAGGCGGAGGAGTAAAAGAGAGGGATGAAAGGCAGAGGAGTAAAAGAGAGGGATGGAGGGCGGAGGAGTAAAAGCGAGGGATGACAGGTAGAGGAGTAAAAGCGAGGGATGACAGGTAGAGGAGTAAAAGCGAAGGATGAAGGGCGGAGGAGTAAAAGCGAGGGATGACAGGTGGAGGAGTAAGAGAGACTGAGGAGCCGGCGGACTGGCTCACCTTGGGCTTCCTCTTGCCCTTGGACAGCTTCTCGCCGGACGGCTTCTCCCCGAAGTCCTTCCCGTCCCGGTCCAGGGGCCCGTCCCGGTCCGGCTTGGGCTGCGGGTCCAGGTCCCTGAAGGAGCGCCCCGGCACGCGGGACAGCAGCCGCAGGTCGATCTTGACCATGAGCACCTGCTGGCGGGTGGGGAAGCGGTCGTCGGGCTCGCTGAGGGGCGAGATCAGCCCCTTCTCCTCCATGGGGGAGAAGATGCAGACGGGCGTGCGGATGCTCTCCGCGTACTTGGGCGTCTGCGAGGACGACGGGATGCTGTCGTTCCCCTCCGAGTCCGAGGACGAGGAGTCCGTCTCCACGAACTCGCGCGACTTCTGCGGGTTCTTGCTGGGCGTCTTGGGGGCCTTGCGCTTGTCCGCGGCGGGCCGGGGCGAGGACTTGGGCTCCTTCTTGATGCTGGGCTTTCGGGAGCCCTTGGTGGCGGCCTTGGGCTGGTGCGGGGGGATTTCCGGCGGGGGCTCGCTCTCCACCTTCAGCCCCCCCTTGGGCTCCTCCACCACGGGGGGCTTCTCGGGTTTTTTGGGCTGCTTCTTGCCCACCGTCCTGCGCGGGGCGGCGCCCCCCTCGCTCTGGGCGGGGGACTTCTGTCGGCCCCGCCCGCCCTCCGAGCCCTTCTGGGTGGCCCGCAGGTCCCTCCCCGGCCCGGACGAGCCCGACTCCTTGGACCCCCCCTGGCCGCCGTAGCCCTTCCCCGAGCCGTCCTTCTTGTACTTGGCGGGAGCGCTGCTGCTGTCCACCGGGGAGGCCGGGGAGAACTTGTTGACGATGTGGAGCCAGTTGTCCAGCTGCCATTTGTTGGCCGTCGGCGGCTCGGGCTGAACGAGGACGAAAAGCGGGGGGGGAAACGGAATTAGCGATCGACCGGAGATTTCCGCTCGTCGGAGGTTTTCGTTTGTTAAGAGTGTTTCGTTTATTAAAACCGACTGACTGACCTCATCGACGTTGCAAGGGGCAGTGAAGGGGGAGGGACTACGGTAGGGAGAGGGACTAGGGGCAGGGGGAGGGACTAGGGGAGGAGTAGGGGGAGGGACTAGGGGAGGGACTAGGGGAGGAGTAGGGGGAGGGACTAGGGGAGGGGTAGGGGGAGGGACTAGGGGAGGGGTAGGGGGAGGGGCAGGGTTAAAAAAAAAAAAACCCACCACCAGACAACCTGACACAAATAGGAACGGCCAGCAGGTGGCGCCCCTTTGCTTGCTCCTCCCTAGCGGGTCTGTCTCACACACACACACACACACACACACACACACACACACACACACACACACAGGCTGGAGCGAGAGCGAGGTTAGAAAGGTTAAAACCCTCTTAACTTTAAACCCCACCTCAGGGGACGCGGCGCGCGGCGGCTCGTTGGCCTCACTGTCGCTGGAGCTGCTCTCGCTCTCGCTGTCCGACCCCGAGCTGCTCTCCGAGCCGCTGTGGCTGCTCGAGTCCTCCCGCGAGTGCTCCGCCCCCTCGCTGTTGTTGCTGTTGTTGCTGCGGCGACAGACAAGACGGACGGACGGACGTAAACGACGGTCAGTGCTCAGCAGGCGGCGGGACAGACAGACACCAAGAACAAACTACAAGCGGAAAGGAAATGGCGTGTTAGCCATCATGGGCATCAGAACTGGGCCACAGGCTGGGGAGGGCGCTGATGCGTAGCAGTGTGTGCCACTCTGGGTTTTAGTACCAGTGGTTGTGTACACCGGCAGGTGCGTACACCAGGGGTCTCAAACTCCAGAGGTCTCAAATTCAAGGGGTATCAAACTCCAGGGGTTCTCAAACTCCAGGGGTCTCAAATTCAAGGGGTATCAAACTCAAGGGGTTCTCAAACTCCAGGGGTCTCAAACGCCAGTTCCGGAGGGCCGCAGTCTCTGCAGGTTTTTTTTGGCGATTTCTTTCCAAACAGCAGAAGTTTTTGGGCTTGGAAACAAGGTGAGCAGACTCTTTAGCCAATCAATGACTTGCATTACGCACTCAAGAGCAGGAACACATCAGAAACCAGCAGACACACAACAGTCCCCCCAGGATTTGAGTTTGAGACCCCAGAAATACGCCAACCGGCTTCTCGTGACACCTGGAGTGGATTCATGCTCCAGGCACTGGGCGACCCAACCCGTGTGTTTTTGAAGTCTGACCAAATTAGGTGGAGAGAAGCCTTCCTCGTGACTTTCCCAGCTGTCATAAACTCATAGTTGAGGGAACCCTTCCTCACAAGTTTCTACAAACATGGCGCTTTTCTTGCTAAATTAGCCGCATCCTGTGACCTAATGGACGCAGGACACCGTTGCACAAGACCTCCCTGGGAGCTCTAACGGCACAGGCACACCCCTCTGTGTGCAGCTGCGTGGAGGAACGCTCCCTCGCCCCAACAAGCAGCGGGGCAGGGGCAAATACGCGGGGCGTCCCGTGGAAGAGGACCTGCCGGAACTAACATCATCAGCCCTGTCAACCGCGTACAATCAGACGTCTCTACAGGCCGATATGAGCAACGAGACTGAGACCCGTTAATCAGGTCGATTAGAATACACCCAACTGTTTCATGACACCGCTGGGGGGAGGGGTTTTGGGTGAGGGGGGGGTGGGGATGTACCTGGCTGAGGGGTTTCTCGAGGGGTTTTTCACAGAATCGGGTTCCCCGTCGCTGTCCTCGCTGCTGCTGATTTTCAGGTCATTTTCCAACATGCTACAAAAGAAAAAGGAAATAAAGAAAAAAAAGAAGGGAATCAAATTACATACACAAGCAGGGCACTGCAGTCCCAGCAGAACTCACGCTGATGTGGTCTTTATCCGAGCAGATAAAATCAGAGCAGCCCAGCCGGTCGCGATGGTAACAGGGCTCATCTTCACAAAATAGCATTCAAAATTAACCCTTTTGAAGAACTGGGGGGTTTTTTTTTGGAATGTTTTTTTCTTTCTTCAAAATTCCAAGTCAGTGTTCTAGAACTCGGCTGCTCTCGGTCACCGGGCAGCGACTGTGACATCACCATTAGAATGCTCAGGTTAAGAACATGCTGACCACCTGTTGTGACCTCACACCTCAAACGGTTAGAAAGAAACGAATGATTTGTGATGTAGAAGGGAATGATACACATGGGGGCATTAGCTTGGACGGCCTATAATGACCTAAAGCGCTCAGTGACGAGAACAAATCGCAGCGTTCCTGGGGAAATGGAGGGAGAGGGACGGTACTTACTTGGCTTGCTCTGCATCGCACGGTTTGGGCTGGTGGCTGTTCGAGGACGTCTTCGACGAAACGTACCTCTCTGAAAGTGGATTGGGGGGGGGGGGGGAGGAGCGGAGAGAGGGAGAGAGAAAGAAGGAGAGAGAGAGAGAGAGAGAGAGAGAGAGAGCTTAGAAACTGAAGAACAGGAAGATAAATAATCCCCCAGCAAAAGTAACCTGAGAGCCCGGGCGCTAGGTGCCCTGTCCTCAGAGCTCCATCGGAGTAGCACGTCAGGGCAAGGAGAACTTACTGTGTCCCCCAGTCGGGTAGCTCGGGTGCTGGGTGTCCTGTAAGGAAAAACCAGGGCTCAGTTAGGCCTCGCTGGGCAGATGCACACATGACTGCGGCTGCACGCGCGTTTTAACCAGCGGCCTGCAATACTTTAGCGCTGGGGCTAAACGTGCTAGCCTGGTCCGCTGGTCTAGACCTGCACTGGGGCCTTGAGTTCACGAACAAGAGATAATAAATAATAAACAATAAATAACAGAACTAGTTTTGGAGTCAGTTAGAAATGTTTAAAATGCTTAGTGTTTTTAAAAAAATTTTTATTCTAGATTCAGAAAATTTGTATTGACTTAAAAAAAAAAAAAAGAAGAAGAAAAAAGAAAAAGAGCATGCATAAAAGCATGCTGGTCATGGGTCGGCTTCCGGAAAGAAAAGAACGTCCCGTTCCGTCTGACCTTGGAAGGGAAGGGAAACTTGGACGGTTCCGTTTTGCAGGGAGTGTGAATGGCGGTCAGTGGAGGCGGCCATGACTGGGTCATTTCCTACAGGAAGTGAAGCAGAAAAGAAGGGGGAAATCCAAACCTGCAGGTCTCCAAAGTTTGCAATAAATAACAGCGACATCTAAACGTTCTGTGTCTCGGGTTTCATAAGCTGCAGTGCAGTTTTTACGACGCAAATATCACATGTCCAGTTCCAACATCAGCATTTGGTCAGAGGCACGACAAGTCAGTCAGGTGATTCTCATTCAGTGGAACATTAGCATTCTGCACTCGGTTAACCTTCGAAAAACAGCCTCTGCAAAACCCAGCGACTCCGTCCACAAAGCGCCCGCCCCAAACCCACCGCCCACCACCCTGACCTCTTACCTTTAAGATCTCATCCACACAGTTGGCTTCGCCGGACATGGACGCCTGCAAAACCAAACCGCGTACGAATGAAAAAAACATCCCACTGCAAGGTGAAAGGCTCTCTAGCACCTTACAATTAGGTTAAAAACACAGTTCAAGACATTTAAAAGGAATTTTCTGGTGTCAACTATTTTGATGAATAAAAATGTACACGTACACGTGTAATATGCTAAAAAATGCTACTTGGACAAATGGGCCATTGAGGGGGAATGGGAGAATAGCGCAGCGCTCTGTGTGTAATACCGGGTCCTACCTCTAGGGGCTGCGAGGGGATTTTGAGCTTGGCGAGGGAGGCCTTGCTGCTTGGACTTCATCTCCCCGACGCCGCCGGCGCCGCCGGGGCCGCCGTGGGACTGGCCGCCGTAGGCGTCGGACGAGGTGCGGGGCTCGATGGTCTCCTGGCCGTCCATGGGGCGCACGTAGGCGGTGGGCTTCTGCAGCATGGAGCTGGGCTTGGACATGAGCGAGGGCGGGAAGGCCTGGCTGGAGTGCTGCCCCCCGCCGCCGCCGCCGCCCCCCCGCCGCCGGGGAAGGACGAGGTGTGCACGCGCGACGGCGAGTCCCAGCTGGCCTCCCGCTCGTGCGGCGACTTGCGGTAGCGCTCCTTGCCGTGGTGCTCGCCGGCGGCCGCCGCTGCCGCCGCCGCGTGTGCCCGCGAGTGGCCGGCGCTCAGCGAGCCCTTGGCGGGGCTGGAGGTGTGCGAGGACGACTTGGAGTGGTCGGAGCCATGCTTGCTCGACTTCTTACTGCTGCCGCCGCCGTAGTCCCGCTCGTGCCGCTGGCCGCCGCTGCCACTGCCGCTGCCGCCGCCGGACCGCTGGCTGCCGCCGTGGCCGCCCTGCAGGCCCGACGAGCGCTTCTGAGACTGGGAGGAGCTGCCGGCGGCCGGGCCGACGGGAGTCCATTTACTGCTCTGGCCGCTGCCGCCGCCGCCGCCGCTGCCTCGCTGCTGGTCCCCGAACAGGGACTGTCCCGACTTGTCCTCGGAGGACGAGGAGCCGGGGGTCTTGGAGACGACGCCGAGTTTGGGTAGAGTGGTTTCGCTGATCAGCTCTTTCTCCATCTCGTCGTAGTTACCCAGCATGCTCTGAATACGGCTGGAAAGCTTGTCTTCCTTACTGGACTGAGGGCAGCGGGAGACACAAAGGGGGGGGGGGGGGGGGGGGGGGGGGGGGGGAAGGAGGGGGGCGTTACTGGCAGGGTACAGGAATTACAGTAAGCAACAGGGTGCCATATCACACAAAAATGAGGGGGGAGGAGGTCGGGGGCGCAGAGAGAGAAGGATAACATCCTGCGTTCGTTTTTTTTTTTAACTGAACTGAACGAACGAGGGCCAACTTTTTTTTTTTTTTTTTTTAATTCACGGGCCTCGCGGGCTTCTCCCAGGAGTCCCACAGCAGACGAGCGAGCAGCCAAGGCGGGGAAAGCACCCGCGAGGCTCCTGGCGGACACAGGTGGCCTCCCAGGTAACGGAGGAGGCAGCGTAATAGAATCCAATTAGCTCTGTGCGCGTGAGCAACACGGCCACAGAGGAGGAGGCGACTCCCCGCGGCCACGGGCAAAATTTACACGGGCGACGCCTCGTCCGCTTGCCCTCTCCTTTCGGTAAGCCTCACAGCCTGCAACAACCTCACAGCCTGGAACAACCTCACAGCCTGAAACAGCCTTCCAGCCTCCAACCAGCCGGGCTTCTTCAAAGGAACGGCATGAAACACTGAATAATACACTAAAACAATGCACCCCCCACCGTTTTTAAACACTGTAAGATTATTAAACTGTGCAATCGGAACAAGCGATTGATGCCCGTTCTTTTATTTTATTCTTAGCTGACAGGTAAGTTTTTTTTTTTAGAGAAATTCTTACCACACAGCGCCACGAAATGTGAATTTGCCTGGACATGCAGCCTTCCTACAGGAAATGCTTTGGTTACGTTTGAAACCGATTTTAAAAAAACAACTTTGAGGGAATGAGATTACTCAAGAGGGCGATTCACAGAGTGAGCTGTTTTCCCCCGGTCCTTTGGGCGCAGTACTTCTGGGGAAAGGCTGCATCAGGGACAGTCCAATCTGAGAAACCTACAGCAAAGCTCTTCAGGGTGCGACTAAGGGGATTTCGGCAACACATCTGTCCTCAGGCTTAATTAATGTGGCAGACTGCTAGGGGCGCCTAAAAAATATATACCTGTGGACAATGGGAATGAGCCATTGTTCCCGACCACTGCCCCAACAACCGAGACTCAAAATGCAAGAACTGTGCTGCCATGCATCGGAATTACTGTACCAAAAATCTCACCCCACCAAAAATACTCCATCCATCATCTCAAAAGCAACCTCAGATAAGGGCTTTGGGTGGGTAACGGAAAACACTCCTTACTTTGGACCTTTGGCCAGCAATCGACATTTCCAAGGCGCTTTTTGAAGCGATTACTTAAAAATCCTTTTCATTTGACAAAAAAATAGTTTTAAAAGGAAAGGGGGGGGGGGAAGGGAAAACTCTGGTTCGCCTAAGAACTTGTGACACTGTCGCCTATGACGCTGAAAATTACTCTGAGCGGTTACACGGCACCGTCATGACCTCCCCTGAAATGGAACAGGAAAGGAAGAGGAGGAAATGAGTCATGGAAGAGTAGCCAATCACATCACTCGTTCCCTGTCTTTTAGGGCGCTATGACTAATCTGGGGCCCAATAAAATCAACTACTTCTCTCTCTTTCTTTTTTTTTTTTTTTTTTTTTAAAATAGGAGATTACAGTCAAATCTCATATTTCCTCTGAAATTTTACAACGTCTGATTTTTGGCAAGTCCGGCGTATGCGGTCGGCCAAAGAACTCAGAAAGACAAAAAAATGACGAGCCGCGCAGCTCAGCGAGCTCGTACCACAACGGGAAATCGGCAAACGAGTCCAAAACTTTTTAACGTTTTTTTTTTTTTTAAGATTAGATGAGTGAGGGCCGCTGAACCCCTTTCACTGAACACAATGTCCCATCTGTTGCCCATTTTCTCTCCCTAGATTTATTGCCTAAACTCGGCTAAATAAAGCAGCGAGGAGACTAAGCCGGGCAGCTTAGCCAGGACGTGCTCCTCCGGGACCCCCCAGCCCCGAGCCAGACTATTTGAAATGGACCCCACAATGGGGCTCAGGGGGTAAACTGTTACACTGTGTCAGGCTAACCGCAGCACAGGAGCAGTGTGGCAGCCCAGAGCAGTAGGTCCTGTCTGTAAGCTGTGAAACCCTGTATAAAAATCATATGGGTTAGCATGCAGAGGTCACATCCAAAATCTGACACCCCTGCGGCGCTGACGGAACTGTGCCGAGCCAAGAAAAGCAAAGCCAAGCCGTGCCGAGCAGAGCCAAACCATGCCGAGCCGTGCCAAGCCAGGCTTAGCGGACCTGGCCCAGCCGGGCTTCCACTGAAGAGTCTGGATTTCGTCAGGCGTCATACGAATCAGATGTGGGAGGATGGGGACATGCTGTCTCAGCGCTATAAGCAAGGGAGGGGGGAAATCGAGGTCTTAAGGTTTCAATTTACTTACGGAAAAGGGAAAAACGGTGTCAGATTGCTTCTCATTCTTGCAGTGCAGTAAAAAAAAAACAAATTCTACAGCTGCCTGCACTTTCTGTAATGTAGTTAGCTTAGCCATCAGTAGGATGTTTAATAATCAATTACCAACGTTGCTGGCAGAGGGGAGAAGAAGGAACATTAAGCAAAAATAAATGTTTGAAGAGGGATGTGGACACAGTGCGCGTGTGCAACTGGTCGGTCAGTCAGTGTTAATGTACCGTTCCTGTAATGTTGCCAAAAAAGAACCCTGTGATACTTCCACCTTCCAGACATCTCAACATTAAGTTCTTCAGTTGGCTCAACAACAAAAAGAATTAACGATGAAACAGAATACTGGAAATCTACCCAGAAGCTAAGGCTAGGGCCACCTTATAGTGGAAAAAAAGGGGGGAGGGGGCTCTTCAGCCTACGAACAGGATGGGGGGGGGGCACAGGGTCCCTTACTTCATGGACAGTGGGTGGCCCTGGTCCTCCTCAGGGAGAGACGGAGAGAGACAGGCAGGCTGCAGGGCAACACTCACCTCTGAACTCTGAGCTTCAGCTCTCTGTCAAGACTCATTCCAGACCACTTCCTGTGACGAGCCCTCTATCACCCAGGGCAACCACTTACCTCTGCTTAAGGTTAGCCCACATCAGAGATTAAGCAGGGGCTTGAGGGGGTGTGGGTTGGGGTGGGAGGGGCAATCCTCTTAACCATTACTACTGTAGAGGAGAGGGGAGGGGGAGGGGCTACCTGACCACACTGCTCTGAGCAAACATGGATTGCTTTTCAAACACTGACAGATGATTTCCCTTAACAAGACCGGGCCAAAGGACAGGTCTCTGAAGAAGGATGGGGAATCTCAGAAGCCACAGACATTACCGACAGGCAACTACTCAAAAGGCCCGATGCCCACCCGGGGCGCTAACTCAAGGGGAATCTCATACACATCCATTTTACATGCATTTCGCTAGCGAGCTGTCACCATGGATGCTTTCAACTGCAAGAAAACTAGCAAAATACAACATAGGAGGGAGGGCATCTGAATAAGCAAAGGGACTGGCACCGTGTACTTACCTCATAAACTGGGGGGGAGGGGGGGGCGAGAGGCGGGGCGCAAATGCATGGTAAATGGGTAAAGGTGTTAAGGTGAAAGTATTTATGGGATGGACAGTGACTGTCAGCGCAGAGCTTCACCACAGTTTGTATCTCATATTCTGCTGGAAAAAAAGCACACCTGCTGTATTTACCCCTAAAAGCACACTTACCTCAGCATTCCCCTGCCACTGTCCAATACAAACACACATGAACAACATCAGCGATTATTCCTTGCCTGTTCTTTTTTTTTTTTTTTTTCTCTTTCTTTCCCCCCCCCCCCCCCACCCCTCCTCCTCTCTCCAGGCCAATCCGACAAAAGTCAACACAGCACAAATGCGGGCAAACAAAAAAAAAAAAGTGTGAAACCCCAAGAAAGAGACAGCAAAATAACAGAAATGTTTTCCCAAAAATAACAACAAACAAAAAAAAAAAGGGAACAAAAAAAAAAAAAAAAAAAGAAAGAAAAAACCAAAAAACAAACTTACAACTTTATAAGGTTCGGGAAAGAGGGGGGAGTTGGCTGGAAAGGCCGCTCCTCCCGGGTGGACCTCTTGATTTCTCCTTTCTCTTTCTTTCATACGGAGCACATTCCGGTCCTCCCGGTTCATGTTGCTAGCAACAGAGACACAGTCACTAAGCGTGGGGCACACACAAGAGCCGGCAGAGCTTGCAGATGCTTCCACTCCACATTCAGAATCAAGCGGACAGAGTTTGCCGCTTGCTGCTCTTCACAAAAGTCAGATTTACCCCAAATTACAATACCAAAAATAAATATTACAAAACTAATCGCTGAAAGAGAACACTGTGTATGCATATATATGAACCAAATATATATATATATATATGTAGATTTGCATAAATGGTCCAGGGAAATTTCTTGCATTGATGATTTTTTAAATAACAGTAATTAAGCCTCCCAAAAAAATTTTTTTACTTCAGAGCCAAACCCATTTAGTCATACTGAAGGAATGCTGGGGATGCCCACAAGCAGTAATTTAGTGCTGAGCTGAGAGGATTTTTATTCATTTCCTTTTTTTCCCTCCCTTTTCTTATCTCCAAAACTGTGGTAAAAAAGTGCAACCAAGCAGAAATAGTAACAACTTCACGTCTTTTTTTACCCAACATTGAAAAGTCCCCTCTTAGCAACAACTCTTTACAGATTCCAAAGGCCGTTCGGTAAATGGAGGTTGGGCGATGGAATTAAAACACAAGACTGATCAAGTTCATTTATAAAAAAATAAAAATAATAATAATTTTTAAAAAAGTTCTTAATGTTCAGAATCCTGTATAAAGGGAAAAGACAAAGGTACTGAAAGACTGAAAGGTTTTGCTTGCCATCACCGATGTTTCTGTGGGCCCATATAATTATTAACGTGCTGTCTACAACTGTTAATGAGAGCAGAGCTTTTGTACACTGTTCATCTTTGGAGCTCAAATCTAACCTTTACAAGTAAGTAAGTAAGTCAGAGTTATTCTGAAGAAGCAGCACTTTCTCGCAAATCTGGCTTCGACTGGCTGAAATGACAGGACTGATGACAACTCGGGCCTAAAGCCAATTCACTTCATATCTGATGGAAGAAACACACACACACACACACACACACACACACACACACACACACACACAGCTGGCTCAATCATTAGAGTCATTTCTTCACCGAAAAAGTTTTCATTGGGTACTGCCATAAGTCTCCATTCATGTCACAATTTTTTTTTTTTTTTTCTCTTTTAAATCAACCCCAAGTTTTCATATCAGGCTCACGGACATGTCTAATAAGCTTTGGCAGAGAACACTCATTCACGACTTGATTAAAACCGAGACCAATTAAGAAAATGTTAATTTGAACGCTAAAATAGAGTTTGAAATCTGACCATTTTTTTTGCAGTGACAGAGGATTTCATCATAGCTCACACAAATGTAAAAAACCTCTGCCCCCATCTTCCTCAACACTGCCCTGATGAAGACTTAAATTCCACAAGTACTGGATTTTTAAGAGTTAAAAAATAAGGGTTTTTTTTTTATTTTATTTTTAAACCAACTGCATTTTCTCCAGGTGGCAAGCACGTTGAGGGGGAAGCTCTTTTGGCCACTTCTTTTCAAGAAAGTACGATTCTTTGTCCTTATTGTCATGGACAAAATACTTTGTTCCTGACCTCCGAACCACGACAGTTACAAAAAAAGCCAAAAGCCCCAATGAGCGACAAGCACGTTTTTATAAACACAAACCGAAACGCTGCATTTTTACCCGCAACTGCTTGCGCATGACCTGCCCATGCTTGCTTATTTCTGTGACGTACACGAACACGTTTTTGTTTTACATCATAACCCCACCCAGAAAACAAACAGGATCCAGGGCAGGGAAGGGGGGGGCGGTGCTGAATAGTCTTTTTGAATTATCACATTAACCACCTTAGCAGCGTCCATTAGCATACTCTCTAAAGTGCCGAACAAGATCGCATCCAAGCCTGAAAATCCAAAGCTGCCGCAGTTGGTGGTCTGCACCAGTTTTAGCGCACCGACTGACCCGGTTAAACGCATTCCGTAAATATCTCCGGTTCCTGCGCATCGACTCAACGGACCAATCAAGCCACATTCAACGCCGACGAGACGGGAGACAGTGACGTAACGTAATGAGCAGGGAACAGCGCAGCAGCAGAACCAATGGAGGGAAGAGGCTAATTAGAAGAAATGACGATTAGCCCAACACTGGCCTCGATTCCCAAAGCAGCCATAGAGCCCAGATGATCGCGGTTAAAAAATAAAAATAAAAAAAAACCCCACGAGGCGCATCGATAAAATTCAAGGTGCTTCCCAAAAGAACTATAGTTGCGATTAGGAGCCATCCCAACTGAACCCCAGCGGTCTTATACAGCAGAAAGGGCACCGAAAAAGCAAAGAGTTCAGCTCCAGCACCGCCTGATTTTCTTCCTACACCGACAACCTTCACTACACGATCATTCACTCAGTACTTCGATACCGGGCGTCAAAATAAGTAGGCCCTACAGCAGACAAATTAGCGCACAGACCGCAAGCAATTAATCAACAAATAAATAGTTATTCGGTCTATGATACCGCATTGCACGTTTTTAAAGTTCTGATTGCTTTCAAGTTTAAGTGGAATCTTAGACACGCTAAACTGACTTAAATATAATCCGCTTAAATTGCATGAAATAATGAGACGAACCTTTAATGTTGTTACAAGGTGCTAGTAATACCAGTAAGAGAAAGGATGCTGCCATTTTTCACTGTTACTGGGAAATGGCACCTTCAGTTCCTTGATACAGAAGAGAGAAGTCAAAGAGGGTCCACATATCTTATACAGTATACCTGGACTTTGGCAGGCAGAAATCTACCATGATTATTACAACAGTTACAAGTAATTATTATTTATAAGTATTAGTAGTAGTAGCAGCAGCAGCTGTGGTTATAGTAGGACACAATTATAACAAGGTCTAATGGTAAAAAAAAAAGGGTCATTACAGCCATCTGGAAGAATGGTCTGTTAGTATAGCCTACTGTTGGTTGCAGGCACAGTATTATTTGCAGTAGCAGCACTTACATTTTACATTACCATGGCGTAATGAAAGGTTGAGAAATTCTGAATTTCTTAAGCATAAGAAATTAAGTGTAAGAGATTTTCTGCATGCATGTTGTGTAGGAGCCTGTAGATAGATCCTTGATGGCGTAAGGGAAATGGGCATTCAATTACACTGAACAGGCAGGTATTATAGGACTGTTTGTACTTCGGGCCATAAAAAAAAATATCTCAAGTGCTCTCTGAACGGAAGAATACTCAGATATTCAACCAGTAAAAACCAAGAGCACGGAACAGAGGGCTCGGAAAGAATTCCAAATCGAGACTCTCCCGATGGAGTACATATTCAGGCGGAGGCCGGAGCTGGAACAAATGGTGTGCGAATGACGATAAATTCACAGCAGAGAGCAGCGCGAGCATACGGTAAACACAAGGGCCCTCGAGGGCACCAGGAACCCTGTCGAACAGATAAATCGCATTGCTAGCACAGCGCAATTCAGCCGGTTCCGGGAAATCGCTGGCGTTGGTCATCACTGAGGGGGTCCCGCAAACTTCTGCAACTACACGCCGTTTCACTTACTGACATGTTTGCAGCTAAGCAGTCATCAATCCGCGTAAGAGGCAAGGCCTAAAAAACCAATATGTACAGGAGAGTCAAGTGGCTAACCGTGGGATTTGATTTTTTTTTTAAATGGGGGGAATAAACAAGACAGTGTGTACACGCGGCTACGCGCAGCCTAGGCCGCACGAAGATAAAGCACGTGACTAAAATTCCAGACCCGTTTCTGCCATGGCAACAAAATGAGCCAAAGGCCGGAGCGTGCAACTTCCCATAAAGGCATCCTGAAGATTGGAAAGATAGTGAATGCACAGCTATAAAGGAATTAGGTGAAAAAAAAACGTATACGATGTAAAACATGTGGCATTACAAGCTGGGCTGGATATCAGCGTTGATAAAAACAATGGCACTGATTGATAAAAAACAATAGCATTGATTGATTAAAAACAATGGCACTTCTCATCAACAGTACTGAACTAAGGTGCGCGCTGGATGTCGGCCTATTTACTATTACAGCTCGTGAATACATGTGACAACCAAACCACAGAGCAGCAGTTCTGATGCAAGTTTCTGGGGAAGACACGTAACGTCACCTGAAAATTACACGGCAAGTTACTTTCGTCCGCAAAGATTCCCAGAGGTAAACTACTACACTAAAATTTCGAGGACTTGCGGTATGCTGAAATTAAACCGTTCAAATAGTTAAAAGGGCCACTTACAAATAATTGAAGTAATGCTATCCCGAAAATGTTCTTTGCAAAACAAAAATAATCATGATACCGAAGTGTTTGCTTATTTACTCAAGTACCCGGATAAGGTCACGTTTCATGGATGTTGGTTTACAGGGCAAAGACTAACCCTGCAGAGTACAGATATTTACACTTCACTGAAGTGGCTTGCATTACCACCGTAAACCACGCAAAGTCAGAGTCCGTTCCATTTTTGCAAAAGTCGTCCAGTTACACGGTCAAATCACAGGTCTACGTGACAAAGGGAGGCACGGAATGTACGAATAAAAGCACCAGTAGGTAAATAGGATAGTCGTAGTTACTACAGTCATTAAATAGCGGAGTCAAGGCAGTGTCACTGCTTGCCAAGATCAAGCTTATTTTTCCTAAACTGTACTGCCAAAACTGCGCGCGTGGGTTTATAACACCCGGAAATTATCCGAACCCTTATAAACAAACAGGAAACAATGTTGTAACAATGTGAAGCAAAACTGTTGCTCACCCTGTCTGAGAGGCCATGGTTGAAACCAGTGAAACATTGGCGATATATTCAGTTCAACTCCAATTTATCCTGAAGTCGTATTTTCCTAATCTCCTGTCCCGGTTTTGCTTTGTTTTTGTTTTTTCCTTTCACCGGTGAATGCCGTTCTCCAGGCAATTTCTTTCTCTACTTCAGATCCAGTCTAATCGAGAACCAACATTATTATTTTTTTTATCGTAAGGATAACTCTGACTTAGGGAGGGGTGGGTACAGCACGTTCACGGGAAAGACCATTTTATGCGAACATCAGGGGGGCGTTATGACAAGGGACAATAGGCCAAACAGAGGTGGCACGTAAATGAGGAGTGAGGAGCTGTTTAGCCAGATTCGTTCAAAAATATACATTATATGAAACGCCTTACAGAGGGGAGACTGAGATATGCCCTTGAGATTTCTAAACTTGAGACTTGAGCATGTTCTTTTCTGCAGTAAGCTGCAAACCACCTAGTTTCACAGGAGCTAAACGGCAATGCTTTAAATAGAATAGATGCGCATTTCTAGCGTTGGGTTCAACATTTCTGTTTTACACGCGAGGAAACTGCCCATTTTAAATTCTTAAGAGTACAACGAAACTTTCAAATGGGAGCAGTTTTTTTTTCTTCTTCAGAGTGCACGTCTCGTAAACCTCTCTAGCAAAATGGAACAGGCCAGCACGTTCCATAAAAGGAGATGTTATTTTATCCCAGTGAAGCCTCTCCTCCGTGTGATGTCACAGACCTGAAGACAGACACCCTGACCAATGAGAACCACCTTAACGATCAGCCATTTCCCTCCCCCAGCATAAACCGGGGCGATCCGTACATCCTAGAGAAACTTATTTAAAGGCACAGCTCCTATTTTCACGCTCAGCAGTACAAGTCTGCATATATTCAGGCCGCCGGTAAAATCCACTGTAGAGCGTGCGTGTGAACATTCAGCGATTTTGCCACTTTAACAAATACAGTACGAAGTGATGAAAGAGCATCATGCAAAGTAGGGCACGGTTCACGTTCTGCAGCTTCCAAAAGCAATAATATCATAAATACGATCATACATTTGCAGAGTTCAGGAACATGCAAATTAACACAGAGCTAGGCGGCTCAACAGTGCACTGTGCTCCTACTGGTCTTTACTGCTACAAATACAAAAAACACAACCAAGCACTTCTAAATACACTTCAGGCAGCTTCAGCCTCTCTTGCACTATTATAGAGGACCGTCGCCCATTTTAAGGACTTCACTGTAAGGGCCTAAGGACACTTATCCCCACAGACTAGCTACCTAGCTTGAGACTTATAAAGGTGACGCAGTGACAGGTGTGGGACCCTCTTAGCCCATTAAAACCCCTATGCTGAAGATTGTGATGTCATCGTGAATATCAGTCACTGGGTGATTCCTCTTGCAAGGTTTTTGTATCTGCACCACAATGGGGGACACAGATGTGCATGCTGGGAAATGTATGCTAACTGCTCCTTTCTTAGGTGGCCCTTGGTGAGCATTTAGATTTCTTGGCAGGGTCCCTTGTTTTTTTATTTCTTATATCGTAATGTTTTTATTTATATCAGGAACGAGCAAGCGGAAAGCTGCATTTTTTTGGAGCGATTCAGGAGTCTTATTATAGCTGCTTGTTAGCTAGATTCAAGCAACTGAAGCGGTTGGTTAGTAAAGACATCTGAGACTGCGGTACTTACTGGGTACTTTACACTCGTAAATGAAATTAATAACTGGCAATAGACAAGGCAACTAGCTGAAAATGTACACAGATTATGATGTTTTAAAGATAAAGAGGTTGGCCAGCGATGCAAAGTGTTACTTTTATCACACAGATAACAGAACAGGCACACCATAAATTCACAGGGTTTACAACATCTCAGCATGGAACACCATCTTATTTCCATAGCCGCCATATTAGCAGTGCTAGTTGTAAAGTGTGTGTGGGTGTGTGTGTGCGTGCGTGCGTGCGTATAATTACATTATAGGCATTTAGCAGACGCCCTTATCCAGAGCGACTTACACAACGTTTACATAGCATTTACATTGCATCCATTTACACAGCTGGACATATACTGAAGCAATGCAGGTTAAGTACCCTGCTCAAGGTTACAAGACCAGCTCCTTACCCATTATACTACACTGCTGCAATCAAGCAGTAATGCCACAAACCCCATGTGTACTATAGTTATTCCAAACAGCCCGGTTCTACGGATCACGTGCACAGACGCGTTCCTTTCCCTGCACGTAATCTAAAAGCCCTTCTATCTTCTTCCACTTGTGGTTCCAACCCCACAACATCCATGCAAAACATCCACATGACTGATAGGAAAACAGGGTCTCCTGAGTGGATGTGAGGATGCTTACACAATCATAATTCACGACTGGCATCAAAACATCCTTGCTTCTACGCCAGGTTGTAAGGCTAGCATTTCAAAACCGGGGTTTAAAACTGATGAACGTCTACCCCAAAAGCATAGCCTAAAGTGTAAGGTCATAAAAACAGTATCCACCACTGTATGACACATACTCCGGCATACAATCAGCTTCAATGTATGTTAGAAGAGCTAAAAAGAGCTATGAAATAGACATTCAGGGGGAGGAGGCAAGACACAAGCCCGTGACACAATCTAAAATGGTCGAAAATTTCTTTTTTTCTCAGACCACAAACTGTAGCCTACCCGCTGAAATATGAACGGTAACAAACGCACCTCCCCGTGCAACACAATCGCTTTTTTTGTTTGTTTTGCTGCGTTCCATGTTCCATACGCACCGTGACCACACAACACGGCTAACAGCTGGGCGGGTTATTTTTAGAAGGCGAGCATATGCGCCGACTCTAACCGCAAATAGAAACAAACCTAACTCATCCGCACTGCACCCATGACCGCCCCCCTCACTGCCCGACAAGTCAGACCCGCTCATACCGCTCTCAGCATAAAATAGCACATCTCAAACATGGGACAGAGTCCCTTCCATAATCGATATCGCCCAAAAATACGATTAAAGTCGACCTACGTTAGGGCTGCCCATCCTTGTTCCTGGAAATTGTGGAAGTATGCTTCTCCTATATGCTTTTAATGTTTATATATATTTTTAAATTTCTGCTTATTAAAGATTGCATTGATCAAGAATATAGTTCAATGTATGTGATTATGTGAAGATCGATGAAGAACAGCAGGTGTTCTGTGTTATGTCTAAGAATTTGTAACTAAGGAAAGACTGTGGCCTCTTTGTACACTGATGCATACGACCTAGAGAATCTTTGGACCCCAACTGCAGGAGGAAAATTGTGAACATTTACTTATTGGAATTTTTAAAGTAAATTATGTTGGGAAACAGTCTTGTGTCCAGAAGACCTTTGAGTTGCAAGAGAAAAGAAAGGACATACCGACCCTGAAAGAGCTGTTTTGCTATATCTAGTTACTGTATAGATTATATTCTATTAAAATAAATGAATGAAAATAAAATGAATGACAGCAACAGTAATAATACAGACATATTCTGTTAGAACACATTGGTGTGTTTGTATACGAGTTAAATATTTTATTTGGATCACAGCATGTATTGAATGCATTTAAAGTGCATGTACTTTGGAACTGGAAGATTAAACAATTGTTCATGAGAGCAAATACTTGTTACACACATCCCGTTGTAAGTGTGTGGTGAAATATCTATCATTTATTGAAACTGAAGATTATATAATAGTTATTGTTAAACTAGCTGGTGAAACATAAATGTGACCTAGGATTGGATGTTTTAGAGGGAAGATACGTCATGGTAGGAAGAAAGTTGATTGTATAAAAAAGGATGTAAAACGTAATTCGGGGAGCTCTCTGTGTGTCTTTATGGTACTGAGACCTCCCGTAGGCCTACGTACAATAAAAGATTATTTAAGAAATCATAGTTTTTAGTCTTTCTTCTTACATCGCCGACTCACCCACCGAACCTAAGAGGAGGTTTTCCTCGACAAGATCCACCATCCTGTAGGTTTTCATTCTGACAATAAGAAAGCACAGCTCACTCAACAGCTAGCGAACTTGCCGAGCTGCTAATTAGTAGTCAGTTGTGCCAAATTAGGGTTGAAGTGAAAACCTACAGGATGGCAGATCTCCAGGAATGGGGGTTGGGCAGCCCTGCCCTATGGAATAAAACGAAAAACTCGACAAGTTCACTCCGTTAAGAGCCACATACATTTTACATCAGCACTATTCTAAAGTTTAGGCAATCATACAGCCCAAAGCTGCCCAACCCCGTTTCTAGACATCTCCAGGAACAGGGTTGGGCATCCCTCATAAAGGTCACCATCAATACGCCCATGCAGAAGTTGGCCAAACAATATTCCTGGAAAGGTTTTATTAGTATTATTATTTTGTTCCTCACTGAGCACTTCAAGGAAAAGGACTCAAAGCAGGAACAAATCCAAACCAAAATAAAAAAATAAATAAAAACAACAACCTTACGTGAAATATTCGTTTAAAATAGCACGTCACTAAAGTTTAAAATTAGTTTCATCAAATGCGGTAAATTTGGCCTCAGTTCCGATTTTCACTCCCCCCCTGTTATGTTGTGCTAAATATATAGGCTACAATTTAAAAGTATGCAATTCTTGCAGAGATGGGACAGAAACTGTGAAGGTAGCCAAAACAGTTTGTTAACAGATTTATACAAGTATTATCCACATTACTGAATACTGCTGAATAATTTCCTTGTAGCACATCCTGAGATGATATGCTACGATAGATATTCTGTGGTTTATGGAACCGTCAAGAGAATGAAGACTCTACAAGTAGCCTAACTGTTTGGCAAATTATCAGCCACAACTAGTTAGGCTACACGAATTGCCAGTGTTGCACAAGTCCAAGTCTTAACGTGCATTTGGCTGCAGAGTTATTCCAATTTGATGCCAGTGAACTTATTCCATGAATATTCAGTACAACACCAGGGTTTATTTGAATTATTTTTGCATGCTATGGCCAAGACATCATGCATGGTTCACTTTACAGATTCTTCTTCGTGAGGGTTGCAAGACTTCACACGCTCAGGTCGGCTACATACCAACATTCAGACTCATTTTGCTTGTGGTACCACCTGAACTGATTCAATTTATTGCACAGCTCCAGCCTTTGAATGATGTCTGCAGAACGGCACAGCAACCAACAAAAACTGGGCAAACCAGAAAAGGCCTAATTTACAATGTAGAACATGTTGAGCCAAGGAACCATTTTGGCTCAGTCAGCTGGTAACACTATAGCCGACCACAATGAGTAGCACTAACGGTGCTTATGGAAAGTTTCAAACGAAACGTTTCAAAAAAAAAAAAAAAAAAAAAAAAAAAAAAAAAAAAAAAAAAAAAAAAACCATGAAACCACAAAGACTTTACGAGATATGAAAAAGCAAGTCTGTGTTTTTTTTTCTTCTTTTTTTTGTTTAAGCCAAATGTGGTCATGCAGGTTAGACGAATCTGGCCTTAACAATGCATGCCGCTTATAAAAAAAACAACAAAAAAAAAAAAAAACCTGTAACAGAATATGCTTGGGTTGCAGCAGTTAGAAGCTCATTACTCATACTCTTACAGAAGGAACCGGAAGGAATCAGCCTTTGCCTCTGATTCATATCAATGGTGCCATTTATCTGTCCCACAGGCCTCCAGACCGAACCTTTGGCATGAACCCCCGCACAAGCACATCCCTTTAAAAGGAGTCGAGACGGACACGAATCCCCGATGAGACTAATCCGCCATTTAACTGAGAATGGCTCCACGCCTCTCACAGAAGAGGGACATGTTTCAAAGGAAGACGAGACTGAAGGACGCTGGCGCTGACCCCCCCCCCCCCCCCCCCCCCCCCCCCCCCCCCCCCCCCCCCCCCCGGTCAGCCATGCAGGCCCCTCGTTATCTGTAATCCTGCCTGTCGGGCTGCTCGCACCCAATCACAACGCATCAGGCGAGAGGGAGACGACAAAAAGACGCGCAGCTCTTGTGCTGATTCACAGTGCACGGGGGGCGTGGGATCCAGCGAACGAGCCGCAGTGAGATTTATGACACATGTAAAATATGAGGCATATTTGACAGCCATGCAGGGTAACAGGTTCTGTTCTCCCTTTTCATCAGTTTTTTTGGGAGCAAACCCCAGCTTCAGTAAAGGCAGCAGTGTCCCTTGCTTGGGAAAAAGATTCATGTGTAATGTGTGACATTCTCTGGGGTTGAGGCTCGACAGTCTACTGGATTAATGTGATTTAAATGCTGCTGTTGGGTTGGGTTTGGAAAATAGTTTTTTTTTTTGCTTGTAATAGGTGCACATTCAAGTGACCAATATGCAGCAAAGTTTTTATTTGTGGAAAATAAAATTCTAATTTTGTATTGTGAAATGGATGAAGGTAATAGCCTCAGATTGTCCTTCCTTGAGCTCAAACTAATATATATATGTATATATATATATACATATATACACATATAAAATGCAATTCCCTATGTGCTTGCCTTCCCAATATGGCCTATACAATGTGGCTGGGGACAAAGAAAAAAAAAAAAACCAAAGCTGAATTTGGGTCTCTACCTTTTCTGCCCACCAAACAGTACACACGTGACCTTCTGTATGGGGCAATATAATCCTTCATTTCTGTTCATGTCCAAATACTTTGTTGAGTCACCCCGAACGCAGCTGAGAACAGCAACTACGTCTTAGCTGAGCAACAACGTAGCCTCCGTGCTGCTGTGTGCCACTCGGTTAACCTTGTGTTCTATTCATAAAAAAAACATCCAATTGCCCAAGCTCACGTTACGCAATGCCGGTAGCGGGTACACCTGTAGTGCGTTTGTCGTTTCACCGAAAATCTTAATCAAGAATGCGTTGGGGCTTATACCCCCAAAAAATCTTCTTAGATGAAAACACCCTGGCGTTGACCAAGATTTTTATGAACAATCCTATTTATCATAAACATGAAATGCCCCATCTTACATATCTATCAACTGCTCTGTCTGAACAACCAGCAAAAATATGATCCGCGTCCCCTGTTCTGCATAGTGGCGGCGTGGGTTAAGCCAAATCACTATCTTGTCCTATCTAACGACTAGTGTTCCCCGGCTTTATTGAAACACACAATAGCAAAACATCCGACTAAAGTATAGTACATCTTGTACCAAGGCTTATCGTGAATTACTGGAACCAAGCCATCACTTGCGTCTCGCATTTCCAGTTTAAAGTTTCCCATTTTTACAAGAGCTACTTGCAACAACAAAAAAAGTATTATACTGCATTAAACTAACTGCAAAACGTCTTTTAGACACAGAAAAACTGAGCTGATGCCAACACTCATCTAGTGAAAAATATTTGCACCCTGAACTCGTGGCCCGTTTCGCAACTTCTTTTACACCAGACACATTGAACAACTTCAGAGAACCACCCGCAATGGTCGGACTAAACTGCGTCACAGCCCAAACAGGAAGTAGGTAGGACTTGGCACTCTGAGGCAAACTAACACACAAAAAATAAGTATGTTGCCTCTGAACCCATTGCGTTTTTTTTCGTTCCAACCGAGAAAACTAATTTATCATCTGCTGAACAGTAATGCCAACGCTCATCTCTCTGTCTTCCCTGCGGCAGTGTATCTAATCTCACATCAAATGTTTCTGAATCTACAGTATTGTAGGTCACTGAATAACACGTTTCACTACCAGAATTGATTAAAATTATTACCGGCGACCTGTGTACGTCATCCAACCATATTAAAGAGGCGCTGGTCTTGCATCACTGAGTTTAATAATTATCCAGCAGCAGAATCGATTCTGATCACCACCCCTCCCCCAATGTAACATTTTAAGAGACCCCTGCCTCCCTTTACCACAAGTCAGCTATTGCGCAACACTACCTTTCGCCCAATTAACACCTGCTTAATTTCTGTTTTTTAAAGCGTTAAAGACGACACCACATCCAGAGGCATCCATTATGTTGTCAGAACTGTTAATTTTCTGCCTTCGCATTACACTTGACAGATAAAAGACTGTTCTCTTGCTCGTTTTCGACTGAATTAACCTTGGGATAAATTCACACACGTCAAAGAAACGTCTTCCACGAGACTGAATTCTCTTTTCTATTTTTGGGGAGGGGTTGAGTATTAATTGTTACACTGTCCTGTCATGGTAACAGCCTTTCGGCAATTTTGGCGTGGATGAGGACTATTATTATTAGTACCATAATCAGCATCATTATTATAATCAACAAAAAGAACCATAGTCCAGGAAATCTATAGTCTAGCAGCAGAGAGACATCAAATCACGTGTCGACCAAATAAATGAGCGTTCAACTCCTGCCGATACATGAAGACATAAAACGACCCCAGCGAAAACACGTATCCTGCTTTATGGATCATAGAAGTAAACCAGTTAATTAAATTGCGTTCATTTCAGGTCTTCAGAACTGTGGTTTTAGGAAGCCAAATTGCAATTGAAAACACAAAAGTACACTTAGGGGTTAGATTTCAGCTCCAAAGACTCTTACAAAAATTAGATTAATTAATTTAGAAATTGACCATAACATTACTACGTAGCTCGGTATTTTTATTCTGATTACCAATTAGGGTGAGCGTTCGAATGCTCGTGCGAATGACTGGAACAAAAGCACTGACGTCACGACTGAAATTAGCACAAAAAACATGGTTATCCAAGACTTCATTCCTAACGTTAGCGAGCTAGCAATTAATAACAGTTTCACACACTGACAATTGAACTAAAAGGGTGAAAGATTGCTACCAGACTAGGGTGTGCTAATTAGAGGAATGCCAATCAAGTTTGCCAGCAACCTCACTTGCTAATCTAGTTAGCGACAATCCAGCTACCCATAGAAAGCCAGTCAACACAGCTAGCTAGCTAGCTAACATTACACCATTGATAGATCATAGTTGCGTTATGCGCTTATTGTTGGTAAATTCACAGCGTTTCCATAAAAGTGGATTTTCCCATCACAACTCCCACGATAAAGTAGCCTACCAGCAACGCATTAACATTATCCACCAGGAGTCAGAGCTAAGGCTATCTGAGATAGCTAACTATTCACATTGCTTCAAAAGAAGTTAGCAGTGGGTTGCTACCACCAAAATTAGATTAGCTGAACGCATTCACTGCCTACAGTAGCTAGTGCTATAGTTTGGTTGCTGGCTAAAACATGAGCTGCCATTACACAAACAACCTTAACTGGAAAGCCAAGTTTACTAGCTACCCGTACATAAACGTGTTTGCGTTTTGCTATGCATCGGTCGGTCAGGTTACATTTTTTCAGATTGCTATCATACCAAAACTAAATCTAGGACTCGGACTGATATAGCGCAGCTAAATGCTATCTAGCTAGCCAGTCAGCTATTTGGTTTATTCTCGGGCAAGGCTAGCCAAGCAGCTAGCTCGACACAGTGAACAATCTAGTTAGAATGCTCGACCTTTGTTTTTAATTACTGTATTCACTTGCTTAGTATAATTATAAGAGAACGATTCTGTCATTTCACGAAAAGTTAATCCGCTTACCTCTACTGTCCTCTTTTAGGCCCAAACCATCTCTAATGGAAAGCCTTTCTCTTTGTCTTTTCACTTTCCAGTTCAGAAAATATGCAGCACAAATACACAGAATAATTGTTTAAATAAAAAAAATATATAGGTGACCTCCCTGCCCCTACGTCTATTCTACATTATTAGCGGAAGGTTAACTTGCCTTCATTTCTCCTCAGTCCATTTTCACAACAAAATTTCTAAAGACCGTAACCGGGTGCAGGGCAGACCCGACCGAATCCAGCTTCTAACTCACGTCACGTCACGTCACGTGACTTCGAACCCCCACTGCAGGAACAAGTGAGGTCACGTGATTTGTGTACCGGCCCAGTGCTGACACCATGGCTGACACGGCCAGAGGGCGATGAAGCACGTCCAAAGTTGAATAGAGGGATTGCAATATTTTTTCCGTGCTGCTTTGAAGTTCGCGTTCACTATACCATACAGAGATTCGTGGAAAAATTACGTTCGTAGCTATTAGTGTAAATCTATTAGCTGTTTCCTTGAACAGCCCTTTAAAAATGTTTCCTGTTCTTCTCACGTTACTGTACATTGCTGCACAGCTACGAGGAAGATTTCAAACGTTCATAACGTTTTAATTTAAAAGATAAACTACAAATAAGCACAATGCCTTGGCACCAGTTTTACTTTAAATTGGAAGCAGTGTTTCTCGCTTCATTTTAAGAAGACAGTTTGAGTGTTAAGGCACTTTTCACAAACATAACTATAACATCTGTTGCGTTTTTATATTTTGGTACGTATAATATTTTTAAGAATCTACGGTAAGTTATGTATATACTACATTTCATGGTATAGGTGGAATTGGAAGGTTAGTTGCCATGCTTTGGAACAGATAAGTAGAATAAGTCCAGCAAAGGTCAGTATGATAAGCACATGTTCACCTTTGCTATTCATATAGCTGGAACACAATGGAGTAATATGACAATCAGTTAAATATTAACCGTGTGGGCTTGAATGGTTAGCTTTATTAGTGTTGGTTTGTCATGGCAATAGGTAAGTCTGCTAAGAAAGGCCCTGAGAATTAACTGTTGCTACATTGTATGTTTCACAAACTAGTTAAAAATAAGAAGAAAGATCTCGAGAAAGAACACAACCTTGCTTGTTTCACCGAGAAAAGCACTAAGAAATATGTAGAGAAAGAACCATAATTTCATTCTTTCACGTGTGAAGTATGAAGAAGTAGAAGAATAAAAGGGTTGTGGATTTAGTCTTTGCATTTCATGGTACTTTTCATTGTGGTACAGTATATTGAAAATGTTATATTTGATATAAAAGGAAAACTGTAGATGACATACTTAAGCACTATGGCCACAATTTTTTTCAGAAATGATTTAACCTATCTTTAGATTCAGTATTTGCATATTTGCACATTGAAATGGCAAGGTGGTCAGTTGGACAAACAATGCAACTGCATCCTCATTTTTTAATTCAGGCATAATTTTGCAAAGATACATACCTAATATACTGAAGAGTAAACTACTGTAAGGGACAAGATTGTCAATGTGGGGAATGGAGACTGAAAACCCCAGGGTCAATAGTTTTGAATAGGCCAACATATGCAAATTTTTCTTTCCATTCTTAGGCTTACAACATGATTTGTGGGTTGTGAAAAACAAATGTGGTGTGATAGCCAAATATGCACTCAAATACCCAACTTCAACCACAACAAAAAGAGCTATAAAGTGCTTCAGATCTACTCAATGGAACAATAAATACTGAAGATGTATGTAGTGAAAGCAGGACAAATTCATTTATCTTATTAGCCCTATTGTTTGCAGAAACTATCCATCCATTATCTGTACCCACTTATCCTGAGCAGGATCATGGGGGTTTCCTGAGCCTATCCCAGCATTCATTGGGCAAGAGGCAGGAAAATACCCTGGACAGGCCACCAAATTATTGCAGGGGAAACTGTTCACTCACCATTCACTCACACACTCATACCTATGGGCAATTTAGAGTCTCCAGTTAGCCTACCTGTATGTCTTCGGACTGCGGGAGGGAAACCGGAGTACCTGCAAACTCCACACAGAAAGGCCCTGGCCAGATTCGAACCTGGACCTTCTTGCTGTGAGGCGACAGTGCTACCCACTACACCACCAATTTAATTTTATATTATTTTAAAGGCCACTTGTCAACACCTGTGTTTAACTGCATGATTTTAGAATAAGTACCACCAACTTTGTGAGGTCTCACATCCAAGCCCATTGGCTAAAATGGGGGAAACTGTCTCTCTGGGTGACTGGCTAGACGAAAGCCATTTCTGAGAAAGTCCAACATGAAGTTATGCCTGAAGTTCACCAGAAGTCATATGACAAATCCTGAAATCATCTGGAAGAAGATTTTGTAGTCTGATGAGTCTAAACTGGAGCTTTTTGGCCTGGAAATTAAGTGCTTTGTTTAGGGCAAACCAAACGCAGACTATTTCCCAGGTTTAAAAAAAAGACGTTTCCTACCGTCAAGTACGATGGTGTCAGCACCATGCTATGGGGCTGTTTTTTTTAGCAGGAGGGGTTGGGGAAGCTTGTTGCCTTCAAGGGCAAGATGGATAGAGCCAAATATAGCCACATCCCTGAGGAGAGCTTGTTTCAGTCTGCAAGAGATTTGCATTTAGGACGAAAGATTCGTGTTCCACCAGGAAACTGACCCAAAGCATATGGCAGAAACTACAAAGGAATGGCTTAAAACTAGAAGGTCAGTATTCTGGAATAGCCCAGCCAAAGCCCAGACTTAAATCCCATTGAAAATCTCTGGTATGTCCTGAAAACTGCTGTCCACCAATCCTCTGTCTGACTTGGCAGAGTTGGAACTAATCTGTATAGAGGAATGGGCAAAAATCCCGAAATCTAAATGTGCAAAGCTCATACAGCCATACCACAGGAGACCCGGAGGAGTAATTGCTGCCATCGGCCAAAGGTGTAACAGGACAAAATGTGAAAGTTCAAGGAGACAAATTCTTTCTGAAGGCCCTGTATAGTAGTTAATTCAGAGAACATTCACACACTTATGTTGTAAACAAAGAGTGGTTTTGTGCCGTGCGTGAACATCTAAATGGTACTGCAGAGCAGGCCCTAGGGTTTTCCTGGCCCTAAAGAAGAATGTTGTTGTCACCCCAAAGCGCTCCAAAAAAAAAAAATTATTAAGTAGTTAAACTTGAATTGTGTGGCCCAGGGATGGTCGTAGCCCTGAGCGACTGTATAGAGTGTTTATGCCAGTAGCCTGCTATGTGGTTCAGGATAAAACAGAGATTGCCATTTTTACAAGTAGATGCTGAAATTGATGTTCTGTTCTAAATGTACAATTACTTTTGCGTTTAAGTGCAACGTTGCTCCTGCAAACATCTCTGTCTTTATATATGGACCATTAGTATGCATATACATTTTAAGAAACCTAAAATGTCTGTCCTTCCCAGAAAGATTAAGACATCATGGTGATGGACACCTAAAGGTCACAGGTTCAATTCCCAGGTAGGATAATGCCGTTGTACCCTTGAGCAAGGTACTCAACCCACTGCTTCAGTATATATCCAGCTGTATAAATGGATGCAATGTAAATGCTCTGTAAAAAGTTGTGTCGCTCTGGATAAGAGCATCTTCTAAATGCCTGTAATGTAATGGAATGGAATGGAAATTAGCTGCAGCTAACTCTGGTGTGATGCATCGTATATGACCTGGTGAAAATTTTTGTTAAAGAAATTATACATGACCCGTGTGAAATAAATAAATAAAGGTCCTGAAGTAGTTGTAGTGCTTCTGACAGTATATCAGTTCAGTTTCTTGTGATCTGATTGGTTTTTTAGGCAGCAATGCATTAGGGGTCAGTGGTGCAGTCGGCTTGAATCACCGGCTCCAACTGGAGCCTTAACTAAACAAGACGGCCATCCCTCAGAAGTTATTTCTGAGCATTAGATCACTCACAAGACACACACCCAGACTTTGTGGGGATTTGTCTCCCACCAGCATACTCCTAGTGTGGCTCACATTACTACACAGTGTACAAGCCTATCACATTCAAATGCCAGCATTACCATTTTCAATATGCAGAGATGTAAAGGTCCGAGAATAGGCCGGTTCAATCAGACACACACACACACACACACACATATATATACACACACATATATATATATATATATATATATATATATATATATATATATATATATATATATATATATATATATATATATATAAATACATTTGGGATGCATATTTAAATGCTTTCTTCTTCACCCACTGGCATGTCTTCCTAGCGGCATTTTAATCAAGATACATTGCTATCCTCTAGTGGCAGTGGATGTGAATTTGCGCGTGCTGCAATTACGTTCTCCAGAGGATTGTGACTCATAGTTTCCTTCACGGCTGCTTGGATTTCACATGCACATAAATTCAGCGTGTTGCCCATAGGATCACCGCCTGTTAAAGCTACACCGCGCCACACACCATACACCACTGCTGTATTTAATATATACATGTGAAAGGTCTAAGAATATCCCTTCAGCCAGGGGGGGTTCTGAGACCCTGGTATGCTGGCTTTCATCCCAGCCTAAACTATGGACCCATAAAGGTTATTGAAAGCCTTAATAAACCAATCCAATTCAACCGTAAATTAGCTAAATACAGCAATGAATGCATAATCATATTTCGTGCACTGTGCAATTTTGCCGTTTATTTTTTGTTCTGCGGTGCAATGCTTCAGATCAGTTGAACTGGCACCTAGCCAATGAAATTGCAGTCTGCTGCCAAAGTGGTTTTTGTGAAAAACAGCCAACGACACCTGGTGTTTACTTGTCCTAAACACCCGCGTACGTTCACAGCTCAAATGTAATTGGTATATAATGCATGCGCAAAAATTAAAAAAAAAGCAAACGGTACTGATTTCTACTCTTAAAAAAAGAGGTGCATTGTGAAAAAATAAAACAAATAAAACAAAAAGTATATATAATAATAAATCAGTAACTGCACCCATAAAAGATCCACAACCAATGCTCTACAGATAAGATGTGCAACCTGCTTGTGCTCTAAGCTGTGGCTAAAGGTTCAACAGCCTCAGCATTCAGTGAAATTGTTTTGTACTGTATGCTAATGGAACCATAAGGTATAATTGCATAATTGGAGGAAGCACATGTATTCACTCAGTGTGCAAGAAATCGCTGTCAATAACAAATTATGTGCATTTTAAAGTCATTATTCAACCAGTGTAGCAACACACTGTACATCACACAAACACCATCATCATCACACTTGATTAATGCAGCATGAATAAAGATGAATAAAACTGTCATCCTTACCCAGTGTTTGATAATATTTTGGCCATATGGTATGCATAAAATCATTTTTATGTAACGACGAAGAGGAGCAAAACAAACATTGGCAATTCATATGCCGTTGTCCAGACCAAAATCCGCAACTGCAAACAGTAGAATGAACCATTTGAAGAACACCAAGCTACAGCATTTCATATAATAAAATAATACCGCAGTGTTTGGTGGTGTTCTGATGTGTTGAATAATGATTAAGGTGTTCAACTTTTTAAGCAGAACACATAATGTTATATGTTATATGTACTGCAGCTCGTGCCTGCTTAAAATGGTTAGCCACAGGACCTGAAAATCATACAGGCTAGAATACGCATCATAACACTACTTCTTTTATTCTGACTGGTGTTTGTTCTGGCGCCATATACTAATAACTTTTCCCACCAAACGCAAGTTGCTTGCCTCATTTCTATATAGCATTAAGCAAAAGCGTTTTTTTTTTTTTTTTTTTAATTGCATATGCCCTTAAACCGCCCAAGTGTATTTGACTGAATCCAGTCCTAGCTTCCCTATGGGGTCAAAATGAGCTTTGCTTCTCTAAACATACTAAACAACATTTTATAGTTGAACAAGTGGTATTCATAAAAAGATAAACAAAAATGTTAATGGAAAAACAGAAACTCATTGTATACAGATAACCGAGAGCTTTATTTAAAAAGTTTATTGTTTTAAGAAAAACAGACTTTCCTTCTCAAAAATGTATTATGTATTATGAAATCTACAAAGCAAATCTTTCAACATAAAATAAAAGGGTTGAGTATTAGTCATGTCACTGGAAAATTCAACCCCCCCCATACCCCCATCATGAAATGAAATTTGAAAGAGAAACATTTAACTTATGCATTGCAACACCATGTATGCTAACCAGCTCATGAAGAAATTATAATTGTATATTCTGGCTTATTGAACAACAAGTCCAACAATTCAATTAAAAATTTCCTTGAATTAAAATTCTGCTAGTTTACTGTGCACAGTAAAGAACCCAGAGGTTAATTGTGCATTTTCACAGTTTAAAGAAGTTAGCCTTCAAGTTAGCCTTTTTTTTTCCAAAGGACAGAAACTCTAGGTTTCCATGGGCCATTCTTTCTAGAATTGTTTATTTAGAAAGCCAACAAAGATCTCATCAGCAAAATATTACATTCATAAAATACATTTTCAAAGAACGTTTTCTGTAGTATAAGCTGACAGACAGTAAAAAAAAATTCCAATTTGTACCAAACTCATTGTTAATTGCTCCCCCTGTGCTACCAAAGTTCAAATGAATATTTCCTAGTAGGTCATACAATACTTAAAAATGGCAGACTCATGTGAATATTTAACATGTATGTACACTTTGTACAAACCATCACATAGAGATGCTTGTCACGTAGATATAAATTAAATCAGGCGTGTAAAAAGAAAGCGGGAAAGGAAAGGAACGCTGTGATAATTATAAGGAACAACCACGTCCTTCGGGGGAAGCAAACTGACATTTCCATTTTTAAAACTGAATGCCACCAGAAGGCCCACGGCCTGTCACGGGAGATACCACGCTGATAAGGGACACCACGGCTCTCAGAACAACCACAGTCATCGCCACCGGAGAGCTCGAACTCGGGTTCCGGAAGGGCAGGTGTGGGGAGGAGGGGGGGGGGGGTCTCTCTCTCTACTTCTTCTTTTTCTTCTTCTTTGGTGGACCCTGGTCGGAGCTGCTGCCGCTGGAGTCGGAGTCGGAGTCGGAGGACGAGGACGAGCTGGAGCTGCCGCTGCTGCTGTCGTCGTCGTCGCTGCTGCTGCTGCCGTCCGAGGACGAGCTGGAGGAGTCCTCGCTATCCGAGGAGGAGTCGGAGGAGGAGCTGTCCGTGTCGCTGCTGCTGCTGGAGCTGCTGGAGCTGGAGCCAGAGCTACTCGAGTCCTTCGGCCTGCAGGAGGTGCAGAAAAAAACATAAATACAGAGAGCTCCATAATGTTTGGGACAAAGACTTTTTTTTCTCCCTTTCTTGATTTGGCTCTGTACTCCACAATTTTAGATTTGTAATGTGGTTAAAGTGCACATTCTCAGCTTTCATTTAAGGGTTATTTTTATACACTTTGGTTTCACTACGTAGAAATTACAGCACTTATTATACATAGTCTTAACTATTGCTTGTATTTTTGCATAGACTGCGTTGTTGCTGTTCTTGTTTGTGTTAGTGTTAATCAGTTTAACCAACAGGGTCCAAGTTAAACAATGCAGTTGTTCCCTGCACTTGGAACGGTACTTCTCTCTAGGTTTTTCGACACACTTGTTACTGGTTATGGTTATACACTTTGTTGTACGTCGCTCTGGATAAGAGCGTCTGCCAAAGGCCTGTAATGTAATGTAATGTAATAATAAGTACAGAGCCAAATCAAGAAAAAATATGTCTTTGGCCCAAACATTATGGAGCTCAGTATATTTACTTGATTTTGATTTTATAGGTCAAAATGTAAATGTAAATCTCCATAACATCGCTCATGAATTATTCTGAGATTATATACAAGTACACACATAAAAATATCTAGGATAAAAGTAAAGTCTAAATAATTGTTTACATGATGGTCGTCTGATGAGGATGAATGACATAAAAATCAGAACTGCAAAAGGAAAAATAAATGTGGAGTGGAGGGGAAAAAAGCAGCAAAAATACCTTTTCTTCTTCACTTTTTTCTCACTGGAGCCTTCCTTTCCTGGTCTGTGAATAAAAAGATGAGCACATAATTTTATAATACAAAACCCTACTCAGGAAATACATATTAAGGGAGGTATGCGCTCATAAGGTTTGGACAAATTAGCGGGACTCCACGACTTTGTAGATATGGCAAGTGAAAGTCATGGAGTAATGCTAATTTACCTTTGTTAGCCCATGTCTCCCTTAATAATGATCAGAGACAAGTGTAATTCCGGTTCCAGGAGATTCTTACAATACCAAATAAGCATGCCAAATCACATTAAAATCTGTGATGATGCAGTCCAACAGTGTGTTGAATTGACCCAGACTTACCCTTACACTAGCAAAATTAGCGAATTAGCTGAGTACACTTATGGTTTAACCTTAGATTAGACCACAACAAGATGTTTTATGCTGGGATATAGGAACAATTTTCAGCTACCATTTATGAACTTATCAAGCAATGTACCCAAAATATGAATCAATAATAAGTAAAAGCAGAAGTTGCAAAGAAATCAAAAATTGATACAGCCCTCCTTGCCCGCCCCTTTAGTAGGTCCTACGTTTCTAACAGCTAGTTAGCTTCACAATGGCTGGTCAAGGACATCAACCGATTTGTGGTTTAAAACAAGAAAATACAATTAAAATTTCTCGAAAGTAGCTTTCCCAGTGAATATTTAATTCCACCTCATACACATATCTGTTGTATATTATAGGCATTGTGCGGTTTGTAGAGGGTTTTTTTTTTGAAACAAAGTATAAAAAAACACAGACAGCTGCTCTGCAGACAACAGAAGTTCACTCCTCAGTTTAAAATGTTCTGAAGACCTCAATTTTCCATTTTGAGTGGATGAATCTTTGGATAGACTAAACTATCTCTGTAACCATCACAATATGACAACCAGGTATATAGCTACAAATCTGCCAACATCTTACAAATTTTCGCCTCTGTTGCCCACGTAACTACTGTAACTACAGTGAATGAGTTACTTTACGTTACTCACCCAGGCACCACTGCCGTTGCGGTCTCCGTTTCTTTCATCTTCTGTTTCATCTGTACTGTTCTGGAGGGTCTGTGTAGGTACTTCCTTTTCCCAGTACATTCGTATGTCCAGTGTCCAAATTCCAAGCACTTTTGACAGCGAACATGTTGTTTATTCGCGTCCCTGTTGTTAGAAGAAGAAACAAGCATTTATAACTTTATGCTACTTCATTCGTTAAAGTGACTGGCAGACACTTTAAGTTACTGGGTATTATAGCTAAATGGCTAACCGGCTAACTCGTCTCACAATCCTCAGCTAAATTTCAGTCAGTTCTGTGACTGCCATCAAACTAGCTTAAATAAGTTTACGAACAAGCGAGAAGGTACTGATAAATTAAGAGCTCATAATACAAAGTGTAAACTTTATAGCCAGTTCCAACCAAGTTAAGCACACACTAGCCTTGTTTGTAAGCTTGCTAGCTAGCTAGCAACAACATCTCGTTGCCCGGCGGGATTTCACAAAACGTGCATTCTTGTTGTTCTTTAACACAACAGGCTCAACAAATACAAACTGTGAAAGTAAGTTTATAATTGTTCATAAGTATAATAAACAAAACATTCAAACTAAAAAGTAATGTGGAAAAACTTACGCCTGCCTACGAGCAATTATCCTGTGCATGGGCGTCGCCATCTTGAATGTCCATGCGTGCTACTGCGTCCACAGCGATGCGACGTCGTTTTGTGATTACTAATTATGTATGATAATATTTATTTGATGTGGTTATGTGTACAGCACCACGAATATGTTTTATTTTACGAAAGCTCATCTGTCGCGCTGCCGTATTTTATTTGACCATTTAGATTACAAAAATACATTACAATACACGTTCTTAATTTAGGTTGCGCAATAGCGAACCGCAGCGTTGTCCAGCACGAGATGTTCAGTGAATTTGGCTAACAGAGAGGGGGGTAGTCGTCAATCCACATCAGTAGCCTATCAGTAAAATGTCAATTGATGGTCACGGTATTTGCAGTCGTGCGTTTTTATTTTTACATGGCCAAACTGTTATTGGCAATTGTAAATGTGTTTTTTTACTTAACATTTGCCATATAATACAGTCTATACATTTTGTAATACAAATTCAAAGCATCATATAAATTATTGCCAAAATGTGTACAAATCTGCAGACCTGTCTTTAATTGACTGAGAGCATCCTGCATCCTTTTTTTAAATTAAGGTTTAATCTGCCATGTGTTCATTTTACCAATGAAAAGCAACTGAAAAAACTATCTATGGGAGAGAATACAATTCTAAATATATTAATAAACACTGAAAATATGAGATCTAATGTGCTGTACAGTGGCTGCTGGTGAGCTGGAATAGGAAGCCAAAAAATAACCTGACGTTAAGTAGCCAATTAAGTGCAACTTGGTTACCTTGATCAACAACCAAACAACTAATTAACGGAATAATAAGTAGCCATACCAGTAGGCAGGCCTATAGGTAGCTATTCCCATTGTTATTATGTGTTTTAGCGTTTATTTTTTTTTACACAAAATTCAAATCTCTAAAACTCATTGATTATTATGATATGCCAATAAACATGCCTCAGGTTATGCCACATTATTGTGCTGATTTAAAGGTAAGGCTTTCACCTCCCCTGTTCCAGCTCTGAGCCAGGCCCCCTTTTTTTTGCCCCTTTTAGTCGCCTATTAAAGATGCACCCGTATGTGTCCGTTGAATGCTATTTTGATTCCATCTTCAATCTATCCCAATTAACAAGAACATAAAGTAGGGCATCACTCCTCCAAGAGAAATGCCATAAATAATATAATGAGAGGTTTTTCAACATCCTTGATGAAGGCCTCATTTGGGAATATTATTTCTCACATTCTTTTTTTTTTTCAATGCCAGCTCCAAATGCCCAGCCAGCCATGCATATTTTTGTTCAGCAGACTGCCAGTGAAGCTCATTGCTTGGAAGCCTACCCTGAGTTCAAGCATTATGGGCCCTAGCAGTCTGCAGACACCTGATTGCCCAGAGGATTCCTACTGAAAGCACAAGACAGGTACAATCCTGCCATGTGAAACCCTTCCTCCCTGGGCAACACTTAGGCCAGGGGTGCGGAGGAGGGCATTTTGACATTTTGAAATTCTGCTCTTAATGATTTAATTAGCCCAAACATTTACTGATTCATACTTTAGGTACAATCACGGTGCTGTGAAAATATTCCCTCTGCGTATTCAGTATTTGATTGGAAGAATGGTGGCGTGGGAAAGATTCGATCTTCAGGAAAGTATACCAGAGCACATCAGGAGGACTGAAAAGTGTCTAGTGAAATAGTGGATTTTTTTATGCCAACTGATTTTAATTTATTTTAATCTATGGCCATGAAAAGAAACAGTGTTCTGTAAAATGTGTTAAAAGCTAAAATATTTTTTATTTGTTTGTTTTTATTTTATTGTTGAGGGCCAAAAGTTGAATGGAAAGGAATAAGATTATCTGGCCATATTGGCTATGAAGGCATTTGTTATTTGTCTTGTTAAAGACTAGCTGTTTATGTATTAAAGTTCAATGACACAGTTCATTGGTTGTGGATGCATTTGTCAACTATTCAAACCCCCCCCACCCCCACCCCATACACATTGTCACGGTGCCACCAATTACTCGAACGTGAAAATACTGACCTGGCTATCAGTCAGAATTCTGAGAGAACCAACTGCCATAAATCAACCAGTAAGAGTTATTATGATGTCACTGGTTCAGAACCCCATAAATGTAAACAGTCGAATGTTCAGTGAAATCTATCGGTTTTCGCCCATGGATACATTACTTGATAAGTCCATGAATGACCACTGACTGTTCCTGTGTCCCAACGGAAAAGATCTTATTGGGGTCTAATTTACGGTTAAACCAGCACAAGTGTATTCGGCTAATTAGCAAATCTGGCACATGTAATTGGTGACATGCATGTACACCAGCCTTGGAGGAATGGAATTGCACACACTCAATTTAGGCCAATTACCAACAATCTTGTGTGGCTTCTGGTAACATTGTGCACTGGGGTGGTCAGGATTATCTGAGTGTGTCACTACTCTTTAAACCAGTGATTTAGCACCACTCCTAAGCTATTATTGGAACTGCCTCTGACATAAGCCTTCTGCAATGTATCAGAATGCTAGTGCTCACCTGTGCCACCTGTGCTCACCTGATCTACAGCCTGTCTCGGTGGAGCCATGCTGCTCTCCTTCTCGTTTCCCTGCACTGGCTCAAATTCAAATTCAACGGCCTTGGGGATAGCTTAGCAAGCAGCTAAGCTGTCTGCAATGTAACGTACTTAAAAGAACGTCAGACCCTATACACCAGCCGGACCTGTCCATTCTGCAAACTCGAGGTCCTGTGCTTCCCGTTCACGCCTGTACTATAGCACAGTTCAAGTAGTAGCAAGATCGCTGAACTGGTGGGGGAGGAAGGGGGGGGGGGGGGGGGGGGGGGGATGAATTATTATATGGCAAGGTGGGATATGGGCTTGGCATATGGTACCGCTGCTTGTGTGTCCTTGGCAACCAGACTGCATCATGGCTCCTCTGACCTGTCTTTGATGAGCGCTTGTTGTCACTATGTTACCGTAACGAAAAAGGAGCGCTGGGCATCAACGCTTTTGACAGGAGCTGTCAAACCTCTGATTGCAGCAAGGACGAGTAACCCTCCTGCCCCTCCCGTAAATTATACCCTTGGCACTGCATGTTACATTGGCGAATGGGTCACTTAAAATCACGGACCAACACCTGGACAGATCTTCAGGAAGCACACTGCTGCTCCTGAAATTTTATCGGAATAATTTTTTTTCCAATTTACCCTCCTTTCAAAAAAAAAGAAAAGAAAATCACATTTATTAACGAACGTAAATTTAAAGCATCCGAGCTTTCAGCAATCTGCATTATACGTATGATGCAAGAATTGAACCACCGTCGCCCCCCCCCCCCGCCCCCCACATCTTGGTGACATCAAGAGCAGAAGATTTGCGCAGCGCCTGCGCGGAGCTGATGCTCGTGAACAGACGGGACAGGTTGAACAACACGCCCTTGCTGTAGAAAAGTCCAGAGTCGTCTAGAACAGTTAAAACATCGCGAGAAGATTGCGAGATTCACAGGAGGGCTCCCGCATCAAGCAAGCGCCGGCTTCCATCGTGCGAACGGCAGATAACACTGAAGTGGATAATGTATTGAAATATTTGTATAGGTCCGGGTTTCAAGTTATTCAATATTTTTTTATACATCGTTGTCGAGTTTGCGCATCGGGTTGCTGTTTTATTGTTTTAGAGCACATCAATCCATTTATAGTTAGGTATTTTCTTAAGAGATATCTAGCTAGCAAACGTTTCACATTATCAATTAGCTAAAGCTACAGTGAAAGATGTCAGTGGTAGGGTTTGATGTGGGTTTTCTGAGCTGCTATGTTGCTGTTGCCCGAGCCGGAGGCATAGAAACCATAGCCAACGAGTACAGCGACCGATGTACACCGTAAGTACAAAAACATATATTTTATTATTGTACATCTTCTATTATTTTTCATTAGCATGGACCTTCTTTATGTGTTAATGGAGGTAACGGTGAGGTTGTCTTCGGTAATGCGGCCTTGCGCATTAGCTACCCTGCAAGCTAGCGAGAAAAGGAGTGCGGATAACCGGAGCACACGTGAGTGCAGCACATCATAGTCATTTTTGTGGCTGCTAGCAAGCGTTAGCTGTGTCATTAGTGGAAGTCTAGTCATTCATAGTCCGAATTTTACGTTAGCAAACTTAATACCTATTCAGGACGTGAAAATGCTGATGACTTAAAATGGATTTAGCTAGTTAGCTAGATAGCTAGCGGTCTGTGGTGCGTGGTCACGGCCTTGGCTACGAATAATTGAGAAGCGGGTATCTAGTTAGTTAGCTAGCTAACGACGTCCGGCAGCATTAGAAGCGAGCACTATTTAGAATACAAGTCGCCTTATCGTCTAGTTAATGAGGCGGCCGCAGACGGGTTAATCTTTTTAAATAAGGTGATGAACGACCCCAAAATAAAATGCACAATAGATCAAATGGTTGAATATGTTCTATAGGTATTAATTTCCCGTGTGTTAGCTGTTAATGTAATTGGTTGTAGCGCAACGAGCTTCATTGGCTCGTTTTCGTGAGGGTTCGAGAGTGTTCGATGATAATTCGACTTCATCTAGCTACGTCATGAAAAAGGGAAAAGCACGCTCCGTTGTGGCGATGACAATGCGATGATGATTGCATCTGCACCGCGGTGTATGAAGCAATTTTGTTCCTTATTGCTGACCCCGAGATAGCTGAAATTAATATATATGTATGATGTAAATTATTTAATATACGAGTTAATCAATTTAATTATGCATTCAGCTTCATGTTGTAGTAGCGTGTCAATTCTCGTTTGGTGAACGGTTATTCAGAACAATAACTTTCTTGCGACCCGTGCTAGGCACGTGATGCTAGATATCGTACATTAACTGTTGGTGGGCTTTTTCAAACCACCGACAGACGATCAGGGACATAAAGTGAACTAAGTTAAGTTAATTTACCAATAATAATTTCTGAATGTGCGTTTCTGGACTCTCTTAATGAAACGTTATTATTATTATTGTTATTATTATTATTATTATTATTATTATTATTTGCTCCATCGATTGGCCGTAGTTTGTTTTTTTCTTATCTTTGACTCCTGTACTGCACTGTCATTCCACCGCACTGAATGTCGATGAATCTCATTTCTGAAGTCCCCAATTTTTTTTAACCATTGTGTTGAATGGCATCAGATTGCTACTGGTTGCGGTGCAACCAACGGCAACGTGTTTTGCGTGATATTGTAGAAGACTAAAGTTCTCACGCATAATATTGGGCTTAGTAATTGGCAGTTGCATTAGCATTTGATAGCGTTTGTACAGTATGAACTGTGCTTTGTCTGTTCCAGTTTTATAATTGAGGAGCAGAAGAGATAGAAATGCATTTCTGATAATAAAACGGGGCATATTGGGTAACTGTAGTACCTTAAAGTAATTTCTATATTATGAACCTCTGGCTGAATAATACTTTTGACGTAAATATGGGTTGTGTTGTTGTTGTTATTATTATTATTATTATTGGCGAAAGTGGCCGATCATTGCTCTTTCTGCAGTGTCAGTTTTCTGATGCACCATCTGTCTATTATCATGGTGTGAAGGTAATATTATTATTTCTTGTTAAGTTAGCCATGAATTCTAACACCTCACAGTCCTGTGAGCATATCTTCCACCTCCCTGAAACAATGCAGCGGTTGTGAACATGTTACTTCAACAGTTTCCCAGGGCCCAGTGTCTGGATCATCTTTTTTTTTTTTTTTTTTTTTATTTAAAAGAATTAAAAAAAGACTGATTTTAATTGGCTCGTTTCCTCTTGTCCTTCTCTAGAGCATGCGTGTCCTTTGGACCCCGCAATCGCTCCATAGGTGCGGCAGCTAAAAGCCAGGTAAGTCACAAAACCGAAAGCATCCCCTGTGCCTGCTCCCAGTGCACAGTGACACAGTGACTGTGACGTCGTGGTATTTATTGCCCAACAGGTCTTGCGTTAGCGCTGTGTCGCCATGCCGTTTCCCCGCCGTCTACATCAGTTATTCCGGTTTGGATCGGTATTGATGTGTTCGCCCCGTTTGCATTCTTCTGGTGTTCTTTGTCCTTGTCGCAAGGCGGGTTTCTCCTGTGACAGAATGTGTGTCTGCGTGCGTCTTTGCCAAACAGAAGAAAGCTGCTCGCTCAGCTGAAATGTGTGATGAGATGTATGTTTTCATATTACTAAATGGTAATGGGCACACGGGCATAAGCATATTTATGGATGTTGATGCAGGGTTAGTTTTTACTGCAGCCATTATAGTGAATCTGCTGTCCCGATAGGCTAAACACCACCAACCCCCATCTGAAAAACTTTTCTTTAATCTGAGAAACCAAGCTCCTAATTTTGCAATAAAATGGCCGCTGAGATGCTGGTAAGTGGCTGACTTTGTTTTTTGTTCCAGGTTGTCACAAACTGTAAGAACACAGTGCAGGGCTTCAAACGTTTCCATGGCAGGGCCTTCTCCGACCCCTACGTGCAGTCCGCCAAGTCCGGCCTCGTCTACGAGCTCGCCCAGATGCCCACGGGCACGACCGGCATCAAGGTAACGAGCGAACCGTCGAACCCGGCCGCGACCGAAATAACGAGGGGGCCCGTCCTGTCCCGTCCCGTCCTGTCCCGGAGCCTCAGAGGCGGAGTCGGGAGCTGGATTATCCCCCCCCCCACGCACCCCTGGGCTTTCAGCCCTCCCAATTTTGAGCTCCAGGAACCTTTGGCTCTTTCAGTACGACTGAATCACCAATTGACCTCATCTTCTTTTTATGTCCCCCCCCCCCCCCCCCCACTAACGAGTCGCTTGGGTACAGTGCAGCAAATTTTATTTATTTTCCTCCGGGTCCCGCATGGCTCTCGGAAGGAGGGCGAGTGTTTGAGGAGCGCCTGTGGGTCCTGCGCTAACGGTACCTGGTCCTCCGCTGGCCCCCTAGCCGTTCTCCCTCCACAGGTGAAGGTTTTCGTTTTGCGGTTTTTAATTGAAATGGGAGGCGGCGAGGTCAGAGGCGCACGCGGGATGAGCCCCGTGTGGGCGAGGCAACAGAAATCGCACGTTTAGCACGGCAGCTGCGAGCTCCATTTTGAGAACGGTCCTCAGAGACGAGCGGTCCCGGAGTGCTTTGCAGTTTTGCTGCCACGGGTTTAAAGGTCTTGCCCGACCATTTCTTTCCCCCCTTACGGAATAACATAAGCTACCGTCTGTGCTTTATATCAAACGCACCACGGGCGTCTACTTAAGCTGTGTGAAGTTCACGCGGAATTCAGTTATAAGCGTTGTATGTGTGGTGTGGGTGGGTGTGGTGTGGGAGAGAGGGATGGAGGACGGTGGCCCAGAAGAGCCAAAGTTCTGACGGCTGCTGTTGCTTTGCCTGAAGGTGATGTACATGGAGGAGGAGAAGGTGTTCAGTATTGAGCAGGTGACCGCCATGCTGCTGACCAAGCTGAAGGAGACGGCGGAGAGCGCCATGAAGAAGCCCGTGGCTGACTGCGTCATCTCGGTGAGCCCCTTTTCCCGCCTTTTTTAATAAAAATAAAAAAATAAATAAAAACATTTGATTTGTGCCCTTCACAATGTTAATCATGATTTCAGACATGATGTTTTTTTTAATAGAAGAAAAATACAGATTAGCACTGGAAACAACAGGAAATGAGCATATTGCAAGTTTCATGATTTTAACATTACCACAATATTTTGGTCTTAATAGCTTTAGAATTGTTGCAATCTTTTATACTTTCTAAATATGACATTAAAAAGGCCTTAAATACTACAACATTTTTTATGATTAGCAGATTACCTTCAATGAATATGATGATTAGCTAAAATTAAGAGAAGGTGATGATTTTTGATACATTTTGCTTATGCTTACCTTATTTTTTGAAATGGCACATTCAGTTTTCAGTTAAAAAAACAATTGTCTTTAGCATTCATAAAATAATTAATATCTTTGCAAAAATGTACATTTCCAAAACAGACAAGTTATTGTTTCATCAGCATTGTTGCTGAATGAGCGTAGTGTGTCAGTATTGACCTTACATTTCACATGGTTTGAACTGGGTCACGCCTGTGCATGTGGGTGCACGTTTCCTGTTTTTTGTCCCCTCCCAATGTTAAAATAAGATCTACGCCCTTACCTGTGCAGCATCTTCGAATATACCTTATGCACCTTATCTGTAAGGAGAAATTGTCTTGAGGAATCCCAGGTGTTTCTCCAATCTATATCATTATTATGAATTATTCCAAAAGAAAACTGCTGCGGGTTTAGAAACGATATTGCTTTGAATAATATTTTTAATACACCGGTTGGTAGCATTTGCCCCCAATAAAGGACATGCATTACATATATATCCTCTGGGGTTGAATTAGAAACAATGCAATTTTTACCTTTAAAAGCTCACATCAGTAGCATTCCAGCACCATTTAGGAATGCATTAATCCCAGCAGTGTGTTCTCTAGCTGTGACGGAAAGCTATATGAGAAAGTCTTCATAAGTAAATGACTGACCATCATCTTTTATCAAGCAAAGTAATATGCCATTATCAAAACATATCTTAATGCACAATGACTTATTTTTAAATGTAATATCTTGGATTGTCCAGATTAACATACTTGTGGTGAGAGAAGTTGTGTGAATACATCATGAACCAGCATAGTAAATGTTGAAATGAAAGTTTGAGAGTTCTTTGTTGGCAACTTGGATGTATTATAATTACATCTCAGCCTCCTAAAGATATGAACACATGGCCAGTTATAAAGTTCTAAATTGGGTTGGGGTCTTTTACAAATAGCTTGATCCATTTGATTTTGAAGGTAGAGTTCAGGGAGGGAAAAGTCCAGGACATTGAGGACCTAAACAACAAAGTTTGTTGATAGTGACACTGTTTACATTGGGTGCTAAAGCAGTATGGATAAGTCTGGAAAGGCCTTCAACTTTGGTTAAGATGAGATGTTTATGATTTAGTTTAAAAACCAAAGCAGTTGTTCTGAGCACACCAGTTGTATCATCACGTTAATATTTCCTGAAAGCAGTGATTCCTAATTCCATCATAGCGGCATAAAGAATATTTATTTAGTTGTAATGTAGTTTTTATTCATTTATGTTTTCTAGCTGCTTCTCATGTTTTCTAGCTGGCCTCCATGATTAGATTGGGTTTCCGCCCAAGGGGAGTTTGTATGAGCTGATGTAGGGTATTGCAGGAAAAAGCGTGGTTTTGTATTTGAATTGAAATTTGAATATGCTGCTCGTTTCTTCCACAGAATATGGAAGATGCCACCATTCTTACAACCATGTTTTGCTGAATATTTTAACCCTTTTGGAGGGGTTGTTCTTATGGAACGTTTTTTCAAGATCCTAAGTCAGTGTTCTAGATCTCCACTGTGTTCAGTTTCCTGTAGTGATTGTGACGTCAGCAGTAGAGTGTTCAGTTAAGAACATTCCAATCACACATTTGTAGCCTCACACCTTAAAGGGGTGAACGACCTTAGAACTGCGCTCAAGTGCGTTGTTGAAACTGGAACGTAGATTTTAGAATTCCAGAAGTGGTTTGTTGAATCACAGAAGTTGTGACGGTCATCTGCAAATTAAAAAAAGTTGTTCCTGTGCTGCGGCTGGTGGAGGGATGAGGGGTTAGCGTGCGGTTTTGAGGTGGGAGGAGTAACCGGTGTGCCCCCTGGCCCCTCTGCAGGTGCCCTGCTTCTACACGGATGCAGAAAGGAGGTCAGTCATCGACGCGGCCCAGATCGCAGGGCTCAACTGCCTGAGGCTCATGAACGAGACCACCGCAGGTACGTCCCGGCTGTGGTTTTGGGGACGGGGGAGGGGGGGGGTGTCTCTGAGATCAACAGATGGGGTGGGGTCAGTGGTATTTCTAGCATTGCTTACGATCAGAAGCTTAGCTACTGAAAGTGGGGGTGGGAGGTGGCGGGTGGGGTTTTTTTTTTTTTTTTTTTTAGCATTGCTTTCGATCAGAAGCTTAGCCCCTGAAAGTGGGGGGGGGGGGGGGGGGGGGGGGGGAGGTATTGGGAGTTGTGATCGTGGACCGGGCTGGGGGGGGTGGTTGTCCTTATTTTTGTTGATTTCACGGGCGCTCCCCATGGCTCCTTTTTTCGAACAGTGCGTCAACTCCTTGGAGATCCTTAAATTTCAAAGGGGGAAAAAAAAAACAGTGTTGATGGTTTAAAGTTCTTGAATATTTTATTGACGGATTTTGGCAGTCATCCTTAAAAGATTCATGAGGACGTGCTTTGTGAAAGCAGTGCTCTAAGGAATGGGTTGTGGATCAGAATCCGCATTCTACCCTGAGTAGTTTGGAATGGAATTAGATTGAAAGGTTGAAAGAGCTGATCCTAGGAATTTAAATTTCACACGTTCATACTGCTCTGTTTATGTAACCTGCAGTGTAGTTTTTGCTGTGAGTCCTTCAATCTGTGGGAATGGGACCTTTTAAAAAAATAAGTAAAAGGTCTTGAATAGGTTGCACAGGTAAGTCTGGGAGCCCTGGAACTGGCTTTTAGCAATGCCAGACCAGTGTAGCAGGGGGAAAAAAAAAAAAAAGAAAGTAAAATGTTGGAGAAGAGAAGATCAAAGAGTTGACTGACTAGTCCACGGAATGCAAATGGCCACTTCTGATGATGGAGGAAGAGAGTGGCTAGCCCTCCGTGGCTAGCGCCCTGTGGCTAGCTCACCGTGGCTAGCCTCTCTGTGGCTAGCTCTCCGTGGCTAGCCCTCCGTGGCTAGCGCCCCCCTGTGGCCAGGCCGTAACGGCGCTCCGTGTGCGTTCGCAGTGGCGCTGGCCTACGGGATTTACAAGCAGGACCTCCCGGCGCCCGAGGAGAAGCCCAGGATCGTGGTGTTTGTGGACGTGGGCCACTCGGCGTACCAGGTGTCCGTCTGCGCCTTCAACAAGGGGAAGCTCAAGGTGAGCGCGCGGCCGCCGGCGGGGAAACCGGGTTTTTACGAGCGCGGGTCGGGTTTTAACACCTCCTTAGCGTTTGCGACGTCCTAGCCGCGGCGTTTGACCCTGAGCTTGGCGGTAAGGACTTTGACGAGCGGCTTTAACGCGTGTCTCCCCCCCGCGTTCGCCTTTTTCAGATCCTGGCCTTGGCGTTCGACCCGGAGCTGGGCGGGAAGGACTTCGACGAGCTGCTGGTGCAGCACTTCTGCGAGGAGTTCCGGCAGAAGTACAAGCTGGACGTGCGGTCCAAGCCCCGGGCGCTGGTGCGCCTGTACCAGGAGTGCGAGAAGCTGAAGAAGCTGATGAGCGCAAACTCCTCCGACCTGCCCCTCAACATCGAGTGCTTCATGAACGACATCGACGTCAGCGGCAAGTTCAACCGGTGAGAGGCCCGGGATCGAAACCCCATTACCTGTGTGTGTTAGTGTGTGTGTGTGTGTGTGCGTGTGTGTGTGTGTGTGTGTGTGTGTTTGTGGGGGGTGAATGGGGGGTTGGTAAGTGAGAGAGGGTGATGCTGTGTGTGTGTGGAGGAGGGTGGTGTTCATGTGTATGAGGGGCGGTGTGGTGGGGTGTATGAGGGGGATACTCCGTGTGTGTGGAGGACGGTGATGTTCGTGTGTATGAGGGGCTGTGTGGTGGGTTGTTTGGTGTGTGTGTGTGTATGAGTGGAGTGAGGTGTTTGTGCTGCAGAGGTGTGGTGTTTATGTGTTTGTGGGGCGCGGCGTGGTAGGTGTTGGTGCGTTTGGTAAGTGAGGGAGGGGGATGCTCTGTGTGTGTGTATGAGGGGCGGTGTGGTGTGGTGGGGTGTTTGGTGTGTGTGTGTGTATGAGTGGAGGGAGGTGTTTGTGCTGCAGAGGTGTGGTGTTTATGTGTTTGTGGGGGGCGGGGGGGGGGTTCAGAGAGAGGGGGCACGCGATGCTGTCATTCATGAAAATGCGGTATGACACAGCGCGAGCGCGCGCTAAAGCCGCTGCTATTAATAACCCATTACCGCCGTGTTCCAGCGGCCTGTTCGAGGAGATGTGCGCCGGGCTCCTGTCCAAAGTGGAGGCGCCCCTGCGCAGCGTCATGGAGCAGACCAGTGAGTGCCGGGCCCCGTGGGACCGTGGGGGGGGGGGGGGGGGCGGGGGGGCGTGGGGGGGGGGGTGAGCGCGCGCTCTCTGACGCCCCCTCTCTCTGCCTCCCGCGCAGAGCTGAGGAAGGAGGACATCTACGCGGTGGAGATCGTGGGCGGGGCCTCCCGGATGCCGGCGGTGAAGGAGCGCGTCAGCAAGTTCTTCGGGAAGGAGCTGAGCACGACCCTGAACGCCGACGAGGCCGTGGCGCGGGGGTGCGCCCTGCAGGTCCGCATTCCTCCGCTTCCTTCCCAACACCCCCCCCCCCCCACCCCCACCCCCCCCCCCCCCGGCCTTGACCTGTTGCAGACCACAGAGCACTCATGATCATTCCCCCCCAAAAAAAGTGTCGTTCTGCGTTTGTTCTGCACTGTACTCCTGTGGTTTCTATGGGAGAATACAGTAATTATTTGAAGAGAACTAAAAGAGTCCCCAGGAGGAAAAGGGCAAGCACAAACTCGGCCGGCGTCGGTTGTATAAGCCTGGCTCCTGATTCTCTGCGCATACCAGGGCACTGTAAATACCTTGGGCGCATTTTTGCCGAGCTCGCTGCGTTTGGGGAGAATCTCGCGGCGGCTGCGCTGCCTGTCTGCGGCGTTTGATCTGTCGCTTCTGTCTCTCTCCGCAGTGCGCCATCCTCTCCCCTGCTTTCAAAGTGAGGGAGTTCTCCATCACCGACACGGTCCCCTACGCCATTTCTCTGAAATGGAACTCTGCCGCGGAAGAAGGGCTGAGGTACGAGACCCTCTGCTCCATAAAAATTTAAAATTAAAAATGGCTCTGAGGTTGCCGCAAGTTTAAATTGCCCATGATTGACACGCTGTTGTGTGCGCGTGTCTGTGTGCATGTGTGTCTGTGTGCGTGTGTGTGTGCGTGTGTGTGTCTGTGCGTGTGTGCGCGCGTCTGTGCGTGCGTGTGTGTGTGTGCGCGCGTCTGTGCGTGCGTGTGTGTGTGTGCGCGTGTCTGTGTGCATGTGTGTCTGTGTGCGTGTGTGTGTCTGTGTGTGTGTGTGCGTGCGCGCGCGCGTTTCTCTCCCTGTTTGCAGCGATTGCGAGGTTTTCCCAAAGAACCACGCAGCGCCGTTCTCCAAAGTGCTGACTTTCTACCGCAAGGAGCCCTTCTCCCTGGAGGCGTACTACAACACTCCCAAAGAGCTCCCGTATCCCGATCCCACAATCGGTACGAACGCGCCCGCAGAAGCACGCTCGCAGAAGCACGCTCACAGAAGCATGCTCGCAGAAGCACGCTCGCAGAAGCATGCTTGCAGAAGCATGCTCGCAGAAGCATGCTCACAGAAGCATGCTTGCAGAAGCATGCTCGCAGAAGCATGCTCGCAGAAGCACGCTCGCAGAAGCACGCTCGCAGAAGCTTGCTCGCAGAAGCATGCTCGCAGGAGCACGCTCCCGGCTTTTTTCTCACTGGCTAGCACAGGGCTGCCCAACCCTCTCTCTGGAGACCTACCATCCCGTAGGTCTTCATTTCAGTCATAATTCAGCACACCTGGCGCTGCTGATTGGCAGCTCAAAAAGATCTCTTTCCGATGAGTTAGGCGTGCTTTGTTGTGGTTGGACAGCCCTGCATTCACTAAATGAATATGCATGAGTATATTCCGGCTGAGGTAGAAGTAAACAGGAAATTATGCAAAAAGCTTTAAGAAATATTTTAATTATGATTTTATTCAATGTGATTGTGGGACATTATCAGAACAGTGGGGTAGCCTGTTGACAATTTCAGTGAGTTTCTTGCTATGAAGAATTTATGGTCGTTTACCAGAGAATTATGGGAAGGATTTAAATCCTGAGCCAGGCTAGTTCCCTTCAGCTGCTACGGTTAAATATAAGTGATCTGAACCAAGCATGTGTGTGTGTGTGTGTGTGTGTGTGTTTTAAAAAATAAATTCTGAGCAGAGGAAAGGAGGTCATATTTTAAGTGTAGACTGCTCACATCGTGGGAGGATTATCTCGATTTTTTTGTACTTTGCTATGCACGTAGGAGCTCAGTCTTATTCAGTGCAGGGCTGTTACCCCCCCCCCCCCCCCCTTCCCCCAATTAATAGAACAGGGGTGCACAACAAGGGCCGATCCGTTTCAGGATTTTGTGCCAACTTCTTAATTATTCAAGTAGCTCGATCAGATCTTGATCTGAAAATTACATAAGCACCAATTACAGCTGCACACTGCAAGCGCATCCTAAAGAGTTAACCAGCCTAGTTTATAGAGCTGTCAAAAAACTAAAACTAAGGTAATTGGTTGGAACAAAAACCAGCAAGCACACCGGCCCCCCAGGACCGGAGGTGTGCACCCCTGACATAGGAGCTCAGTCTTATTCAGTGCAGGGCTTTTACCCCCCCCCCCCCCCCCATTCATGTAATGGTCAGTTAGCATCAGAAAGGGGGGGGGGGGGGGGACCTTTGCCAAATTCGATGAGATTTAGCCGGGGGTGTTAAACTCTTGACCTTCCGGTGCTGGAAGAGAACCTGAAACAGCTGTGGGCCCCCCCCCCTAGGGAGGGAGTGAGCAGGAGAGAGAGTGAGAGAGAGAGAGAGAGAGAGAGTGAGTGATTGAGCGAGCGAGCGAGCGGACGGAGGAGCATCGCGCTAACGCTGTTTTTGTGTTGTCTTGTGGCGGTCAGGCCAGTTCATGATCCAGAAGGTGGTGCCCCAGGCCTCGGGCGAGAGCTCCAAGGTCAAGGTGAAGGTCAGGGTGAACATCCACGGGATATTCAGCGTCTCCAGCGCCTCCCTCGTGGAGGTGCAGAAATCCGCCGAGGGGGAGGAGCCCATGGAGACCGAAACAGCCACGAAGGAGGACGAGGTACCGTCCGTCCGTCCCCCCCCCCCCCCCCCACACACACACGCCGCCCCCCCACCCCGCCCCGCTTTGTTCCGGAGCCTTCCACGGCCTCCCGCGAAGCTCGGTTAGCGCGTGTCTGAAGCGAAGCCTGCGGTTTAGCAGGGAGGACTAGGAGCGGTCGGTCGCGGTTTTGAAGAAGCCAGACCTGCGTGTCTGAACACAGAGCAGTGCACTGAGCACAGGGAGGGTGCGGTGGCGCTCTGTCCTGCTCTCCAATTGGCTGCCTGTGCGCATATACCCTCCGCTGAATGAACCAGGGTGTGTCGGTCTGCGCAGCGAATAATCTCTCTCACAGACGCTTTCTAGCCTGCAGGTGCTCTTGGCTTGTGTCCTTGGACCAGACTTTGTCATTGAGGGGGGGGGGGGAGAGGGATGGCTGGTTTTTTTTTAATTTATTTATCCCCCCCCCCCCCTTCCCTTTTCTTTTTGAAGAACAAAATGCAGGTTGACCAGGAGGAACAGAAGAATCAAGGCGATAGCCCAAAAGAGAACGAAGACAAGAAGTCAGAGACTGAGGAAATGGAGGTTGGAGAATATTCCCCCTCCCCTTTTCCTTGTGGATAATTGGTGTGATCCATTTTGTGAAATCCTGTGGAGTGGCATTAGTTTTATTTAAGCTCCTGTCATGCTCACTCGTGTGTGCATAAAAATGTCCAAGCTTACAGAGTGAATTAAGGAGCAGGTGTGTTCTGTTGTATCTCTCAACGCAGAACTGATGCTGACCATGTACTGTGTACCTGTTTATAAATTCCAGACTACAACAGAAGAGGGAAAGCAGGAGAAGAAGACTGACCAGCCTCCACAAGCTAAGAAACCCAAAGTCAAAACAAAGACCATCGACCTGCCCATAGAGAACTCACTGCACTGGCAGCTAGCCAACGACATGCTCAACCTCTTTGTTGAGAACGAGGTAAAGTATCACGTAGCAACAAGAAGCCCTTGAGCGATGGGCTTTTGTAGATGCATCTTTGTTGCTCCTGCCCACCCCCCTCCATTTTCTCACTGGTGTCATTAGATGTATTTATAAATTGCTATTTTGGACTATGCAGTGCATATCCTACACTAGCATACAAAACATGCTGTTCTGTCCTAATATTAATATTGCTTTGGGTCTGAGCGAAATTGCACTCTGGATTCCACTGAAAAATGAATTTTTAAACCATTATCAAAAAAAAAGTGCTTGGGGGAGGATGTAACCCAAATAAACAGTAAATTAAAAGGACTTGCGTAGATTGAAAATGTTTTTTTTAATTGTTAACTGTTTTTTTTTTTTTCCCCCCCCCTCCATTTTGGCTCAGGGCAAGATGATCATGCAGGACAAGCTGGAGAAGGAGCGCAACGACGCCAAGAACTGCGTGGAGGAGTACGTGTACGAGATGAGGGACAAGCTGCACGGGGTCCTGGAGAAGTTTGTCAGTGAAGCTGTGAGTGTTTACACCCCCCCCCCCCCCCCCCCCCCCACTCACTGCCTCACCCCATCCCTAACCAGTCTGGTCTTCAGTGACCTACCTTTGCAGTACATGCTCTTTACAGCTCTAATGAGAATAAAGCAACCTAAAAATAACCCCCCCCCCCTCCAAATGAAGAAAAAAAAGGAGGCTCCTACTGTTATGTCATTAGTATAGTGAAGTGTAGTGGGGTGATAGTGTAGTATAATGGATAGGGATGGGCGTATAACCTAAAGGTTGCAGGTTCGATTCCCAGACACGCTGCTCTTGTACCCTTGAGCGAGGTGCTTGACCTGAATCTCTGAAGTAAATATCCAGCTGCGTAGATGGATGCTGTGTAATAGTTGTGCACGTCGTGTCTCGAAAATGGCTGTGATATAATGGTGACCACAAAACCTTTTGCGTTTACGTAGGTAGCATAGCTTACTGTTAAAACCCTCACAGGCTTGACGGTCGGTTGGTTGAGTTGGTTCTGACCACCATGACCAGTTCATCAACGGTGGCGTGAGATCTTTCTTAACCGATTGTTCTTGTCATTTTTAAACCCTCCGCCACGTAGGACCGTGACACTTTTTCGCTAAAACTCGAGGACACCGAGAACTGGCTGTACGAAGACGGAGAGGACCAGCAGAAGCAGGTGTACATCGACAAGCTGGCCGAGCTGAAGGTAGCGTCGTCGTCTCCCTGCTATGCTGTTATGTGTAAATAAGCGAGTACCCTTGGTTACAAAATAAATACGCTCGAGGGGGGGGGGGGCGGGCGGATCGAGTGAAATGTTCCGTCGTTCTGCAGAAACTTGGCCAGCCCATCCAGGACAGATTCATGGAAGCAGAAGAGAGACCGAAGGCATTTGAGGAACTCGGCAAACAGATCCAGCAGTACATGAAGATCGTTGAAGCCTTCAAGACAAAGGTATGAATGCGCCGTCACTGCCGTCATAGAAATGACCCCACGGTGTAAGAAAACCGTGAACTCTGATTCGCTATCGGCTTCTTGGTAACTTTTTGTCGTCGTCGTTGTTGTTTGTGAAATGGCAGGATGAGTTGTATGAGCACTTGGATGAGGCTGAAGTCACTAAAGTGGACAAGACGGTTAACGACGCCATGATCTGGATGAACAGCAAAATGAACCAGCAGAGCAAGCAGGATGCCACTGCTGAACCCGTGGTCAAGGTCCGAGAGATTAGAGCCAAAACGAAGGTATGGTTCTCGACCCCCCCGGTGTCTGATGTAGGGGGCCAGTCCCGTTGTGCAACTGTCCATTAACCCTTTATGGTGTGAGGTCACGAACATGTGATTAGAACATTCTTAGCTGAACATTCTAATGATGATGTCACAATCACTGCTGGTAATTGAGAGCGATGGAGTTCTAGAACACTGACTTGGAATTTAGAACAAAACAACCTGGACAATTAGACTGTTATCATCTTGGAAAGTGGGGGGGGGTTACAAAATATGACATCACTCAGTTCTGTCACCTGCTATAATGGTGTACACCCTTCATTTCCATTACCCCCCCCCCCCCTTCACACAGGAGCTGTTTTCCGCCTGCAACCCCACCGTGACGAAACCCAAGCCCAAGGTGGAGCTGCCCAAGGACGAGAAGTCCGGGGAGCAGAACGGGCCGGTAAATGGACAGGAGAACGCGGAGGCCCAGCCGGCCAGCCCCGAAAAAGGGTCCGCGGCGGGGGGTGCCGGCCAGCCCGCCCCCGAATCCACGGAAGGCAAGCTGCCGGAGATGGACATTGACTAACCCCCCTTCCCCCCCACCCTCCTCCAACTCCCTGCTCGCCACGGGTTCCATAAGGTGCCCGAAATATTAGCCCCTTTGACCATTATTTGATGTTATTTAGGCAGTCTGATTCTTTCCAGTAATACTCTCAATCTGCCATCATGGCATGTTCCTCTTTTTTATTTTTATTTTTTTCTTTTGTTTTTTTTTTTTTTTTTTTTTTTTTTGGTTTCGTTTAAAAAAATGTTATTTTATTTAATTTTTTTTTGTTTTTGTTTTGGAAAATAAATTTACTGCATATCAATCAGCCTGTTGTGTGACATCAAGATGTGAGTGCAGGGTGGATCCTGCTCTCTCCTGTGTCGTTGGAACGTCCGGTTTCATAAAGTTGTTTTTTTCAACATCTCATCGCCTCAGCTCTTATTGCCGCTGTTTGAGAATGTCAGCTCCAGAAGTAATGAGTAAATTAGAAAATAGAGTAAATTATATGTTCAGGTTTATGTGTTTATTCCCCCTCCACCCCCTCCCCCCCTTAAAAGGCACCTAGGGTGGTTCTGTCAGGAAACCTGGTTTTAAAGTGTTTGGATGGGTTTGGAAATCTACATGTTAAGGGGCTGGTGATTCGATCTAATCCAAACACTTTCCCTGGTTTTTTCAATTTCCAAATCCATGGTGACTTTTTGTCCAGCAACCTTAAATGAATGTCTGCCTCCAATTAGATACATGTTAATAGATAATCGCAAGGTTAAATTGTCGGAGAGAAGCCCTATGTGTCCTTTAAGGTCATGGAAATGTTGGATTGATGTTTGTAGCACTGCAACTTAAAAAAAAAAAAAAACGTAAAATAAAAAAATTCAATGTTAATACTGTATGGGAAATGAGCGCAAGATGGCAGAAATACTACGCTAGCAGCTGTTCATGGAATGTTGAATCTGAAAAATTGTTACTGTAAGACAGTATTTTTTCAATGTTTGAAGGCAATTTCCGGTTGAGCGTATGACCTTGGTTTAATAGAACGGTGAATGGTAGCATAAGATACGGTGTTTCCCCCCTCTCCCATTCACCTTAACTAGGTATCTCTACAAATGTGGGAGGGGTTAAGGCACATGTGTAAGACTACTAAGATCTGTCAGTAAAGGTAGAAAGAAAAAAAGCAAGTAAATTTTTTTTTTTGACTCTGACTGTGGTGATGGGATTCCTTTCTGTAGATCTGTGTGTTGTTTCCCGAACAAAAAGCATTTCAACTGAACTATAAAAAAGCGAAACCTGAAGTTTGTCTGTCTGTTTTTGACCAGGTTTTTTCAATACCATGATTGTGACCAGCCGTTCAGAGGTATAGGTACCTCTCTTTGAAAGGCCCAGCACAGGAAACTAGCAGCTGGAAAATTTGGCCGACTGCTCAAATATTGGGACAAATTAACAGGTCAAATTGTTTGACTCATTGCTTTTTTAAATTTTATTTGTTTATTTATTGTTATATGGTCCTTCAATGGTTCACAAAAATGTAATTACTGCTGACTCCCTATCTTCTGTGACATTAGAATTTTTTGATATTGATACAAATGTTTATACCCAGAACTAGAGTGAGGAAATGCTTAAATGGCTGCAACACCTTACAAGCTTCGTGTCCCAGTACTCAAGTTCAAAATGAAGATAATCCCCCTGTACAAAACCTTGGTACCAGGGGAGAAAAGTCCAGCTGTCAGAAAATGAAAGTCCTAACGTGTTTCTTCCACCCATGAACTCAGCCATCTGATTTCACGGATTCTACCTCCTCGCTGAAGGATTGTGCTAATTAGCAAATCCAGGTGACTGGAACGAAATACTGGGGAGTGCTTTTACTTTCTGAACCTGGATTTCTCCACCTCTGATTGGTTCCCCACTCTACTTGCCATTTGATTGGCTCAGAGAGGCTTTTCAAGTCTCATGTGCTGTCCTTGTCCCAAACCGCCTCTTGTCCTTGTCGAAAACTGTCCTTCTTCCCAATACTTCAAGGCAGGTTTTTCCTCTTGTTCTGGAAAACCAAGAATTTTTTCATTTTAAAATCTGTAGCTGTTGAATGAGGTGTGCATTGTTAAGGGTAAAGCCACACATCTTCCGACAAGAAGCAAGTTTTTAATCGCCTCCATTTTCAACGAGAGCTGAGTCTTTGTGTCCGCAAGGCATGCTGGGATAGCTGGCGATGTGAGGCAAGCCTGTGGAGTCATCGGAGAGATAAGGAAGATGGTGCAATAACCAGTCAGATTAAAGATCCGATGTGTAAACTCTCAGGTTTCATTTCCCCATTCCAACTTCTGTCCCCATTCCACCTTTACCCTTTGGGTTGCAGTAGAAACCTACAGGATGGTAGATCTTCAGAAACAGGGTTGAGCAGCCCTGGTAAAACACGGATAGTCCCGCTTTCCTGTATTTTTCTTCTTTTTTAATTTTGTGGGCGAAGGGGGCATCTGGACTAAATTCAATAAAACTTTCAAACTGCATATTACCAATAACAAAAAAGTAGGGACCGAAATGGTAAAATTGCAGGTATGCTGGTTTGGCTGGCTTCCTGCATTAAATCCTACTATTTGTCAGAAAGGACAAATTAAAGCATATTTCTGAAAGGAAACGGAATCATAAGGATTTCCAAAGGGAAGATCATTCTGGACACTTTGAGGAAGCTATACATCGTTTGGTCTCAATCAGGGCTGAAGCTATACACATTCAGACTTTGTGAAATTGTATGGCATGAGTGTGCCTTGTTCGGAATTGTAGGAAATGTTTTAGAGTAGGATTGCATTTGGATTCAGGGAAGATCACAAAGTATCATATCTGAGAAAGTTTCTGTGGGAGTGCTAGGTGTCTCTTTAGGATCAGTCTGCTCAATCTGGTTTACGTTAATTACCTTTGAAAATGACATTAGTAACAATACATTTGCACATTACAGAACCTGGACGTTTAGCAGTTCAGTAGCTACTAAAATACCCGAACATTAATCCAGAACTGGACAGATATTCTGACCTGGCAAATGCAATTTTTCATTGCTAAATATAACATTCTACATGTGGGAAATAATAGTTTTAAGCATTATGCATTAGTAGTAAAAAGGCCAACAGGATTCTGAAACAACCCCCCCCATACCTAGTAATGTTGCATTATGCTACTGTCAGGAAATGTATTGCAAAAACTGCTTTTGGTAGCCAATTATGAACAAATCAGCAAATGGTTAAATGATTAAAACGAAATTATAAATCATTAAAACAAATACAGATGAAATCTGATGACGCCTGAGAACGCAACGGGTCAACTGCGGGAAGTACATGCGACCGCAGCTGTTCTTTACGGTGCTTTCCAGTAGAGGGGTGTCTGTTGTTTTCCGTTCAGTTTTAGTGCGCTCCTCAGCCGGCTAGCCTAGTAGCCTATCCCCTGTCATCGCAGCCGTCTTCCTGTGGGTGCGGAGGAGCAAGGTATTGGTGGGCCATCTGCTAACTTAATGTCACACTTCTCAAAATCATTAACGTTATCTATGTCTCATATTTTTGTGAATCGTATAGGCCAAAACGTAAACAACAACACTCGCTCTACGGTTGTGTGTACTTTTTTGTATCCTTAAGACTTAATTATAAAACGCCCGGGCCTAACCAACTTGGTAGCTAGCCTGCTAGGGGAGATACCATGGAAATAATAACATGCTGTCAAACTAGCATTTGGCAGATAGCTATCACTTTTAGAAAAGGCTCATGTAACTTGCGAGTCCCTCTTTCACACGAATCTGATTCGCTTACTGTCCAGTTAGTAAATGTTAGCTAGTATAGTAGAATGCTAAGTTTGAAATAGTGGCATAACGTAAGTGATGTTTTGTAATGACTATTTTTAGATAGCTAGGTAGCTAACTTATCTAGACAACGTTGTTGTTTGTGCATTTATCTGCATTTTGCCAATTTAGGAAGATAAATACGCATGTAGTTGGAATAGCAGGTGGCTATACAGAGCATTTGAAACGAGCAAACGTTTTGCTTTGTAAAACTAAAAACTAATCATCTACCACATTCAGAGATTGGTTACATTGTAACTGACATCAAAGTACTTCTCGCCGAGTTACGTCATGGTGTGGACCAGATCAGAGCTGATTTTGTACAGGATTAAATTTTGAAATATTCTCAGAGTAATAACCGTGTTTAATTGGCGAATAGTGACCCATCTTATCTTGACTCAAAGTACGACATTGGTGTCAGTAATCGATTGCTACACGTCCACTGATCTGTGCGACTGTGTTATTTTTCAGGAATGCTAATCAATGTCGCAGGATCAGGAAGAACAGGAAGATGAGTTGCTGGCTCTAGCGAGCATTTACGATGAGGAGGAGTTCCGCCGGGCCGAGTCTGCTCAGGGAGGTGAAATCCAAATCTGCCTGGAGCTGCCTCAGGATTTTAAAATCGTCGTAAAAGGTGGGCGTTTTCTGATTTAAATATTTGTAGCGTTACCTGCTTATGTAAGTGCATATGCGTTTCTGCAAAATTAGCAATTTCTCCATGTTTTTTTCCCCTCCTCGTTTTTGACAGGGGATAAACAAACTGAACATGACGTGTCTTTTCTACCTCCGCTGGTTTTGAACTTCGAACTCCCGCCGGACTACCCATCGACCTCTCCGCCCGAGTACACACTCAGCTCCAAGTGGCTCTCCAGGGCGCAGGTAAGACAGACCAGCAGGTGTGATGGACATGACATTACCGGTGAACTTTGCGCCATTCCAGGTTTAACTAGGAAAAGGTGCGCATCTTGAGTGGTAGCCATCTAAGTCGGTACAACCTACTTCCTGTAGTGGGATTAATGAATTAGCCGGATAAGTTAGTTAGCGAATATTTGTGGAAGAATGGTGGGAGGCCAGGGGTTACTTTCCACGTCTGCCAAGATAACTTACCTCGTTGACAACCCCCCACTCTCCGCAGTGTTGAGCCTCTTTGTCCTAAATTGTTGTTGTATGACAGGGCAGTGTTGTGCAATATAGAAGGCTTCAAATAAACTTACACAGACTAGCCAGCATGGTTGTTCTGCATGTGTTTTCTAAAACCTACATATGGTAACCGATTTGTGAATGTCTTGCGCTGTATTTTCAGAAAACATGCATAATTTGCATCAGAAAACATATGAATTAGGATGTATGTTGCACGCCTTAAAGTGTTAGTTAATTTACATAATTTGCATGAAAAAGCATAGCTGTTATTGTAGCCCCGCCTACTTTCTAAAGGCAAATGACTAGAAAAACTAGTTTGAAGATGGCACTTTAAGGGTGATGCCACCATTTTACAGTGTCTTTGAACAATTTTAAGCTTCCAGAACTAGCCTGAGGCAAGCCAATGGAAGTTTGTCCTTCAGATCTTTTTTGTAATTGTTTTTGAGATCTCATTAGAACTTTTCTCTTATGTCTGCTTTTCAGATGATAGGCCTACATCTCACTTCCGAATGACCTGCTATCTTTGGCCCCCTTTGAGAAAACTACGTTCTGCTCGTATTTGTACCAAACTCTGTTGTGACTTTCCTTTGTCTAAATTTCAAATGTATTTCCATTTTTTATTAATGGAATTTGTGAGTTGTTTCCTTTTAATGCTCACCTTTTTGTACCAAGGTGATTGACAGAAGGCCCTCAACAATGAGTACCTGCTGATTCTGTCGGTTATAATCCTTTGAAAAGCACGTTTTTTGAAAAGAAATTCTAGAACTTCATCGCTCTCAGTTACCAGTAGTGATTGTTACATCAGCATTTGACCGTTCAGTTAATGTAACAAAGAGATTTGCCTGAGTCTGAGGTGGAATTTTATCCTGGTCATCTCACTCGTCCATTAATTTTTAAGGCAAACACGTTACCAGTCAGCTAAAGGCTAAATCACCCCTAGCCAAGGGCAGTGTTGTTGTTATTTTTGAATCTGAGGGTTGCGTTGCCAGAGAGTGTTGTCATGGTAACCTGCTACGAGACGTTCCCTTTACTGCTGTGCTTCGCCGGCGAACTAGCCTAGCTACACCTGCTACACTAAGAACAGTCCATCCAATCACATATTTCCGATCTCGCACCCTTAGAGGGTTAAGCTTATTCAGTTGCATAGGTAATGGAGGCTTCTGTCCGAGATTCTGCTCTACCTGGAACGGCTCAAACTGCTATGCGTTCGGGACTGCTATTTTCAACCCTGTTGCTGACTTCCTGAGAACCGCTCGGTGCAAGATTGCGAGCCACCCTTGTACGGTGAAGGCACACGCCAGCTGGTGGTGTGGTGTCATTCAGCAGGTGTCAGTTTCCTGCCCAATGTGTGTGCGATTCCCAGATCTCTTGCGTGGGAGCCTGATAGCGGTGTTTCTGTATGTAGAGCAGGGTTCTACAGTGCTCCCGTTTTAGGAACGTTTGGTCTTGAACGCTGATGTGTGCTGACCGAAAAAAATAATTTAGGAGCACGTCGTTCTAATTGGGATGCATTAGTGGTGCTCCTAAAATTTTTCACCTTAGGAACACATGCTCCTTGGGGAAAACAATGTTAGTGTAGAGCTCTGTAGAGAGCTCCTGGTAGGCCTACCCTGAGTGAGCCTGGGTTCCTGTGAAGACTGTATTTACTATTACACCAAGGCTGGCCAGTGGAGGATGGGTTCCTCTCTGTTGCCGGACCCCTCCTGAGATTTACTTCCTGAGATTTGAGTGTTTTTCTTCTCATTAAGGAGCTTGTTTTTTGGGGAGGCTTCAGGCTTGGTGTTTGCCCAATTTTCCATTTCTTTGTTTTCTCTCTGTGAAGCATCTCTGAGACCGTGTCTCCGTAAAAAGCCCTATACCATGGATACTCAAATCCGGACCTTGAATTCAAATCCGGCCCAGGTTTTCTTTTCCCCCAGGTAATTAACTGAACAATTAGTGCTACTGATTGGCCAGGTGTCTTCACACAGGACTCCCAGGTAAAGGGAGGGTGGAAAACCAGCAGTTCTTGGACCTTGAGGGCTGTGATTTGAGAGACAGGGCCCTGTACGAGTAAAATATAAAGTCAACGATTTGCCGTCCGTGTCTTGCAGCTGAGCGCCCTGTGCCGGCGGCTGGACGAGCTCTGGCAGGAGAGCCAGGGCAGTGTGGTCCTCTTCTCCTGGATCCAGTTCCTCAAGGAGGACGTCCTGGGCTTCCTGTGCATCGCGTCCCCGCTGGAGATCGCCGGCCCCGCCAAGGCCCTCCCGGAGCGGAAGCGGAACGAGGCCGACGCGAAGCCGGGGGGGGCGCCGGCGCCAGTGCCGGTGCCCGTGCCGGGGGGGGCGCCCGCCGCGGGGCACGGCGGGACGGAGCCGCCGCTGGACCCCCGGGCGGTGGCGGAGGTGGACCCGCGCGCCAACGTCCTGCCGCAGCTGCTGGACTTCGACGAGGCCCAGCGGCAGAAGGCCTTCGACGGGAAGGTGTTCTGCTGCGGCATCTGCTTCTCGGAGAAGCTGGGCTCCGGCTGCCTGCTCTTCCAGGACTGCCGGCACGTGTACTGCCGCGCCTGCCTGGGCGAGTACTTCCAGATCCAGATACGCGACGGCAACGTCCAGTGCCTTAACTGCCCCCAGCCCAAGTGCACCTCCGTGGCCACGCCCGCACAGGTACGCCTGCACAGGTACACCCGCACAGGTACACCCACACAGGTACACCAGCACAGGTACGCCCTCACAGGTACCCCCACACAGGTACACCAGCACAGGTGCACCCACACAGGTACACCAGCACAGGTACCCCCACACAGGTACACCAGCACAGGTGCACCCACACAGGTACACCAGCACAGGTACCCCCACACAGGTACACCCACACAGGTACACCAGCACAGGTGCACTCACACAGGTACACCAGCACAGGTACGCCCTCACAGGTACACCCACATTACATTACATTACAGGCATGTAGCAGACGCTCTTATCCAGAGCGACTTACACAACTTTTACATAGTATTTACACTGCATCCATTTGTACAGCTGAATATATACTGATATATACCGGCCCTTTTCGGATAAAAATGGACACCCCAGGTCCACTCTGACCTGTTGACATGCTCATGAATGAGTATTAATGTGTTTTTTTGGGGGGTTTTTTTTGGTTTGTGATCCAGGTGAAGCTCCTGGTCGGGGAGGAGCTGTTTGCCCGGTACGACCGCCTCCTGCTCCAGTCGAGTCTGGACCTCATGGCGGACGTGGTGTACTGCCCGCGTCAGATGTGCTGCACGGCTGTGATGGTGGAGCCGGACACCACCATGGGGATCTGCTCGTCCTGCCAGTACGCCTTCTGCACCCTCTGCAAGCGCGGCTACCACGGGCTGTCCCACTGTAGGGCCACTGCAGGTACCGGGGTCAAACGAGACAACCCTAATCCTAACCCTAACCTAATCCTAACCCTAACCTAATCCTAACCCTAACCCTAATCCTAATCCTAACCCTGACCCTCTGCAGTGTGGTTTCCATGGCCTGTCCCACTGTAGGGCCACTGCAGGTAAAAGGGGTCAAAGAGAGTGAGCACACCCTTAACCAACCCTACCCCTAACCCTAAATCTAGCCCTCTGCAAGTACGGCTACCATGGCCTGTCCCACTGTAGGGCCACTGCAGGTAACTGGGTCGAATGTTTCTACACATTTGGGGCACCCATGGGGGGACAACTGGGATACTTTGCCCCAGACCTGGGGGCCTGAGGGAGGCCCAGGCTACAGGGTATAATTATTTTTAAGGTGCTACAAAATATATTGGGGGAAGGGGGGGGGGGGCTGGCTTCCCTATATATTTTGTCCCATGCTCCAGAATACGTAGCTGTGGCCATACTTGCACTCGTCTGATGAAGTTACATGTATATAATTATCCTGTAAGGTCAGGTCACCTGCTGATTCCCTCACTTTAATGCAGTAAACATTTCCCTGTCGGGACTTTGCTTGTGAGTCTGGCGGCAGAGCTCCCCCGGGTGGCTCAGATTAATCTGAGGTTTTGCACTGAGACTTCGCGTGGAGGAGGGATATTTGGCGTGTGTGTGAGACTTGGGTCACAAATCCTTTTTGAGACACTTGCAGTGAAAGTTCATTTTCTGATTTTTTTTGGCCACGTGGCTGACTCTGTTAAGTAGGTCATGAAATGTTTTCTTTTTTTCAAAATTCTAAGTCAGTGTTCTAGAACTCCACTGCTTTCAGTTACCAGTAGTGATTGTGACATCAGCATTAGAATGCTCGGTTAAGAACATTCTAATCACATATTTGTGATGTCACACCGGCACACAAGTTTTGTACCCGTTTACATCCATAAGCTGAACTGATTATATATAAAACTGATTACACGTTCTCACAGCCATCACAGACTGGATTCATTTGAAACACCTGATCAGGATGGAGATTAGAACTGGCAGTGTTGTAATTGACTGGGGCAGGTGGACATTTTCCCTGACTGGGATGGGCTTTTCTGTCTGCCACCCCCCCCCCCCCCCCCCCAAATGCAGATGAGCTCCGAAGCTTGCGGGACGAGTACGTGTCGGCCAGTGAGGAGACAAAGAAGTTTTTGGAACAGCGTTTCGGAAAGAGGGTGATCCAGAAGGCGGTGGAGGAATCCTTCAGCAGGGAGTGGCTGGATCAGAACTGCAAGGGTTGCCCACGCTGTGGCACCAACATACAGGTGCTGTACCTGCTACACCTACCCTATGGGCTCGCACTCTCACCCCTAAGGGTTTCGGATTGACTCCTTGGCCGTGTCCAAAATGGCTTACTTGCCTACTATCAAGTATATAAGTTGAGTACACTGGACGAGAAAGTTGTTTAGTATGTAAATGTAGTGTACTTAAAATCCACAAATGATGTACTTACTTTCGAGGGTTTTAAATACACTACATATAGAGAAAATTTTGCCTACTTAACAATTTTCTCATCCAGTGTACTGAACAAGCATACTCAATAGTATGGAAGGGCGCTGATTTTGGACACTGCCCCAATCTCGTTTTCTCTTTAACATCTGGCCAGTGTAACACGTGTTCCTGCTTATTTCCTTACAGAAGGTAGACGGCTGTAACAAAATGACGTGCACGTCCTGCAAACAGTACTTCTGCTGGCTGTGTCTGAGCCTGCTAACCCGAGTGAACCCCTACAGCCACTTCAACAACTCCTCGTCTCCCTGCTACAACCAGTGAGTCGCCCCTGCCTCCTCACTGCAGCTCTCAGCTTAGGTTGCGCTTGTGACAGCCATTTTGTGTGTATGGGTGGCTGTGTTTCCTTCCTGATTATGAGGTGGAGGTTTCAAGTTAGGGTGCGTGTGCAGTGCAAGCACTGTTTTGTTAATTTTTTTTTTAATGTAAGGATGGGTTTTTGGGGAAGAGAAATAAAGTTTAATGCTCAGAAGGGCTGTTGTGAAACACTTTTTGCGTATGGGCGAGGTTACTTTTTGGGTCATGAGATAAGAGAGATCAACAAGATAGGCTGCACTTGCACATGCAAGCACTGTTATAGCGGTCGAATAGGACGGCTTTTGGGGGAGGACGAAGAATGATTAATGGTCAGAAAAGGTGATGTAAAATGCATTCTGTGTGTATGTGTTTGTGTGTCATCTTAGGCTGTTCCAGGGAGTGGATGTTGAAGACGACGATGAGATCTTCTGGAGTGATGAAGATGATTAATCGGACGTACGCCCGATGATCTCCTCGCGATCTCGCTCTCAGCACCTTATTTCACACGACCCACACAATCTTCCAATGAATTTGAATTTTGAATGAGTTATAATCCGCAGTGGTACTGTACCAAAAAAAAAAAAAAAAAAAAAAAAAAAAAAACAGAAAAGGCCAAACACAAACACTTGCTAAAGGTTTGACTGTAGTCCTTCAGCATTCGTCAGTAGTGTTTTTATCAGATTAATGTTTATTTTGAAGAAAGACGAATGATGGATTGGACCATGTCGTGTATGGAAGCCCTCTGAGTATGATATTTCTCTTCCCAGAGGACTTTTAAAGTCTTGTAATGTTCAGGGTTCAAGGGGTGTTCACTTTCCCCCGGATACTGTTTTTGGCCATGCCAAGTGTTCAGTCAGGCTAGGTTTTAAGGAGAGGCCTGTCCCGTTCTTTGCACACAGAGGTCTGGAAGTTTCACAGACCTGTTTTCTGTGGCCATGGAAACGGTGCTGTGGATTACGGATTAGATTAGCAGTGAAGGGCTCTTGTTATCCTGGATCTTGTGAAAACAGCCTGTTTAGTGGAGAAATGTTGTGTTTTTTTTTTTTTTTTTACATTCTCAAAAAAAGGACACTATTTGCTCACTATTACCTTTCAAAACTGACAGAATTCACAGGAAGGTTGCCGTACGTCGTTTTTCTTGATGTACTCTCGAATACGATGCGTAATAGTATGCTCCACAATGGTCCTGAAACTGACATTTAATCATGGCGTATGGAAAGTGTAAATAAAGCTTTTCCAAAATGCTACATGTTTGATCGCCATCAAACGCCAACGGAATGTTTTTAGTTTAGAATCCATACGTCCTCTGTTATGTATGATTTGCAAAACTGTCAGTGAAGAACTGTTAGGAATGTTTATCGTGCGTTACCAAAAATAAATTGGCAACTGACGCCGGAAAAGGATTGCTTGTTTATGTGGTTTTATTTTTTATGAGTACATGATGCAGTATACGTGATAAAAAAAAAGACTATAGCCTCGGAAGTCAGGTCTTTCTGCAATTCTGTTGGTGATTTCCCAGCGACATGTAATCTTCCTACCTTGAATTGAGTGGATAGAGCCTGGAAATTGAGTATAAAATGTCAATGGTAGTCTCAAGCTTGCAGCTCAGATTTAGCAAAGTCACTCTTTGACTTACCACTGCAGATTTCTAGAGCTCCAACAGACTTAACATTTCTTAACGTTTAATACCAACCTAATGTAAATGGAGAAACAGGGCAGCCCACACCCTGACTAAGAATGCCGTCAGTCCACTTAGTGGTTGAGGACCGTGGCCGAGGCTGGATAGTTTTAAATAAGGACCTAACAACGGGACTTTGGTGGGCTGGATCTCACCGAGATCGTGAGGATTTTGAGCGGTTTTGCTGGAAAATGACACATTTTGCCCGAGAGAAACCACTCACAAATCAGCCTGTCAATAGGGGGTTTAAAAATGCAACGGAAAAAAAAGTGCTAAGAAGGTAGCTTCATTGTATTGGGCGAACAGAGATTTTTGCCCTTTACGTCGTGGATGACGTGAACCCCCTGCCCTCTAGGGTCGGGGTCAGGACGGCAGAATGGGTATGGTTCATTCAGGCCTGGTTAACGCACTGATTGATTTTGCTATGTTTTGCAACGTCAAGTAATTAAATAAAAACAACAACAAAAAAAAAAACAACTACTGCAGGGAGTTAAAGGACGTTTTCAGTGTCGTCCCCCTGTTTCCGTTCAGTTTTTTTTGTTTTTTTTTCAGAGTCTGAACAAGCCTATTTCAGGCACTGGCTGCTCAAATGGGTGCTGATTTCCTGTAGCACCTGTGTGATTCGTGCATGTCTGTGGGGAGCGTTACACCAGAGACCATGTTTTAAATATGTCAGTGGGGGTGGGGGGGGGGGGGGGGGGGGGAGAGCCTGCTTACTGTATCTACCAAGCTGGCTGTTACTATAGTGACGGAAGAGCGGCTGATCAACCACTGCTGGCTAGCTGTGGGTTGAAATTGTGGGTGGGATGTGGGTGCTGTGCTGAAGGTTCAGCTTCTCCTGATTTCATTCAATAAAAAACCCTGCTATTGCCAGAGGTTTTTTTTTTTTTTAATTTTTGTGATCTTCATGTCGCCATGAATGGCTTTTTAATGACTAGGCCCGCTCCGCACTTGCACTCCCTAGAGCGGGCTGTCGGGGGCGATGCCGGGGGGTGGGGGGAGATACGGGGGCTGGGCTGGGGAGGCAGAGCGGAGACAGAGACGAACAATGCCGTGCCAGGGAAACAAAGACCGAGTCCGTGTTGTAGCGAGAGGTTTAAAAAGCACTACACGCAGTTTAATCCCTTTGGCCAGAGTTGCTGACATGGGACAACCCTTTAAAAATGGTTTCTGTTCGGCCTCGTGGCGTAGGAGCACCCCCCGTGTCTTTTTCAGTTACTACGCGAATAACGGTGCGCGTTTCAAACTGGCCGGTTTTCACTCACAGACAGCTCCGGGATCGCGTTCGACTGCAGCTCTGAACTGACGGAAAAATCGGCTAAGAAAAAAACAACGAAAAAAACGGCAAAAGAAGAGCAAAAGGTCAGTGTGAAGCTGGTATAGTTAGTATAAACAGACATAAAATTCTAATTTTATAATTAACTATAGATTTATGGTGGGTACTTTGGATTTATCTATATTACCTTTTTTTTTTTTTACAGCCTTTTTATTTCTCTAAGAGGTTTTTTGCCATAGTAAACAAAACAGGTTAACATAACAGTTCAGTCACCTGTTTTTATACAGAATATCTTTTTCAAAGGCAGTACACACAATTGCTTTTTTTTCTTTGTTCGGTGTATTGCAGAAAGAACATGTTTTAATAAAAGTAATGTTTGACCTCGAGATAAACTTTGTTCTTATTTGTAATACAAATTGTAAGACTAGTTACTCTCCTTGTGACTCAAGCCCTGCATATTTTAGAAGGCTGGCCATGGTTTGAAGATTTTACTAAAACTGTGATGTTATTTACTTGGTTAAATTGGGAACATTCTACACCTCCTTTCTTAGGTATATAAGAGTGGCATTTTGCCATTCTGTCAAGTGAAATGTAACAGACAAGATGTGTGATTTGCTCAACACTTTTAAGATATGGCACACTAAAAATTTGACCGTTACTGTCATCTGAGAGACAGTCATCAAGCCAATTTTCAAGAAGGATCTAAAATATTACATTTATGATTGTCGTGAATTTGTAAATATGATTTCTCATGATTGCTCTATGTAAAATTTCAGTATCAATAACCGAGTACTGTTTTAACGTGTCTATGTGCAATCACTCTAATTTAGTTTACACTATAAAATTCCATTCTAGCAATGGGGTATATAGCCATGGCTATATATTAGGCTATATATTATATATTAACATATACATAGAGGAAACACAGGAGTGACTGATATGTCAAATTGATTTGAAATTCAATCCACAGCTGTGAAAATACCATCTAACATAGTCAAATGGAGTGGTGAATAGGTCCGGTCATGTAATATGTAATAAGATGGCCCCTTGTTTCACAGAAGAATTCAAGGAAGACTTCAGAGAAGCACGACAATAATTTGCGGCCTACGCAAACACACACGCGTGTGGACACATCATGAACGAAAGCGATCGCGAGCTGTCGGCAATGGTGCAGGAGCTCTGGGACAACGACGTAAATCGACTGAAGCCGGGGAAGGACTACCGGATCTCTCTGCAGGTAGCGAGGCATTCTGACTGGTACCGGAGAAGAGGGCGTTCAGCCACGAGATGTGTCTTTTACATTACATTACATTACAGGCATTTGGCAGACGCTCTTATCCAGAGCGACGTACAACAAAGTGTATAACCGTAACCAGGAACAAGTATGACGAAAACCCTAGAGAGAAGTACCGGTCCAAGTGCAGGGAACAACCGCGTAGTTCAACTTGGACCCTGAAGGTTAAACTGATTAACACTAACACAACGAGAACGGCAACAACGCAGTCTATGGAAAAAATAGGTCTTCATTTCATACTTCCCCAAATTGCTGTCGGCAAACAATAGCATTATAACTGTCTGTGTATATATTTTTTTTAAAAACCTTATATATGGTTTTTGGATCCTGTAAAACCCATTGGTACCGCTATTCACTAACCACCACTGAAACCCAACAGCGGTATAAAACTGTTTTGCAATTATCTTGGCACCTTTGTGGAAGAAAGCAGCATCTAATACAGGGTTGCACAACAGGGTCTGATCCATTTCAGGATTTTGATCTGACATTTGTATAAGCACCAGCTACTGCCACAGACTGCAAGTACGTCTTAAGATTTTAAGTACCGGCGTAAACCAGCGTAGTTTGGAGAGCTGTCAGAAAACTAAAACTAAGGTAATTGGTTGGAACAAAAACCAGCACGCAGACCGGTCCTCCAGGACCGGAGTCGTGCACCCCCAGAATCTAACATCATTCTCAGATAATAGCCACGTTCATACTTGCGTTGAGTGTGGAAGAAACCGCACACAGCTCCTGATAATGTGTCTCTCCACAGCAATCTCGCAACGGGTGCTGGGCAGCGATTACACACACATCAAGTGCTGAACTGCTAGTCAGCCGGTTGGCCTGCTGTCTGTACAGCAGTGGTCTCCAACCCTGGTCCTGGAGAGCTACAGGGTCTGCTGGTTTTCATAGCGACTCTTCACTTCATGAATCAATTAGAGCCGTTGATTACACAGTTAACTCAACTCACCTGGCGTCTTGGGTCTCAATTGGGTGCTGATTTTAAGGTGAAAACAAAAACCAGCAGACCCTGTAGCTCTCCAGGACCAGGGCTGGAGACCACTGCTTTACAACATGGCGGCTCTTCACCTCCTGTCTCCCTGTCCGCCCCCCCCCCCCCCCCCCCCCCCCCCCGACAGGGCAAAGCCGGGGACGCCATGTCCGTCAACGACGGCAGCGACAGGGCCGGCTCGCCGCTCTTCACGTTTGTGGACGAAAACATTTTCAAAAAGGAGACCTTCTTGGGTAGGCTCTGCGTGTGTCACAGTGCCATGGTCCGCCACGCGTTTGGGGGCAGCTCTGCCTCTGGGTCGTAAAAAAAAAAAAAAAACTAAACTGAGGTTCCCCTTCCAGCCTTCATATCCCTCCTCGATAACTACGAGAGCGACACCGGCGAGCCAGAGGTCGTGACCCCGGAGGAGATAGCAGAAAACCACAAGTTCCTGGACTCCATCATACAGACGCCTACCATGAAGGTGCTGACGCAGACACGACTCGCCGTGAGAATGAAAGAAACTCGAGCCAGTTTAGCTAAGCATGGACTAAAAGTGGGACTTGGGTAGTTTTTAAGTCTTTTGGCGTGATCCCAGCGTTTTGAGATAATCCTGTTTGTGTGTGTGTACGTCTGTGTGTGTGTGTGTGTGTGCATGTGTTTTTTCCCCCAGATTGCCCACAAGTACCTGGTAGAGAAGAAACTTTCCCCCAATGACACTAAGGACTTCAAGGAACAGCTGTATCGCATCTGGTTTGAGCTTTACACCAGGAGAGGGTCCAGCAGGTAGGCTAAGCCCAAATGTGTTGTCTTGATCCGGCACCTGGAGACAGGTAACAATGTTATATAAGGCTGGACACGGTGCTAGATGCTATCTAGTTGCAGGTAAACCCAGCACTATGTACACTTTAGTGGTAGGAAATGGTGAGTATTGTTGGGCTGAATGGTCTGTTCTTGTCATCATGTTATGCTATGTCACAATAATTAATAATATATGACATATGGCTGGTTTCCATGCATGGATTAATCCTAGTCCTGGACTAAAAACCTTTTTCAATTGAGATCTTCATAGAATTTTTCCTTTAGTTTGACTAGGCTTAATTAATCCATGTCTGGGAAACCAGCCCATAACAACATTATACTAATTTAACATAGTGATATTGTGTATCCTGAAGTGTTTAATTTAAATCTTTTATTTAGTAGTTATGTGAAATCTACAGGTCTTAAATGTATAGGTTAAGATAATGCTTTGTACTCTTATTGTCTGAGGTTGGTTAAATATATAGCAGAGCACAGAAGCACAAAAACACAACACAGCTATATTTTGTTGCATTAAACTCAGTCCCGTCATAATAATCAATGTTTTTTCATGGTGAAATAAGCTTATTTTGCTAATAGGCCACCTGCTCAGTGGCCAGAAGCATTAATAAATTTGGTTCAGCACAATACTGCTGTCCATCATCCTTCTGACACCATCGCAGCCACGATGGGAGGAACAACTGTCGGCCTTTTTAATGGGCTGTGGCTGAATCCCTGCTTCTCAAGGGAATCCTGAGGGGACAGTTCAGCCTCACAAACCCAACTCCCCCCCTCTCCCCCCCTCGTCTTCCAGGCCGGACTCCTCAGGGTTCGAACACGTCTTCGTCGGGGAGACGCGAGGGGGCCGGACCGTCATCGGCTTCCACAACTGGATCCAGCTGTACCTGCAGGAGAAGCTGGGACACATCGACTACAAGGGCTACAGTGTGAACGCAAACTCTCCACAAGTAAGTAAACAGTGGGCGAGCAAATAAATGAATGAAACTGAGTAAAAAAAACCTGTAATTCTGAATTGAAATGACATCTCATTGTGAGTCTCCCATGCCTCTGCAGCATCTAGGAGCTCTTTATTCTTCACACAGAAATACTGTAAATTTTAACACTTTTTTGTGAAATTACAGTTTTCTGTTTCTCTCTGTAATATATGAATGCAGTATGAGAAATTGAAAGGAATAAATAATGGTAAAACCATTTAGTTCTGCATAATTAGATAAACATCTTAGTGCAGTCATGTCATGTTGCTGTTCTTCTGAGGAGTGTATTGGTGAGACGCAGCTCAGTAAACTAGGTTTGCTGTTAGTTTAACACCTACTACTTAAGAAGAAATTGCGGCGAACCATCTTGTGGAAAGCCTTTATGCTTTATGAAATCGTGGTCAAAGAAGAAATGACTCACCTGATGTGTCATCACGAACAGAGAATGTTGAGAGTCTTTGTTCATTCTGCACATCAGTCACTCCTGATTGAGGACTGCGTTTATTCCTCTGAAAGTTCCTTTTTTTTTTAAAACATAAGCTTTCTCACAGATTGGTAGCAGTAATTAATGTATTTTTCTTTACCCCCCTGTCGAAATAGCCTGATGAGGAGAAACACATCCTGGCCTGCAGTTCAGCTGGAAGAATGGAATCAAACCGAAAGGCAGCATCTTCATTGGAGTCAGTCCGGAGTTTGAGTTTGCCCTCTACACCCTGTGTTTTCTCACCTCCCCCAATGAGCGTGTTAAAGTCTCCTTCAGCCTCTACGAGGTGGAGATCGTTTGCCATCACTACAACCAGAAGCACATAGGCACCACCTACCCTGTCCTGGTGAAATACCAGACCAACTGAGCGGACACGGCCTTCACAGCAAACTCACAGCCATGCGTCGAAAAAGTACTGTTTTTGTCTTTTTATTTTCCAATAAAAACACAATAAACCTTACAAGTCAGACTGTGTAAACATTCCTGTTGCACCGTTGCCTTATTTTCAGGTAAATTCGCTGTTTTCCTACACCCCAGACACAACATGGTAGGTGATTTCATCCTATCTGACATATATATATTGTCTGTCAGTTATGCATAACAAGTCCAGTAAAGTCAGAGGTGGAAAGTCCGGAGGTCAAAGTGTTGCCACCTGTTTCTTCCTCCCATTAACTCAACCAGCTGATTTCACTAATTAGTTCTGCCTCCTGGCTGAAGAATTGTGCTAATTCGCAAATCCAGGTGACTGGAACAAAACACTGGCATGCATTTATTATACTGATTTGTATGATCTGAATTATATATCACTTTTGATGTTCATACAGGAAATAGTATTCAAAAACGTTATTTTAATGAAAATTGTACCTTTATGAACAAAGCATATATTTAGCTGTTAGCTGAAAAGTAATCATTTTTCATTAACGCACCCATCACGGAAAAATGAATCTTGGCTTGCAGCGCATCGGTTTGGCTTGCGGGGGCAGCAAAGTTCAACCGTGCTTCGGTTGTTACCATTACACAGAAGGCAAGACTAGGGGAGGGACGGGAGGAAAACATCGTCCCGAAGAGTAAAAAAACGCGGTTTCGCTCTGTTTTCGTCTTTGGGCACAAAGGGAAAAGCTTAAATTTTACTTTTTGTTTTCGGTCGTGGGGTTAGAGGTCCCAATCGCCTGAAGAATGGCAGAGCAAAGCAGTAGATACCAGCAGGTGAGTGTAAGTTTGTTTGTCGAGAGGTGACGATATGTGGGGAATCCGCCCTCTTACGTGGCGGCGAGTCTCTTGCAGGAAACAACGGGGATTAATATGGAAATACAGGCCTCATTGTTTTGACTGGTTACCGTTAGCGATCTAGCTAGTTAATTTCCGCAAATGCACGTAAATTGCTTGTTTATCCAGTGATTTTATGTTTTTGTAACTTTAGTGTTTGAAGTCCTTTTATATTTCGTGATACAAAAAAAACTCAGTTTAGCCGACTATGAATGAACTGAAACTATGATATTTAGCTAGTCTGTACGTAACGTCATCAGGCATCATAACTTTACGTAAGATATTTTTATACCATTAGTCTAGCTACCTAAATACTGTGTTTATGTGGAAATGTCAAAATGTATAAATAGTATTGTGTTAGCTAACGTTAATTTAGCTCTATGCAGGCCGCCGATCAAGAGCAGACATTTTAGCTAGGTAAAATGCTAGCGTGCTAACTTCCTATCATTTGACGTCGATCTTACTCTGCTGGCCAGCTCCAGCTAGCTGAGATAATTATAAAATAATCCTATTAGCTAGCTAACAGCGTTAGCTGTGAACGACAAATAAGTTAGCTAAATTTGTGATCTGCTCTGGCTGTCATGGACAGGATTACATAGGGAGTCGTTCATTGTAACCGATTGAATATCACAACAAACTGGGAATATCACAGCAAGCTGGCTCGATCGTTGGACATGTTAGCTTGCTAGGATGTTACGCAAGGACGACCATTTTAGCTAGCTAGGTCTAGCTTAACCGTGACATTTAGCTGGCTACGTATTTAAACTAACGCTTGCTTCAACAGATGAATTGCTTGGCGTGGATGGAATTAATTTGCTTTGCGCCTTGGAATTTGTAATGAACAGTGCTGCGATTGTGTGTAGGTAACGATAAGTTTGGAGAAAACGCGAAAGCATTTTTTACTGAATGGTATGAGTGTTTAAGCTGGCTACGTCCTTTGGGTGATTTAAAAACGCCAACTTCAAGGCGACGGGAAACCGTACTCTGGTGCCCACTGCGTGTTATAAAATCTCCAGTAGGCAACTTTAGATCTTAAATGATCAATTATAGACGCAACTCGATATGGGAAGGGGTGGAATGCAGCCCCCAATCAGACGGTACACCAAGGTCTGGAGAAGCATGAATAACTCGAGGGTGGCGAACAGAGCCGGGGTCGTATGCCATTTGGCCTTCGCCGTGACCCCGCACATTCCCCAAATTTATGCCCATGCTTTACTGTGAGAGTAGATGTGTCAGCTAATATATACTCCGCCGCGACCTTTGTCAAATTTAGCGTGTCTCACAGTTGTCATATAACCCCAACACGTAGTGCAGTATCTGTTTTTTCTGCTCAGGGGTGTCGCATTTCCAGGATGGGGATTTGTTTAGGGTAGGGTTGCGTCCGGTTTTATCAGCATGCAGTTCGGAATCGGAACACGAGAAAACTTTCAACTATAGCTTCCAAAAAACCGAAGGCCACTGGCTTCTGTGTGCATAACGCCTGGCATTGCAACGGAACAATGAGGCGGGTGTCCGTCTGCGATCGTGCAGTGGGAAATGAGAGGGAGGGCGAAATGAGTAACGGTACACCGATGGAAAGCTTAGTGCACGCTTTGTGGTGTACGGGTATGCGCCTGGAGAACGGAAGATTAACGAGCCTCCGTGACAGGGCCTCCGAGTCAACTTGCACACTCATGCTTCGCTTTCCGTAGCGTGGTGCATATGTGGGTTTGAGCACAGGAAAGTCTCCATTTTGTATGAGGATGTGAAACCAACGAAATGCTTCTGAGTACTTCTGATACGCTCCAGTTTCGTTCGTAGTGCAATAAAGTGTGTTTGCAGACTGCAGTGGTTGTGAGCCTTAAGGTTTCAGGCAGCTTTGTAAGAATGGCAGAAATATGCTTGCTTTTTAATGGAATGTTTCAAAAAGTTATGTAATTGCAGTGCAGATTGAATGGAAAATCCAGTCACCATTGATTTTTATTTAAGATCTACCAGCCAGCGGACAGAAATCTACTTGCTTTGTTCAAAATCAGTGATGTGATGAAAAGCTCTTTAATCCTTTGAAGAGCAGGTTTTTGGGAATGTTTTTCTAAGTCAGTGTTCCAGAGCTCAGTGTTGCTCTCAGTTACCAGCAGTGATTGTGACATCAGCAGTATAATATGCAGTGAAGAACCATGAAAGTCCTGCAGTAAGCACCTTTTTTTGCTTGTGTGTCTTTATAGGGAACAGAGAGATACTTCCTCATGTCAGTCATGTGTCATGTGAGATAAAAAGTCACGTGACCGGCTATGAACACAGCCCAGCAAATCCAGCCCAGCCTGTTTACAGAGAGTCAGAATCACATGCACAGAAGTCTATGTTTTGAATGCTATGCAGGTGTCATGTAATTGGGGGGGAATGGGGAGACCCTGTTGGATTGTCCTTGGGTCAGTTAAAACAGGGGTCTCTCGAACTCTCAGGATGTTCATAGCAGTTGACCCAGTAGTGCAGAACATCCCAGAGGACAATGAAATGGCTTCTCTGGCTTTTCGCAAACCAGTGCTGTGCGTGTGAAAGCCAAACTCTCCGTGAGGCAGTGTTCAGGGGCTCCGGCCTGAAGTGGAGCGCGGAGGGGCCAGGGCAGGGGGGCTCAGGATGGCCAGGGCATTGCGACTGTTCTCTGGGTGGCGCGCCTTGGCGTTTGGTCACGCGCAGACGCCGCCTTGCTCGGCCCTCTCTCTCCGCGTGCTGACTCGGCGATCTGGCTCCACGATGAGACGCGAGCAGGAAGCGCTGCCCCCCTCCCCCCCCCCCCCCCCCCCCAAGGTTCTCTCAGCCACGCGGGAGTGGGAGGTGGCCTCTGCTAACTCCTGCTGTCCGTCTTTCTCCAGCTGCCCAATGAGGAGGAGCCGGGCGAGGGAGAGCAGGCGGCGGCCGACGCCCCGCCTCCTTACAGCAGCATCGCCGCGGACAATGCAGGTAAGGCCCTCGAGGACGGCCGCAGGTCATCGTCATCATCATTATCTTCATCTTTCAGCCATCCTCTCAGTATCCCGTCGGGCACAAAGGCCAGTTTACAGTTGGGCGATGTATAATCGGCCGATGGATTTCGCTGCATTGTCACCAGCATTCCATTTTCGCTCAACGTTTAGATATCGAACGTCTTCCATTTTATTTATTTTAAGGTTAGGCTAGTTGATGACTTTGCACTTGGCTAAAGATAATTTCAGATGAGACAACTGAGCCCGCAGTGGGGTCAAAGTTCATACCCTTTAAGTCTCAGCGATGGGCACAATGATAGTGGCGACGACATAATCGTCTGTCGCTCTAGTGTAAGCTAAAAGTCATTGCGACAGACCATCTAATCTGATAGTCATCGGTGATCGTACATTGCTAACTGTAATCTGGCCTTTAGAGTGTCTGTTTCCCTTGTCGGTTTGCTCTCCGTAGCGTTGTCATGGTGTTCACGGAGCTCGAGGACGTTGTGTTTTTTCGAGTCGGCCCTGCTCCCGTGAAGGCCGCTGCTTTACGACGCCGTTCTCGCGCTTTTTTTCCGCAGCGTACTTCGACTACAAGGAGGACGGCGGCTTCCCCAAGCCGCCCTCGTACAACGTGGCCACGTCGCTGCCCTCCTACGACGAGGCGGAGAGGTCCAAGGCCGAGGCCACCATCCCCCTCGTGGCTGGAAGGGTGAGTCCTGAAGGCCCCGTCCCACTTCCTCCCCAGGCCCCTCCCCCCGTCCCGCCCACAGCTTTGAGTGACACAAGGGTGAAGTGACATTTCAATTCAGAGGAACGAGGTCTCCTTTTTTTTAAATCTTGAAATGGAACCTCTGTACAGAGTAAAAGTATTGCTTTTGGTTTTTTTTTTTTCCCCCCCCCCCATTCATATTTCATATTCATATTTGATATGAAGATAATAAAGGACACAGGTGAATGGCACAACAGCTGAGCCTCAGTCTTCAAGCTGACTCGGTCCTTTTTTCCAGCTGGGCTTTTTTGTAGAAGTAGATTCGTTTTTTTTTTTTGTTTTTTTTTAGCCGGAAGTGCTCTGTCGTGTGTCGTCTGGTTTTTTATTTGGTGTTGCCGGTCTGTTTCTTTACCCCTGCATGGCTCACCCACAGCACAGGGAACGCCTGGACACTTTTGATGATGTAACTCGCGGTTCTGTCGAGGTAGGGTCATGGGACGGATGTGTGGGTGTGAAACCCTAACCCCGCCAGACGAGAAGCTAGAACACATAGACATAGATCCCCCCCCAGCCTGTCACTCCCCCCTTCTCCCCTTTCTCTCTCTCACCCTCCCTCCCTCCCCCTTGACCTGTTTTAGATCCACTGTTATACAGATGACTTCATTTGTTTTTTTGTAAAGTAAGGTGACCCATTTCTGTCTCTTCCACATTCTTTGCGTTCGTGCCCAGCCTCTTGCGGAGTGCTTTTAGAGCTCCTGTATCTCCTGCCCTGATGCACCGCATCTGCTTTGAGGATTGGGGTTTTTTACGTGTGTGTTTCCTGCGAACACTCTCTTTTGCCCCTCCAGCTGATCACTGTGTCACCCTGTACTTAAACTCAGATGTGATACGGGGATACAGGGCATTTAAGAGATGGAAACGTGTTTTTCAGTCCTACTCTCCATCACGGCCAGGGGTACTGATCTATCCCCCCCCCACCGCATGCTGTAGGACCAAAGTCGTTTAAACTTCTTTTGTTCCGTGCAGGAGGACGACTTCGTGGCGCGGGATGACTTTGAGGACGCGGACCAGCTCCGGATAGGGAACGACGGCATCTTCATGCTGACTTTCTTTAGTAAGTGTCCCGTTTTCCCCCAAAAAAATCACCGGGTTGTGACCCGCGTTTCCCCCCGTACGATTCGGGCTGGCGCGTGCGCACCCCGCGTTTCAACCACAAACCCGTCTTACGCGTTACAACCACAACCCCTCACACGCAGAGGTTCGCGGTTTGCCAGTATGTTAACCGCCCCCCAACCCAATAGTAGGTCAGAGCTCGGGTTCTGTGGTCACATGACCTAGTGGCAGGGGTAGCCAGGGAAACCCTAAACCCAGCCTGGTTGAGTGGCGCTCACAGAAGAGACCCGCCTCGGTCACACGCTGTCACGCAAGATGGCTGCCGCAGCAGCCACAGAGCAGCTGTGTAAATAAGTCACAGGTCTCCTGTAGCTTAATCACGAGGTTAGTGTGCCTTTTCAGTCCACCTCCATTCCTGTGACGGCACTTCCTGCTGTGACAGCACTTCCTGCAGCGTTTGCATCGGCTCGGCTCTCGCTCAGGCTCCCAGAGTGCACCCTGCCACGGGAGCTCGGCTGTGGAAAATGGTGTGCGTGACACCATGTGACTCCGGTTACTTCCTCTTACGAGCCGCTCCTTCGTAGCGCTGAAATGTGTGTGTCTCTTTGCACCACACCCTGCACAGTCTTCTGCACACACTTTCAGATGGGATTTGTAGTTTGGAGCAGAACGTGTTGCTCAGTGTAGGATTAATCTGCCCGGTGGTGAGTAGTTTTGATTGACATGCTGCAGTAACAGTTTTAGCGGTATCGGAGTGGTGTTCACACAGGTGTGACATAGGTAGCATTATCAGACTGTGCACACAGGTAGCATTATCAGACTGTGCACACAGGTAGCATTATCAGACTGTGCACACAGGTAGCATTATCAGACTGTGCACACAGGTGTTATCAGACTGTGCACACAGGTAGCATTATCAGACTGTGCACACAGGTAGCGTTATCAGACTGTGCACACAGGTAGCATTATCAGACTGTGCACACAGGTAGCATTATCAGACTGTGCACACAGGTGTTCAGTAAGGTAGTGGTATCGGCTGCACAGTCTCTGGCTGAAACCCCCCTAACCCCATCTCTCTCTGTCCCCCTCCAGTGGCATTCCTCTTCAACTGGATCGGCTTCTTCCTGTCCTTCTGCCTGACCACCTCCGCAGCCGGTCGCTATGGCGCCATCTCCGGCTTCGGCCTGTCGCTAATAAAGTGGATCCTCATCGTCCGGGTAAGGCTTCCGCGGTTGCCCTGGCGACGGCTCAAGCTCCGCCCACTTTGTGCCGTACAGAAATATGTGCACCCTGTGCCCAAAAGAGGCCGTCGGCCTCGGGCACCTGCAGGAGATGCCATGTCCCGCCAAACCCTCTGCCTGGTCTCGGTGCCCGTGGTCTTGCTCCTGCTTTTTAGAGTAATCGTTCTTTTTTTCCCCCTGGTTGTTTTCGTTTTCAGTTCTCCACCTATTTCCCCGGATACTTTGATGGCCAGTACTGGCTGTGGTGGGTGTTCTTGGTTTTGGGTGAGTATCCTTAAGTTGTGCGTTTCTCACTTCGACGGCAGAAACGTCTGTTGTGCAAAGTCTGTGAGTCTGTGCTTAGTGCTGTGAAGCTGTCCTTAGTACTGTGAGTCTGTACTTGTGTGCTCAGCCTGCTCTTCATGTCCCTCCAGGGTTCCTCCTCTTCCTCAGGGGCTTCATCAACTACGCCAAGGTCCGCAAAATGGCCGACTCCTTCTCCACCCTCCCGCGCACCAGAGTCCTGTTCATCTACTAAAGGTATGCAGTCCACCGCCCGCCATGCGCTCGCGCGCAGACTCCATGTGTTTAAATGGGCCGCGGCTAACGGCTACGTGCCCGCCTGCAGACTCCATCCGCATCAATGGACAGGAGCTAATGCTAGGCTAGAGCAGCGTGCGGCTAACTGTGAGGTAAAATGAGCTGATTTTAGCATGAAAATAAAACATGGCTTTACCCTGTGCCTCTTCAGCACTAGGATTGGAGGCTCTGTACTACTCCCTGCTGATCTCTGTTCTACACCCTGCTGATCGGGGCAGGGGCGAAAGCTGTTCCTCCAGTGGGTTACATTAAATTTACACAGGCAGCTGTAATCCAGAGCCATTTGCACAACTTTTTACGCGCAGTCTTTTCATAAAGTTGGATATTTTACTGAAGCGGTTTAGATTTAGTACCTTCTCTAAACTGTTATGACCCGAGACCATGAACTGCAATCCTGGGAATAAGTCAGAGCGTTGGCTTCTGTTTGTCTGAAGAATATGGATGGAACTCGGTGAAACAACTTGCTTTGGAGGGAGGTGTTTGACAGGTTTGTGGTTTGCAGTGCGGAAACCCTCTCCAGGCAACACCTGAACAGCTCGTACAGGGAGGCTGTTTGCCACAGGAAATCGTGATGTCATGGTACAAGCTTGTTTTGGTTTACCACAGCCCCATTGGATGTCCCGACACCAGCAGGTGTAATGGCAGCAGGGTGTCAGAAACCGAAAACATCTTCCATCGCACACAAAGAAAACATTTGGGACCTATTTGAGAATATGCGCTCAAACCAGGAAGAATACCAATAAACTCCTGTGAGTGAGTTATCGCTGTAAAGGTGTCAGAGGAACACACACCCTAACAAGTTATAAGGGCGCAAACACTGCCTCAGCCGTGTCTGTTCACAAGGAAATGCCACCACCACCACAACTCTGATTTGCCCTGTGAAGAGCCCCTGTGGGATTTGCTAAGAACAGGAAATGATGTCAGATGACACCCAGGTGTGCCCCCCTTCCTCCCAGGAGGATGGCATGAATGCTAAATTCTGCATGCTGTATGCCCTCCTATCCACTCCACTGTTTACCAAGTCTGTTCACCCAGTAGTTTAGTACAGGGCCGCCCAACCCTATTCCTGGAGATCTACCGCCCTGCAGGTTTTCATTCCAATGTTAACAGAGTTACACCCTGTCCAAAAGCTAGAGATCTCGTTGTGCTGCCAGTTCGTAGAATCATGCCAAATTATGGTTGAAATGAAAACCTACAGGGCGGCAGATCCAGGAACAGGGTTGGGCAGCCCTGCTCAGGTGACTTTTTCTTCACCTGTAACATAAATGGCTGCGCTCATTGGCTCATCTCATCACGGGCGACATAGGGGCGACATAGCTCAGGAGGTAAGACCGATTGTCTGGCAGTCGGAGGGTTGCCGGTTCAAACCCCACCCTGGGCGTGTCGAAGTGTCCTTGAGCAAGACACCTAACCCCTAACCCCTAACTGCTCTGGCGAATGAGAGGCATCAATTGTAAAGCGCTTTGGATAAAAGCGCTATATAAATGCAGTCCATTTACCATTTACCATCACCGTGGAAATTTGCGTGGTTCATCCTAAAAAAATCTCTTCCCTCATCCTCCTGCCTCACGGACAGTCTTTGGCTCGTCGGTGGCAGATTTGATTTGTCTGTCAAAACGGCTTCAACAAGTCCTTATCGTCAGTGTGAACGTGAGCCTGTGGACCAGGAAGATTCAGCCACACTTTCTGCTCGAACATCCCCCCCGAAATGCTGATAATTACATGTGAAAGTGAGTCATTAACGGGCTGCGCGTGCTGATAAATCCATATCCATGAAGATGATGAATTTAGCGTGCGTGATTTTGAGCTGATGGAATGACCGTGTGGGGAAAAGTGAGAAGGTCGATAGAATCGGTAGAATTGTAGTATAACTACTACCTCGCTACTACATCAGCTCTCAATCACGGTTGATGGCACCACAGTGACTGCCTCTCACTCAGAGCCTGGGGGTGGTCCTGGATGACCAGCTGGACCTCAAGGAGCACATCAGGGCAACATCGCGGTCCTGCAGATTCCTCCTCCTGTACAACATCAGGAGGATTCGACCATACCTGACTACGCACTCCACCCAGCTGCTTGTCCAGGTTGTGGTGACCTCCCTCCCGCCTTGATTATTGCAACTCTCGCCTTGCAAGCCTGCCAGCTTGTGCCATACAGCCACTACAGATGATTCAGAATGCTGCTGTCCGACTCATCTTCAACCTTCCCAAATTCTCCCACGTCACTCCTCTGCTGAGGTCA
>CM045891.1:4631471-4658971 GCA_025169545.1 Anguilla japonica
CAGCGGGGGGGCTGGGGGGGGCTGGGGGGGGGGGGGGATGGAAGAAGAAAAGCCCCACATGGCGCTCGGTCGATACATCAAAGCGCGGCGGCCGTTTGATCCAGCGCCGCCACCGAGGCCCCAACGCCACCAAGCTCCACGTGAGGCTCTGTGCGAGGAGGCCCTCGCACCGGCGTGCGGACGGAGGGAGGGATGGAGGGATGGACGGAGGGACGGAGGGAGGGATGGACAGACGGACAGAGGGATGGAGGGATGGACAGAGGGACGGAGGGATGGATGGAGGGATGGACAGAGGGATGGAGGGAGGGATGGACGGACGGACGGAGGGATGGATGGAGGGATGGAGGGAGGGATGAACAGACGGACAGGGATGGACGGAGGGATGGACAGGGATGGAGGGATGGATGGACTGAGGGACGGACGGAGGGATGGAGGGATGGACAGAGAGACGGAGGGATGGTGGGATGGAGGGATGGACAGAGGGACAGAGGGATGAAGGGATGGAGGGATGGACAGAGGGACGGGTGGAGGGATGGACGGAGGGACGGATGGAGGGATGGACAGAGGGACAGAGGGATGGGGCCCCTCCGCAGCCCTGGCAGACGTCACTCGGCGTTTGCGCAGTGCATTAAGGGAAACGGCCCGTTTGTGACTCATGCTGTCGGGGGGGGGGGGAGTGAGGGGTGGGGGGATCTGTGCTCTGCCCCCCCCCCCGCCGAGCCGCTACACTGGTGCAGTATTCCAGGTGACCCTCATCGTCACTGCCACACACTGCCTTCTCCCTCTCTCACTATCTCTCTCTCTCCCTCACTGTCTGTGTCTCTCGCTCTCTGTCTCCCTCCCTCTCCCTCTCTCTCTCTATATCCCTCTCTCGCTCTCTCACTCAGTGTCTGTCTCTCCCTCTATCTCGCCCACTCTACATCTCCCTCTCTCTATATCCCCCCTCTCTCTCTCATTCTGTCGCTCTGTGTATCTGTCTCCCTTCATCTCTCGCACTCCGTCTCCCTCCCCCCTCTCTCTGTCTTGCTCTCTCCCTTTCTCCTCCCTCCCTCTCTCTCTCTCCATCTCTCTGTCTTCCTCTCTCTCGCTCCTGCTCTCTTCCCCCCCCCCCCCCCCCTCCCTCTCTCTCTCTCCATCCATCTCTCTGTCTTCCTCTCTCTCGCTCCTGCTCTCTTCCCCCCCGCCCCCCTCCCTCTCTCTCTCTCCATCTCTCTGTCTTCCTCTCTCTCGCTCCTGCTCTCTTCCCCCCCCCCGCCCCCCTCCCTCTCTCTCTCCATCTCTCTGTCTTCCTCTCTCTCGCTCCTGCTCTCTCCCCCCGCCCCCCTCCCTCTCTCTCTCTCTCAGCTGAATGACTGGGCTGAATGCATGAATGGATCTTGTTTCCTTTTTTTTGTGACTGCAGAGTGGAGGGCGCAGCGTCACTCCTTCTGAATGGAGGGAGGGAGGGAGGGAGGGAGGGAGGGGGGGGGGAGGAGGAGGAGGAGGAGGAGGAGGAGAAGACTCCCAGCGGCAGCTCGTCTGAATGGCTCTCTGAGCTGGGTGGTGATGTCATCCTCTGTCACACATGCATGCTGGGGCTCTGAATGCGGGTGGGCGTGGCCTGCTGTTACTGCAGAGCCTGTTTGTGCTGATTTTTTTAAACCTGTGTTGGTATGTTTATTCAGCAGAATGTGTGTGTGTGTGTGTGTGTGTCTGTGTATGTGTGTGAATTTGTGTGTGTGTGTGCATATGCGTACATGTGTGTGTATATGAATGTGCGTGTGTGTGTGAAAGTGCGTGTGTGACGGTGCACGTGTGTGTGTGTGTGTGTGTCTGTATGTGCATAGATGTGTGATGTGTGTGTGCATGTGCGTACGTGCGTGCGAGAATGTACGTGTGTGTGTGTGTGTGAGTGGTGCATGTGTGAGGGTGCACAGGTGGATGTGTGTGTGAGTGCGTGTGAGTGCGTGTGTGAGGGTGCATGTGTGTGTGAGAGCTGTGAATGAGGCCAGTTAGCCGCAGTCATGTTTGATCTCTGAGGCTTGGGGCCGTTTGGGAGTCATGTGATGGTGCGCTTTTTGGAACACCGAATAATAGTTGTGTTGCAGAAACGAGTTGCTGTGCGCTGCAGTTAATGCAGTATGAAGAATACAGAGCATTCTGTCTCTCTGTGATGCATCTCTGCTGGTTCCAAGTGCTTTCAAATTTACTCAAAAATCTCTTTCACCATGCTTGCTGCTGCGTTAACCCCAGGGTTAACCCTTTGAAGAGTAGGTTTTCTGGAAAGTTTTTTTTCTTCCAGAATTCTGAGTCAGTGTTCTAGAACTTCACTGCTTTCACTTTCATTACCAGCGGTGATTGTGACATCAGCGTTAGAATCTTTAGTTGAGAGCATTCTAATCGCATGTTTGTGCAAAGCTTGAGGGGTTAATGACTGCTATGCTCCATTTTTAGCTTCAGTCTCTCATTGCCTCACACACTCCATGTCCCCACCTTGTTGATCCTCATGCCTAGTCCATTACATCTCATTCCAGTGCATTGTTTTTGGGGATTTAGCGGACACTTGTATCCAGAATAAATTACACAGATATATTTCTAGTGAAGTATAATGCTCAAGGGTACAGTGGCAGCACCCTAGCTGGGAATCGAACCCGCAACCTTTCAGCTGCAACCCGCTTCCCCGATCGTTATTCTGCACTGCCCAATTACGTTCTCTGTCTCACTCCTTTCTGTCCTCCCATTGGTGGAATGGACAGTCCATGTGCATGCGTGTGTGTGTCTGTGTGTGTGTGTGTGTGTGTGTGTGTGTGTGTGTGTGTGTCTGTGCATGTGTGTGTGTGTTTGTGTGTGTGTGTGTGTGTGTGTGTGCACGCAAAACAGCAGACCTGGGTGCTCTGCCCTGTGACTGAATGAGTCAGCTCTCTCTCTCTCTCTCTCTCTCTCTCTCTCTCTCTCTCTCTCTCTTCTCCTCCCCCTGTCATTCTCCCCCCCTCCCACCCCATCCTCTCTTCCTCTCTCCCCCCTCCCTCTCTTTCTGTCTCCCACTCTTTCCTTCTCCCACATCCTCACACTCTCCCTCCCTCCCTCTCTCTCTCTGCCTCCCTCTCTCTCTCTCCCTCCCTCTCTCTCTCTCTCTCTCTCTCTGAAGGCCAGTCCTATCTCACACACACACACACACACACACCTCGCTCTGTCACATCCGGTTCAGCTCAGCTCCACAGCGCAGGCTATAATTAGCTGCTTGCATAGCTCATTGCCTTGTAATGATCTAACAGATTGGATTGGAAGATGGCGAGGTGTGTGTGTGTGTGTGTGTGTGTGTGTGTGTGTGTGGGTTGGGGGGAGGAAAGGGAGACTGTGACAGCGAGGACAACACAAACACACACATGCATAAAATCTGTGTGTGTGTGTGAGTATATGTATGTATGTGTATACGTACATATATATATATATATATATATACCCACCCACCCACTGTGAGCTCAGCTCCATAATGTTTGGGACAAAGGCATATTTTCTGTCTGTACTCCCCAATTTGTAAGATTTTCAGATTCTTTGCTTTTATTAAAGGGTATGTTTTAATGTATTTTTTTATATTCACTTAATTACAACAAGTGATTACAAGTCTAAAATTGCGGAGTACAGAGGCAAAAATATGTGTTTGTTCCAAACGTCATGGAGCTCTCTGTATTCATGATTATCTCTGTGTCCATGCAGATTTCCTCTGGGTACTCTGGTTTCTTCCCACAGTCCAAAGACATTCAGGCTAGGCTAATTGGACAGTGTAAGTTAGCCCGTAGGTATGCGTATGTGAGTGAATGGTGCATGTGCGGTATGATGGATTGGCATAATGGTCTATCCAGAGTGTATTCCTGCCTTTTACCCAATGCATGCTGGGATAGGCTCCATTCCCCCTCACCCCCCAGCCCTGACCAGGAATAAACAGTTTAGAAAATGGATAAATGGGTGGATGAATATGAATATATAAAATACACACACACACACACAGGTTGTGTGGTGGGCTGTGACTGGCTCATTCATGCTAATGGAAGCGGAGCCTTGGATTGGTCCATTTTCACAGCACGCAGCTGCTGTCCCTGCATGAGCCAATCACGCTAAGCGCTTCTGTCTTTTCAGCACTATGATGTCATAATCTGAAGGTGGTGGCCAATAGACTGCTTCCCCATGCCCTGCTCTGCTGGTGGTTGCGTAATGTCTTCTCAATTAAATTTTTATTTTATTTTTTTTCAACCGTGGCTTGGAAAGAAAGTATTTTTGGCCGGTGAAAATGATCTGGGATACAGCATGTGCCTTGTTTATAATTGAACATTCATGATTTATGATGACACTGTCAGTGCATGTGTTCAGCACAATAGTGGTTCTGCTGGAGAATCTCTGTGCATTGGGGCTGGATGTTGAAGGCTATAAAAAGCAAGAGAGGGTTGCAGATATATCCACTTTTTATTTATTTATTTATTTTTTTATTAATTTATTTATTTTTATCATCCTGCATAAGGCTGCTCATAGGTCAAATAGTTGAGATAAATGCCACTGTCCAGGGGAAGACAGATTCTAAGGGATCTGATTCTTATCTAATCTGCCGAGATGAATTGTGTCAGAAGGTAAGAAATCCGCTGCTAGTGGATTCACTGCAGTTAACTCCTTTTAGAAAGCAGAGGGACCTGAGAGGTGTTTTACTTTTCTCATTTATACCCATCCTGGTATGAGGAATTGTGCTTCACTTCAGGATCCTTCCCAGGGTGTGATTTTTGAGCCCGACGTTTCCCTCGGTGATTTTCCTCTCCTAAATTTAACTCCGTCCAGGCCTGATCATTTCCTCCTGGTGAGAACGGGCCTTCATCCTGGCCTGAGAGGAGGAGCGCGGGGCCTGAGAGCGCTTCAGGCTCTGACAGTTTATTTTGGGCGGGAGTCGCTGGCTCCGCCTTTCACATCGCTGCCTGACATCTCTCTTCCATTTCTCTAACCCCCCCAAACCCCCCCCCCAAACCCGTGGCCCCCCTGCGGCCCCCCACCCCCACCTCCTGTGCTTTTAGGAAGCCTGCCCCGCCCTGCCCTGCCCTCCCCGCCCCGCCCCCAGTCCTGCCCTGTTCTTTGGGATGGCAAAAACGCCGACCAGTGGAGGTTGGTGCCCTTAGTTGCGTCCAGTCTCTCCGGAGACTTCAGCAGGGCTGAAATTAACGCCCTTACTGGAGAGGGGACAGTATCTGTTTGCCGGAGACATTCAGGAAGTTTCCCACTAGTGGGAGGTCTTGAGGACCGCCCACTATCTTGGTTTTTTTTTTTTTAAGTGTCCCACTCTGATGTCATTTTCTGCAGTGCCTTTTCATTTTCCCTCGGTATGTTCCCCATGTGGAGTGCTATACAAACGGGCCCCCAGGTTCCCCCCGTGTGTAGGGATAATGGCATCGCACCCCTCGCTGTTTGGACAGACAAAAATCCAGCGCTTTCTCCGACCCTTTAAGGTGCGAGATCACAAGTACGCGATTAGAATGTTCTTAGCTTAGCATTCTAACGCTGATGTCACAATCACTGCTGGTAACTGAAAGCGGTGGAGTTCTAGAACCCTGCTGAAAGTGGTCACAAGGGATTTTGGGACTGTGTAGCACTGCAGTCCAGGATCTCATGCGATCCATATGAGATTTTGTTTTATCAAAATGAAAACGGAGATAATAAGAGTGCTGTTTAATATGAGTTATGGCTTATGTTATTGTCATAATGTGGCACGAATGTAGCAGTGGCCTTAGTCGGGGGGATCGTGATTTCTTAAGCACTAAAGAACATTTGAAGGTCATTTATTCCCTCTTGGTGAAGAAGCTTCAGCCGCTGACAGATTGCTCTGGAGTTCAGTGTCTTTGCGTTCACTGTTAAGGGACACAATAAAATTTTCCTTGACTGGTACTAAGGGGCCTAGCCCAAACCATGAGAAACCGCCCCAGACCAAGGGGTGTCCGGGTACGTTTAGTCATATACTGTATATGTAAAAAATGCAATATTTGAACAGTGCCATTTTGGTCAGACATTTTGGTCAGACAGCTGTACATACGCAAGGGTGAGTGTGTTTATTCTATTCTATATTCTATATTGTACACTGTATTTATATGGCGATATGTTTGTCCTATATATTTATAATGAGGGCTGTTTGCAGACGTCCTCTGTAGCTGTAGCTGGTTTCCAGTTGCCTGCAGTGTAGAGCACATGGCCTCCATACCCCTGTAAATATTCGGTGTATCTTTCTGTGAGGCCGCACTCTGTCGGTTCCACACGGCGGCGGGGGGGGAGAACCAGCCCCGTGTGGCGTGTCCCGCGGTCAAAACCGTCCGGCCAGTCCCTGGCGCCGGTGCTTCGGAGTCTCATCTCCTGACCATAAGCGTAAGAATCGACCAAAAAAAAGAGGGACAAATGTGACCGAAGGAAGAGTCGCAGCGCCTGGTATTTTAAGTTTTCGTAACACCCTTTAGTGAAGTGGGGGGGGTGGGGGTGACTGGGGGGGGGGGGGGGGGGGGGTAGCCGGCTGCTCACAGTGACTGCTTAACAACGGAGGAGAGGAGAAGAAAAAAAAACTGTGAGGCACATCAACCCACAGGCTCCTTCTGGCGGCCTCAGGATGGGGGGGGGGGGGGGGCGCCGGAATAACGGGCGGACGGTGTGAAGCACCGCGGAGTCGCAGGAAGTGACTGCGGGAGGAGGAGGAGGAGGAGGAGGAAGGGTAATGAAGGTGTAATTTAGTAACCATCTGTGAGCTGCCTCCAGGGCTTCCTCTGTGGGCCTCCCCCCCCCCTCCCAGAGGGGCGCAGGTGCTGGGGGGCGGGACGCGGGGGTGGGGTGTGGATGTGGGGGGTGGGTTGCGTGAGTCTGCCGGAATTGGGTGAAGGGGCAGCCCTGGACCCCGCGGGGCGGGGCGGGGCGGGGCGGGAGGACACGGAGGGTATTTGTAAAGAAAAGCGGGGTCTCGCCGCAGAGCGTCCGTCGGGACGGGGTCCCCCATTGTTCTGCTTTGTCCCTCCTGGATGGGGGGGGGGGGCGAATGGGGGGGGGGGGGGGGATCAGCGGCCGCCGGTGCTGCTGCTAATTGCCAGTGACCCCGCACGAAAAGAGGGTGATTATGTGGAGAGGAGGGGGATGGTGCGCGGGTAGGTGGACGGATGGATGGGTGTGTGGAGGGGGGGGGGGGGGACATTGGGGGGGGGGGGGGCTGGACCCCTTGATCTGGAGAATAAAGATGTTAAATGGGAGAGGTCCCAGCCTTAAGTGGCTGAGCTAGTTATCTGAGTGGAGTTTAATGGCTGGAGTTAGCCCCAGAGACAGGGACAGCACGCGAGGGGGAGAGAGGGGCTTTGCAGCCGAGCGGCTCCGTGTTCTCCCAGCTCGGGCTGAAGCTCTCCCTCGTGCCTCAGGACGTGCTGATTTCTCATGTTTGGGTTAGCTGTGTGTTCCTTGCCCCCGCATTTTCGGAAAGAACCTGAAGTGGGCCCCAGAGAGGTGTGTGTGAGTGTGTGTGTGTGTGTGTGTGTGAGAGAGTGTGTTTAGTTGTGGATGTATGTGTGTTTGTGTGTGTGTGAGTGTGTGTGTGTGTGTGGGTGTGTTTGTGTGAGACTGTGAGTGTGTGTGTGCGTGCGTGTGTGAGTATGTGAGCGTGTGTGTGTGTGTGTGTGTGAGTATGTGGGTGTGTGTGTGTGTGTGTGTGAGAGTATGTGGGTGTGTTTGTTTATATGTGTGTGTTATGTGGGTGTGGGGGGGATTGGGAGTGTATGGGGGTGTGTATTTGGGTGTTGGGGGGTCCTGGAGAGGGGATGGGGGGGGTGTGGTATTTGGGTGTTGGGGGGTCATGGAGAGGGGATGGGAGTGTGTATTTGGGTGTTGGGGGGTCATGGAGAGGGGATGGGGGTGTGTTATTTGGGGGGTAGTGTTGGGGGGGGGTAATGGAGAGGGGATGGGGGTGTGTATTTGGGTGTTGGGGGGGATTGGGAGTGTATGGGGGTGTGTATTTGGGTGTTGGGGGGGGGTTGGGAGTGTATGGGGGTGTGTATTTGGGTGTTGGGGGGTAATGGAGAGGGGATGGGGGTGTGTATTTGGGGTGTTGGGGGGGATTGGGGGGAGTGTATGGGGGTGTGTGTTTGGGTGTTGGGGGGGGGGGGGTCATGGAGAGAGGGGATGGGGGTGTGTATTTTGGGTGTTGGGGGGTAATGGAGAGGGGGTGGGGGTGTGTATTTGGGTGTTGGGGGGGATTGGGAGTGTTTTGGGTTCTTGTGTTGGGGGGGGGGGTGGGGGGGGGTGTATTTGGGTGTTGGGGGGGAATGGAGAGGGGATGGGGGTGTGTATTTGGGTGTTGGGGGGTAATGGAGAGGGGATGGGGGTGGGGTGTGTATTGGGTGTTGGGGGGTAATGGAGAGGGGATGGGGGTGGTGTGTATTTGGGTGTGGCGGGGGGGGTTGGGGGGATGTGTAGGGGGTTTGTGTATTTGGGTGTTGGGGGGTCATGGAGAGGGGATGGGGGTGTGTATTTGGGTGTTGGGGGGGTAATGGAGAGGGGATGGGGGTGTGTATTTGGGTGTGGGCGGGGGGGGTTGGGTGTGTAGGGGGTTGTGTATTTGGGTGTTGGGGGGTCATGGAGAGGGGATGGGGGTGTGTATTTGGGTGTTTGGGGGGGATTGGGAGTGTATGGGGGTGTGTATTTGGGTGTTGGGGGGTAATGGAGAGGGGGGATGGGGGTGTGTATTTGGGTGTTGGGGGGTAATGGAGAGGGGATGGGGGTGTGTATTTGGGTGTTGGGGGGGGGATTGGGAGTGTATGGGGGTGTGCATTTGGGTGTTGGGGGGGGTTGCTTGGGAGGGGTATGGGGGTGTGTATTTGGGTGTTGGGGGGGTAATGGAGGGGGGATGGGGGTGTGTGTATTGGGTGTGTGTGGGGGGTGGGGTTGGGGGTAATGGAGAGGGGATGGGGGTGTGTATTTGGGTGTTGGGGGGTAATGGAGAGGGGATGGGGGTGTGTATTTGGGTATTGGGGAGGATTGGGAGTGTATGGGGGTGTGTATGTGGGTGTTGGGGGGTAATGGAGAGGGGATGGGGGTGTGTATTTGGGTGTTGGGGGGTCATGGAGAGGGGATGGGGGTGTCTGGTGAAAATGGCGGCTGTGTAGTTAACGCTGCAGGTGCTGCCTGGCCTTGCTGTTCAGGGCTAAGCGCGGCACGCCCAGCCCGTCACACACACAGCAGCTGTCTCCCCTCTCGAACCTCCCGCACGTCAGGCCCCGCTTGCGTCTCTGCCACCGCCACCCCTGCCCCCCCCCCCCCCCCCCCCCCCCGCCACCCCCCCCCCCCCACACTTTCGGCTGGTTGCCGGGTCGGTTTCCATAGAGACGGAGAAAGGCTCCAGCCTGGTGTCAGAGTCAACAGTCTCACCTTTCCCTCCCCCCTGCCTGGGATGCGCTTGGCTTCCTGTTCGCGCCTCTCAGTCAGACGACGCCGCGGGCAAGTAGCAGCACGGACGCTCGCAAAAAAAAAAAAAGAAAAAAACTTTAAAAGCTCTTTCCCTGGAGTAATGGATCGCACTAATATTTTCTGTATTTTAATTCAGCTCTGGCGCAGTTTATACGAGCAGTCTCAAGAAAATATTTGCTCCTGACTAACTTGAAATGGTAACGGTCTCTATAATCAAAATGACAAAAAAGTACGTTTCAGGTAAAAAGCGTTCAGTTTCCTCTATTCAGAGTTGTTTTAACTGTAGAACGTTTTTCTGTGATGTTTAGATTTTTTTCCCGGTGATTTAGCCCTGCTTGTAGCGTTGGTTTTGTAACATTAGGACAAGTATTCCGCTTTAGAAAGTCAGTTTGAACGGCCCAGGTGATTTGTGAGGTCCTTTTTCCGTAAATGTGTGCGTGTGTGTGTGCGTGTGCGTGCGCACGTGTGTGTGTGTGTGTGCGTGTGCGTGCGCACGTGTGCGTGTGTGTGTGTCACCCCTGCTTCTTTCCAGTATACAAAACCACATAAATTCCGATCTCCACCTGCCCTGTGTGTTTCCATTGTAATGACAGGATTCCTTCCTCTACCGGGGATGGTGGTGGGGATTGAGGGTTGGGGGGGGGGGGGGGGGGGGGTTGTTTCGGCTGTTGAAAACACCCATTATCTGATAGGTGAGGGAGGTGTGGAATCTCGCCGGCGAGGTTGCGAGTTTTAATCCGCTTCCGCCCCGCTCCGCGGCGGCTCCTTCCTGCTTTGAAACGGCCCAGCCGAGCGTGCTCCAGCTACGTGGCTAACTGGCTCGGGGGGGGGTCCTCAGGCCCAACAATAGATCCTTCCGCTGGGGCCTGCAACTTCCTGGGGGCCAGACAGGTGGCTATGCTGGGTTGAGCCCCCCCCCCCCCCCCCTTCCCCCTCCCCCCTGCCACCACCACCACTACCTCCTACCCTTCCCCCACCCCCCCAAAACCCTCCTCCCTCCCCCCTCCCCCCTGCCACCACCACCACTACCTCCTCCCCTCCCGCCCCCCTCCCCGCCAACACCCTCCTCCCTCCCCCCTCCCCCCTGCCACCACCACCTCCTCCCCTCCACCCAGCCACCACCTCCTCCTCCCCTCCCACCCCCACCACCACCCCAATCCCTTTTAACACCACAGACAGTACAGCTCAACCATCACAATTCCCTTCTGGAACCCACTGAAAAACTCTCCAGCCCTTCAGGCTTTCCGGATCTTTCTTTGTACGTGACGGTGCTTGCGGCCAGACTGTGATTGGCCACGCCCTACCGATGATGTAATGTGTGATTTGTCATGCCCGGAAAGCTCTAAAAGAACCAAAATATAAAGTTCAAATCAAATTGTATTTTTCATCGATATAGCCTCTTTTTTTATAGTAAAGGGCCTAATAAGTGCTTGAAATATGACTGAGGAATACATTTCAGTGAGCATTTATAAGACCATATAAACAAATGACCAGGGAAGGGCGGTGTTTGTGTCATTTTTCCAGTTCAAAAGCACTTGCTTGTTTCTCCTCATTCTTCATAGTCCAGGAGAACGCACTGGTGCAGACTGGAGTTATTGGGCTCTCTGTGCGTAAGCAGTGTTTCTGAGTCCCACAGGACGGCATTGTTTTGTACGGTATCTACGCCACGTTCTTAATGGGATTCTAAAATAATTTCAGGTCTTTAAGGACATCACAGGGAGCATTCCGTCTTCAAAAAATGAGTTATGGGGCGAGAACAGCAGAATATTCCTGTGGCATAAATTATTGTTCACCAAAAAAAAAAAAAAGTCAGATCTACAAAACAGCTCGTAATTATAAATGTCACGCTTGTGAAAGGCCAGTTCTCCCCTTCAGCTTTTGGGAGAGAAGCGAGACTTTTTTTTTTGGGGGGGCGGGGGGGGAGGCGAGGGGGGTGCAAGTGTCCCTCTAATCTGGCCCATCTCACATTCCTGATTTCCCACACCGGTCCCGGCCTCTCCGACTCTTCCTCATCCTCACTCCCGGGAGGCCAGGGGAAGGCACGTTCATTCACTTTCTTTCCCTCTAAAATTAATGAATGGGTTTGTTTGTTTGTTTCATAGGGACAAAAAAAATATTATATTTCTTTTTGCCATTGATTCACAGCAAAATATCATTATCAAAAAATGTTTTGGAATTTTTGGCCGAGGCTATTAATTATTAATTAATTTTAGTTTTTCGGCTATTAAAATTGGTCATTTGACATTTTTATTATAGCAATGCGTGACTGGGGTTGTAACCTTGATTTGCACTTAAGTTTAAGTTGATCCCAAACTTTTACTTTCTTTATTCTGCTACCTCATAACCTTTGCGGCTTAACGTTGCTCTGTAATAATACGCCTGCGATATTAATATTTATTTCGCAGGAGCCCTTTTTCAGAACGATCTACGAGGCTTTCATGGGCCAATACACACACACACACACACACACACACACACACTGCCTTTTAGAAGAGCAGCAAGAACCAGTAAAAAGCCGTGATAAATTTTTTATTCTTTTTAAAAAAACACGACGTGCAGAGTTACGCTACACGCAGCCGAAGCTCTTAAGCGCGTAGCCGGCCGCAGGATGGGAGACGCGGCACTTCCTGTTCCGCGTGCTGTGACGGGACGCGATTAGCGCGCTGACGTAGCGGGCGGCCAGGGGAGCTCGTTACGCTCCTGTTCCCGCTTCAGCGGGAGAGCGTCGCTCCTCTTTCACGGGTCACGCTCGCGCGTACGAGCTCTTCTGCGTAAGCGTGCGCGCGGTGCTCCTAATAAAGTGAACGCTTCTCCCTCACGCCACCGATGTAGCACCGAGACAAGCATGTAAAATGCAGTATTTGCATCGTCCGCTGATTGTGGCTTCGGATTCAAACCTGCAGCCCACAGTTGTCCCTCAGGTGTTGTTCTTGATTTGTTATTTTTTTTAAATGCTTGTCCAGAGATCCTGTTGGATTGGGATTAGACCCCATGTCCAATCTATGGGCCCAGACCCCCTTCACCCCCGCCTACCCCCCTTCTGTCCCTAGATAGGCATCACATCAGTATAATTATTAGTTATTTTTGTGTTATGAAATAGGGGCATATGTTTTGAATTATGCCAATGGGCTGGCTATCCCGATGAGCATGGCGATGCTGATGATGATGATGTTGTTGTTGTTTTAATTTCCTGCTTGTGCTTTTTGTTTTGCCATGTCTGCATTGCCTTGTCATTTCCATAACGAGGCTGTTCTTTTTCGCCGTCAGGGAATCTGACATTGATTTATGGGGAAAAACTGTAATTCGGAGGGATTTCATTAGGGAAAGCGAGACAGAATCGTGCCACAGCGCGACCGATGGTTGTGCTTTCAAGGAATCTGAAATCAACCGTCTAAACGGAGAACTATCAAAGGATGTAAGGACATGATAAAGCACATTGAGAACAGCTTCAGTTCATCATCGGCTGCCCGTTTACTTGCGATCAGGAGTGACTCTGCCTGTCCACCATATTTAGACAGACTAAACTATCTGGAAAATCCTCTACAAATCCCAATCTAATACAGTGGAATACACTTTGTGCTAAATCCCGCGTAGTGCTGCTAGTTTTGTTCGTAGGACGCAGTTTTGTCCACGATCCTATTGTTTACAGAACAAAATGGCGTCTTTGGATTTGAATCAGTGGGAAATGGCCTTAATGACTCTTTTGGACACATCAATTGAGGCTAAGCTTGTGCATAATTTTTTTTTTCTTTTAAACGTCTGAAGACGTAAATGCCATTTCTTGTAATGAGTCTGTCTCTCTCCCTATACGGCATTACATTACGTTGCTTTGCTTTTCCTTTTTTTAGAGGAATGGACACGGTTTGCGCTAGATGCGACAGCGTTGTACCTCTCAACAGTTCAGGAGGATATCAGGTTATGCTTTTCTAATGTGAACGTTTGTGCGTCAGGGGCAAGTAAGGGTGCTCAGTGGTTTGCAATTAGGAGGGGTGGTCAGTCCCGAACCATGTCTCATCTAGGAAGATAAATCACATCTGTCCCCCCCCCCCCCCCCCCCCCAGCATTGCCAAAGTGCCAACTTCATCCCAGGCTCTCCCAAAGTGCTGACAAGAAAAAGGTATCAAAAGTAGTTGGGCCAGTACCGAGATTGCAGCTTTTAATAAGTGGAACCATGACAATAAACCATAGAACCCGAAAGTGTTTTTGTCGAAGGGCAGCATAATGTTCAGAGTATGAGTATGGTTTGGGCCCACTGTGATTTCCTCTCAAAGTAGGATGGAGGTTTTCCCACACATGTGACGAAGCAGAAAAAAAAACTGGTGGATGGTGATGGAGGGGTGAATACCACCCACCAACAGCAGGGGGAGCTGTGGGGAAGAGACCACTGGCTGAAGCGGAATGCCTGCTTTATTCCGGAACCTTGCGGAGACTGTTGTTGGTGTGGAAGCCACATGGCAGCCTGGCTGGTAGCAGGGTGGCCAGACTACCTGACAGATCCCCCCTTGTGCGGTTGAGAGAGTCCTCAACGGTGTCCGGCCGTGTGGTTTTGGTGACCCCCCCCCCCCCCCCCCCACGCACCCTCACCTCACTCTCCCATGTGGAATGCATTCCTCTTGCTTCCCCAGGGTAGGAAGTGGGAGGGGTTTGGGGGAGGAGACGCACTCCTCTGGAACCACCAATGTCCTGAAGCACATCACTCTAAGCCCCGCCCCTAAAACCTCCCCTACTGCAATGTACATGGCCTCTACATTATCTCTCTCTCTGTCTCCCTCTGTCTCCTCTCTTCTCTCTTTCTCTGTTTGCCTCTCCCTCTCTCTCTCTAGCTCTCTCTCCCCCCTCTCTCTCTCATTCTGTCACTCTCTTCCTTTAACCCTTTAAGCCACTATTAAACCCTCCCACGGTGGGACTAAATGTACAAATGGACAGAGAGAATGAGAGAGAGAGGGCAGAAGTGCAGGAGGGAGAGAGGGAGGGAGAGAGCGGAAGCACAGAAGAGAGAGAAGGAGAGAGAGAGGAAGAAGCGCAGGGAAGAGAGAGGGCAGAAGTGAAGGGGGGAGAGAGAGAGAGGGCAGAAGCACAGGAGACAGAGAGGGAGAGAGAGAGAGCGGAAGCACAGAAGAGAGAGAGGAGAAGAAAAGCGCAGGGAAGAGAGAGGGGGCAGGAGTGCAGGACAGAGAGAGAGAGAGAGAGAGGGCGGATGTCCTCATTGCTAAAGCAGAGCAGCAGCAGTGCAGGAGGACACGGGAGAGTTCCGCTGCTCCGCTGAGGAAACCCAAGCCCTGAATGAGGCCTGTGTTTGTGCTGTCTGTCTGGGCTCTTCCCCGCCGCCCCCCTCCCCTCCCCGTGGGGCCCCAGGGGTGCAACAAGCAGCTCAGCGGCATCATTAAGGCCCGGAGCAGCCAGCGGGGAACAGAGAGTGGGGAGCAGACAGCAAGGAGCAGACAGCGGGGAGCAGACAGCAAGGAGCAGACAGCGGGGAGCAGCCAGCAAGGAGCAGACAGCGGGGAGCAGACAGCAAGGAGCAGACAGTGGGGAGCAGCCAGCAAGGAGCAGACAGCGGGGTGCAGAGAGTGGGGAGCAGACAGAGGGGAGCGGGGAGCAGACAGCGGGAGCAGACAGAGGGGAGCAGACAGTGGGGAGCGGGGAGCAGACAGAGGGGAGCAGACAGTGGGGAGCAGACAGCGGGGAGCAGACAGCGCAGGATATTTACCCGCAGCCGAGCCCCCGCCACGCCTGCCCGCCATTTTTATGCCCGCCACCCTCGTTTGCGCTTCAGATCGGGACGGGGTCCAGGTGTGCGTTCCCGTTTCGGGAACTCGGGCCGCACGTCGCCTGACACAAACACCCCCCCCCCCAAAAAAAATGCCCGGGGGGGAGGGGACCCGCTGGCCGCTCAATCAGACGGTAAACAGAGCGGGCGGAACCGGGCGAGCGCTCTGTCAGCGCCGGTATCTCTGCCACGTTTGCTCTGGCCGGCCCGGCGCGTCATCGCCAGCGGGTCACATGATCGCCAGCGGGTCACATGGCCTCCTCTGTGCGCCGCTTGCCTCGCCCCGTGCGGCGCCGGAGGTTATGAGAACGCGGCGGTCACCGCGCTCTGCTCCTGGTGGGCATGGCAAGCAGACAATTCTGCTTTTTCCAAAATGCCTTGTTTGCCTCTCTGTTTACAGGAGGAACAGAGATATACATTGCATGCATGCATATTTCTTTTTTCTTTCGCTTGCTTCAAAATTGACATGTTCTGAGTTTTAGTTCTGAACAGTCACGCTAAAACTGCCAGATTAATAGCTGTTTAGGTCAAGAATCGTTTTTTTTTTTTTTTTTCCATCGGTTTTTTTTTGTCGTTTTGTTTTGTTTTGAATACTTTAACGAACGTTTCGAAAGCATCGACAACCCGTTTTTCTGCGACTAGCGCTTCCGCTACCTTCAGGACTAATCTCGAAATCAGAAACAGACTTGTTTACGAATCAAAACAAACAACTTCCTCCAATTAAGCGTTTTATGAAGAAGACGTAAACAACTGGTCCCCAGCGCCCGGGGAAGGATCGGCCCGGGACGAGACGCGCTGATTGAGGCGCGCGATTGGCGTCTCGTAGCCGAGATGCCGTCGTCATCCTCATCACAGAGCCTGTGGGTGAGGGGGGGGGGGGGGGGGGGGGTGGGGGGGGTGGTTTAATGAGCCAGGCCTTGATTGTTTTCTGCTGAGTGACAAGGCCCCACGTAGCTATCAGTAAATAAAGAGCGGTTGTAAAATTAGCTACAAGACAGGTCCTACAGGAATCCCTTCCGGCAGTTCCTCCCGCATAACAACCGTAAACAAAGCTCAAACAAGCCTGCCTGGCTCCAGACCGTATCCCACGACAACAGGCCGGGGTCACGGCAGCTCTCGCTGCCTGGCTGCGGAACCCTAGGGTTAGACAGGGGAGTGACCTCACAAAGGCCCGTCCTGCTGCTAAGCAACAGGGGCTAGGGCCTCTCACTCACTGCTCTATGCATTCTCTGTCATGCGTTGCAATAAAAAAAAAAAAAGTGATTTCATGATAAATAAAAAATATGTTTAATTTGTCGAGCGTGTATCGTGTTTCGTCGCTGAAGGCGCTTTCGTGAGTGGAAATGAAGAGGGGAAGTTGATCGAACGTGGCTGCATGCCCACGGTCAATTTAATGAGGCCGCATGGTTTACATGGAGGATGTGGACATTTTACACTGATTTGCATTTAACCATGTGAACCCTGTGAATGTGTGTGTGTGTGTGTGTGTGTGTTAAATGAACACACGTGCTCAGCCTTTCTCACTGAAGTTTAACTTTGCCAAAGTGTGCGCTCTGTGTATTTTATGGGGGCGGTGTGTGAATTTTCGGGGTCTTCCTGGGACCCCAGTGGGCTGTCTAGAGACAGACGGTCAGCGGGGGTCCAGCGGGACGCTTGCGGGGTCCTGATTTTAGGGCGTCTGGGGGCGCCAGCTGTGTCTGATATGGTCATGGCTGGAGGCTAGCCCAGCAACTTTCTGCTCAGTGGGCCGCAGAGAGAGAGAGAGAGAGAGAGAGAGAGAGAGAGAAGGAGAAGGAGAAGGAGATAGAGATAGAAATGAACCCTTTCAGGTGTGAGATCACAAATATGTATTGGACTGTTCTTAGCTGAACATTCTAATGCTGATGTCACAATCACTGCTGGAAAACAACAGAATTCTAGAACACTGACTGAGAATGTTGAAGAAAAAACACAAAAAACCTACCAGAACACCTACTCTTCAAAGGGTTAAAAAGGGTGAGAAGCACTCATTTTAATTGTTCATCAGGATTGGGTAAACACCCTCTGACACTGCCTCAAGGTACTGAATGATGTCCTGTGGAGCTCTACCAGTGACTCCATGCTTAGGTGTCATATAAGTTCGATGTAGGAATGTACCTCCGTAGGTATTAATGTTTTGTTATTTATTTGCATACCAAGCATATTCAACTGAGCTAAGTAAAATATGTGAGCAAGGTGTGTCCTTTCCGAAATATATATCTATTCTAGGGTTCATGTTCGCTTCGCAGTAAACAAACATATGACTCAGCGATGGCAATGAACAGAATGTGTAGTATTGTAACGTCTGCCTTTATGGAAATGAAACATGTTTGAAATTGAATTCATTAACATTACACGTATGCTTTGCATGTCAGTGTTAATCGCACATTGTAAAACGTCATTATAGTTGTCAGTCTTTTCTTTTATAGAAATGTCATCCATCTGACGTGGCACTTTAATTTAAAACTGTGCAAGAGGGTTGTTACTTTATCTGTGTTTACTTTTTCAGTACTGGCACAAAAGCACAGTTATATTGTATCACCACAACACACTCATACGGCAACATACAGTGACAATTTGATTTTAGCTGCTCTTGTATCTATATGACAATCATATAATCACCATGGACAGGTTTATTTATTGTATTTTCCTCGTAGATTTTATTGCAGTCCTGGAGCAATTCTTCACATAATTAGCTTACAAGTTTATAAAATATATATAAAAGAGTTTTTATTTATTTATTTATTTATTTATTTTGCTGGCATTCTGGATAATACAGTTTTATTTTTATTTTTTTATTTTACATCTTATCAATTATATCCTGCATTAGTGAAGCAATGCAGAATAAGTGCCCTGGTCATGGGTGCAACGGCAGTGTTCAAGTTGGGAATCAAATCTGCCACCTTTCGGCCATAAACCCGGTTCCCTAACCATTATACTACACTGCCACTTGTTCCTGTCCGCACTGATAATAAGAGGTTGAAATGAACACCAGAGCTATGGGTGAGTGCAACATGTGTGCCTCATTAAAACACATTAATGCATTTGATTTAGACTTGCATGAAGTGGACAATTAAATAAAAATTACCAACTGCGGGAGCATAATTTGTTTCAATTGTTTCCCCGTGTGTTTAGTGCGCATAGCTAGGAAATACGCATTATTTTACTCACGATGGCAGTCATTATGATTATTGAATTATGGCAGACATTTTCTGCACGTGTTGCAGGACTGAACCGGCAATTTTGCCAGAGGTGATTTACCTCAATACATCAATTAGGCTAAATTTAGGCTCAAGGCGATGCTGTAATGGATGATCCTTCCGTTCCATTGAATGCTGTTTTTGACATGATGGGGCTATGAGGGAAAACAAAAAGGAAAAAAAAATAAAGAGAGTTCATTTAACCCACAAGGCTGCCATTCTGGCCTCTTGCTTTGAACAGCGAGTGACTTTGAATTAGTTTCTTCTGAACAATACATTGGTCAACAAGGGATTGGTTTTTTAAAAATCTGGAAAATATTGGCCACAAACAGACATGCGATTTATAAAATGACCACAATTTTTTTTTTGTCAAGTAATTAAATTCTGTACAACAACAGTAGTGTCCACCCTGTTGGATGTGGCTGAGATTCTGTAACCATAGTGATCAATTTGAACACATCAGTTACTCCCTGACTATGGAATATGCTCAAATAAAATTGATTAATTTAAATAAAAAATATTTATGCATGCGAACATTGTTTTTTTTTGTTTTTTTTTTGGTGGCCACAGGGTCAAGGAAGATATGTAATGCTTATTTATGTTCTGTGATAAAAATATGAGTGACATGTGAGCCAAATCAAGCGATTTGAGTTTGGAGGTGTGGCTTCATGTGGGTGCGGATTTTGTTATAGATGTGGACGTAAATTTTGGTTGTTGGATGCGGGGGTGATTGTTGGTGTAGAAGATGAATGTTTGTGTGATTGCAGATGTAAACAAATAATGTGAATGTGATTGCAGATGTAAAAGATTAATGTGTGATTGTAGGTGTAAAAGATTGATGTGGGTGTGTTTGCTGATGTAAAAGATGGATGTTTGTGTGATTGCAGATGTTAAAGATGAATGTTTGTGTGATTGTAGATGTAAAAGATGGATGTGGGTGTGTTTGTTGATGTAAAAGATGGATGTTTGTGTGTTTGTAGATGTTAAAGATGGATGTGGATTTAATAGACCCATTAGTAGTGCCACGAGACATTCAGCTTCCAGAAAAAGTCAGTTTTACAATTCTGCACTCAGAATTTTTTTTTTTATACCCAATGTAGCTGGAAAACACATTTTTCCTTGACCGACTTTTCTGGTCCCGTAAATATAATATAACGTGATGTGTGCGGCTCCCTCTGAAGATTTTATGCTGTTGTCCGGTCCTTCGGTTTGTTTTTTTGCTGTAGGAATGTGGCAGGCTTACAAGGCTCGTAGCGCGGAGAGAGGACAGGCGCTATTCGCTTTAAAAGCGGAGAAAAGGAAACCCACCAAACCTTTTTTTTTTTTTTTTTTTTTTTTTTTTTCCTTTCCCCCCTTCGCTGTTGTCTCTAAACACCAGTTTTCCATTTTGGAGAGAGCAAAGAGGAACAGCCAGAGCCTGCAGTATTTATAGTCTGGTGCTCTGACCAAAATTATCAGTGTACCGCAAAATAACTTCCTCCACCCGCACCACAAAATAACAGGATGCCTTCAATTGTGAGTATTTATTAATTTTAGCGAAGGGTTGCCACTTTTTATAAATAGCAGTATTCCTGCAGAACTCTAAGTGGGCTGTGCATACTTCCTCTGTTTTTTGTTTAAATATTCCCCGTCTCCTTTGGGCTGGTAGGGTATATTTGGGGGGTGGGGAGGAGGGGGGCGAGCTCGGAGCCGCTGGGACGATGTCGAAAAGCCTGCGGTAGCGTCTGGGCTCGATTAAAGCTTCATTCTGCAGGGGTCAGGGGTCACCCTGCTTTAATAGGTGACATGGGGGATCCTTTCGGGGGTTGGCTGGCCATCATCACCATGATCAGCCCATAGCCCCCCCCCCTGCCTTGCCCCCCCACCCCACCTCAACTTGTCCATACCACTGATTACACTGAAATGTGACCATTAGATGAGTTCCTTTGTGCCTGGCAACCCTGCCCTCCACTTCCCTTGCTTACGTCTTCACCCACTCGCTGTGATATTCCTACCCGCGTCTGCTTTGGTACCTGATGTATTTTAACCCCATTAATATGGTGTGACATCACAAATATGCGGTTAGAATGTTTTTAAACTAATGGTTCTGATGCTGATGTCACAATCACTGCTGGTGACAGAGAGCAGTGGAGTTCTAGAACACTGACTTTGAATTTCTAAAAAAAAAAAAAAAAAAAACATTCCAAAAAAAGAAAGACTTAATGTCAGGGCAAGTTCATAAAGTGTATTTGCCCACCAAAATTCTGTAATCAAGCTTCAGATAGAGAACCTCTGATCGAAGCCAGACTGTCCTGGCCTGAGCAAGTTCTAACCCAGACCTGCTGCTTCTCCACATTTTCAGAAGCGATTCTCCATTTTTCAGGAAGCGTCTCCTCTCCGGACGGAAGGCGGACGCTGGGACGGCGTTGGCGATTCTCCGCGTTCCCGCGCACGGTCCCGTGGAAACGGGAATAAATGATAATGATGACATAACCAGCCCCCCAGGCCCCCGCCGCCCGCCGCCGCCGTCCTCCATGTTTTAGTCCCCAGGGCTCCCGGCTGCCCGCCTCGATGGCGGCTCTTCGCTCGCTGCGATGCTCCGCCCCCTCCGCGCGCCCCAAGACGCACGGGACGTCCACCTGGGGAGCTCGGGGGGTCGGTAAATCTCCGGGAGGACATTTCAACACCACGGGTACAGTTGGACGGGCGCTCGCCTAGGGAGCTTCCGAATATTATAGCAGACAGCCCACCTGGAAAAGATGTTAGCTCTCTGGCGCGCGCTCGGCAGGCCCCTCTCTGCTGGCTCGTCCAGTGCTAATGCTCAGCGCTAATGCTAACGCTCACCGCTAATGCTCGCTGCTAACGCTCGCCGTGGTAACGGCACAGAAACGCGCTCTCGTGTGTATGTGCGTGAGCGGGTGCGCGCGAAGCACGCACGCGTGTGCCTGTGAACATGATGCGAACACGTGTGTCGCGCGATGGCGTGAGTGTGTGCGAGAAAGAGAGAGAGGGAGGGAGAGAGGAGAGAGGGGAGGAAGAGAACGAGGGGCCGCGTTTATTTGTGCTGTTCCGTTAGAGAAAACAGGCGTGCGAGGTCCGTGGCGTGTGTCCATGCGTGAGCGTGACGAAGAGGGAGATGCATGTGTGTGCGTGTGTCTGATCTGTGATCTGTTACATACTGCGGGGGCCTTCTTCAGGATAGATGTGCAGTTCTGCAGTGTGTGTTCAGAGAGGGAGGGAGATTATGAGTGAGTGAGTGAGAGAAAGGGAGGTTGTGAGTGAGTGAGTGAGTGAGAGAGAGAGGGAAGTTGTGAGTGTGAGAAATAGGGAGGGAGGTTGTGAGTGAGTGAGTGAGAGAGAGAAGGAGGGAGGTTGTGAGTGAGTGAGTGAGAGAGAGGGAGGGAGGTTGTGAGTGAATGAGTAAGAGAGAGGGAGTGAGTTTGTGAGTGTGTGACTGGGTGAGTGAAAGGTTTGAGTAAGTGAGTGAGAGAGAGAGGGAGGTTGTGAGTGAGTGAGTGAGAGAGAGAGGGAGGCAGACAGGAAAAGAGAGGGAGACAGTTTCGCGGTGGCCGTCGTGTTGCACAATGGGCCCGCGGTTCCTGTGCCAGTCCATCTCTCCCTCCTTTCCTGCCGTCACGTTTAACAAAAACAAACGCGGAATCATCCGCCCGGCTCGGTGCGGCGCGCCGGACGCCCTCCGAGACGCTGACATCACGAAACGTCGACCGCGGCCAATAAGAGACGGGCTCGTTTACCCAGCCGGGGCGAACGTGGCCGCGCTCTCTGTTTGTCCCGGAGAGGGGGGTGGTAACGGCCGGGGGTGTGCTTACAGCACGTCAGGGAGGAATGTCTTTTTTCCCGGGAAGGTTAAAAAACGAGCTCGACGCTCGGCTAACCTCTTCTCTCCGGCGGCGGGGAGGAGGAGGCGCGCCGCTCCTCCCGGCGGCGAGAGGGCCGTTTGTTTACGTTGCAGATGGAGAGGGAGCGGTTCGGAAGGCCCGCGGCGGGATGAGGTGGCTGCGCTGTGCGCTGAGCGCTGCTTTCTTTACGCACCTCTGGACCAGCGCGCTCGTGTTCTGGGGCGCAAACGCGCGGCTGGTATTTTCCGGGTGGCGGGGGAAGCCGTGCCTCAAGCCGGTCGGTCGGTCGGTTTGGACCCAAACCGCCGCGGGATTAGCCGCGTTTGTCACCCGCCGTTTTTTTTGGCCGCGAACCGGTTCCCTCGCGTCTTTGGGCTAGTCTCTTTTTTTTTTTTTGCGTGAGAGTTCCGTGTGTTTCAGACGGCCAGGACTTTGCCAAGGCGATGGCTTTTGAAGAAGAACGCGATCTCCCCTTGCTCAAAAACACTATGAAAATCAGCCCAATTAGCAATTTAGCAGAGTTGTGATCATGCTGCCCCTCTTCTCTTGTGACATCATCATTGTCTTCCGACCTCACTATCGTGACGGAGCTGACGCGGCAGGACGGGGAGAGTGCCGTCATCTCCGTCACGATAGCGAGGCTGGGAAGGCGACGCGCTCCCGTTCACAAAAATGGAGGAGAGGGAGGAAAATTCCACAGTCCTTTTATTATTCATTTTTTTAAGCGCTTAGGAAAAAGCTTCAAAAAGCACGGCGAAGTTTCTGAGTTTTGTAAAAGGACGCGGAACCCTGCCGGGGTCACATTCGCGGTAAAAAAAGAAAAAGAAAAAAACCGCGCGGCCCTTCAGACACGCGGCGGCGACGGACGCGCTGCTCGGGATTGTTTGGGTCCGCGCCGCTCTGTTTGGTCTTTTAAAAGCCGGGCCCCTGTCTCTGCTGCTCTCAGAACCTCCACCGGCGAGAGCTTATACCTGTATAATCACTGGGAAAAGAGAGAGAGAGAGAGAGAGGGACGGAGAGAGAGAGCGAGAGGAGAGAGAGAGAGGAGAGAGAGAGAGAGAGAGAGAGAGAGAGAGAGAGAGAGGAGAGGACGGAGAGAGAGAAGAGGGGGGGGGAGAGAGAGAGAGGAGAGAGAGAGAGGGAGAGAGAGCGAGAGGGAGAGAGAGAGAGAGAGAGAGAGAGTTAGAGAGAGAGAGAGAGGGAGAGATATAATGGCGGTGTGGTGCGCGTTGGCCCCTGCCAGACGTCCCGCTGGCTTTATTGGGTGACCGTAAATAGAAGGCCCAGACCTGGAGTAGGTTAATTATTTCCCTGTGCTAATTTTTTTTTTAAAAAGGAGCAAAGGGGTCATGTTGTTTTTTTTATTTTTACAATCATTCTCTGTGCTGAGCTGTGGTGAACCGGGGGGTGGGGGGGTGGGGGGGTGGGGGCCGGGTGGGGGCCGGGTGGGGGGGTCAGGAGACCCGCTTCGGCACCGCCTGCCTGCAATCAGCTCTCTTTTCCAAGGGCAATAAATTATGGAATTAGTCTGAGGAAGTATGATCCATAAAGTGCTAAGTGATGCCGTCTGCTCCCCCAACCCCCCCCCTTCCCCCCCACGCCCTGTCCCGGGACATTACCATTGTCACTAATACGCACCACTGCCCTCCATTTTCTTTTTTTCTTTTTTGGCTGGCGGTGAACCAGGGGGGGTTGTGAGCAAAGTCCCCCCTAAATTTAATGTTTCCACCTGAGGGCAAAAAATGCCCCCTTTAAAAGGGGTGATTCCCCTGGGGATACAGGACTCAGAGGGCCTGTGTGTGGAATAAGAACAGCGCTTGGACTTCAATCTTAAAAAAACAAAAACAAAAGAAAAGTAAATTTTACAGTAAAATACTGGCAACTGGGTTGACAGAACTTTGCCATGTAAATAATGGTAGCAATACGGTAGCCGGCTGTATATCAAACCAATGTTAGATGTTTTATGATGTTTCACCATGAATAATACAATTACCTACATGTCAGCTATTTAGTATTTCATACGTTTGCGATTTCACAGATGTCTACCATAAAACTCAGGGGCATTTTTTTTTTTTAGTTTTCCTTCTCAGACCTCGTTCGGGTTCATGTTCAGTGAGAGGAGAAGTGCTCGTGGACGGTCCCTGCACTTCTTGCGATAAACAGGTTGAGTTCTCTTCCTCATTGTTTGCTTCTGGGTTCATTGACACATTTTGTCGTGGAAGATTTGTAGACGGACGTACGGCCAAAAAAGATCTCGGCTCTGGCTGCGCTTCGCAAGAACGAGGGCCGACCCGCTAGGACTACAGTCCAGTTTTCTTTTCTTTTTTTCTTCTTCTCCTCCTTCTTCTTCTACTTTTTCTTCTCATACTAATCCTTCTTCTTCTTCTTTTCCTAATTTCGTAACACAAACAACAAGAAAAAGTTAGAAAATAGCACAAACGGCTAAATGGAGCCTCGCCGGTCAGCTGGAGCGGGTCGCTGTTTATTTCTGCGTGCGCGGGGGGGGGGGGGGGGGGCTTTGTGCCAAGATTGCCTTGTGTGCCCTGCTCCAGAACTTGCCCCATGCCCCCCCCCCCCCCCCCCCCCCCGGAGGACAGCCACGTTGTTTTGGAAGCCCTGGGTTTGGAAACCGCACGAGAGGGCCCCGTGCGGGGGGTAGAAAGTTCCAGAAGAGGCGAGCCCCGACCGAGCCCGGGCACCAGCCGAAAAACCAAACTGGATGTGGTCAAAATGACAAATTACTGGAGGAAGCCGGAGGAAAACCACAGGCCAGCGAAGAGGAAGAAGAAGGAGAAGAGGAGAAGAAGAAGAAGAAGGGGGAAAAAAAACAAGAAGGGATACATTCATGTTTTACAGCAGTGCCATGTTTCAGAAAGAGGAGAGGGGGGGGGAAAAACCGATTGGGCCTCATTCACAAAACTTTTCTTAAATGATTCTTTTGTTCTTAAAAAATGTTCCTATTAAAAACCAATGTGGGATTCACAACACATTTGCAGATCTTTGTTTTCGTGTGCATCCTAGGTGTGTGCTGACTGTTTTTCAATTCCTGTTCATGTGATTCGCTTCAGTAAAAACAGTCATGAACAAATACAGAATGCCGAAATGTTCTTGGAAACGTTCTTGCTCACAGTTTATGATTAAACGGGTGATGACCTGCGTGATGCACGGCAGCCATTTTGTGCCAAAACGTTCTCCACACATCAGCTAAGGTGGAGAGGGAGAGAACTATTTTTTTAGCCAAATAAACTGGTGAATGATTAGGTGGCATGTTGAGAGAGCTGGGGTGGGAATTTAGCCAGGACACCGGGGAACCACATCCTCTTTGTGGTAAGATATTGACAGAGAAAGGAGAGAAGCAAGGAAAGAGAGGAGAAGGAGGGATTCATACTTCTCTCTCATGCTAATTGCGTGTTTTTCTTTTTTGTGGCTGAATTTTGAACAGGCCTACCATTGCCACGTGTCTTTAAAAAATAAAAAAGAAAGAAAAACATCTACGCCACGACGTTGGGCCGGTTCCACACAGATCCTATCCCACTGGTATGAGAGGACGGAGAGCCTGACCAACTTCCTCTCTACGATGTACCGAACAGCGAGAGGTCCGACCCCACAGGCCTTCCCGAATCCCACATGCGGCCCGCGTACGAACACAATCCGCCGCTCAAAACCGCCCAAACGTTTCCCCTCCGCCTTAGAGACGGATGAAGAAAAAATAAAATAAAATCCCAGGCCAAAAAACCGGTGAACAGTGCTTCTCTCTTCCTCCCGTTCCCTCGTTCTACCTTTTCTTTCGCCTTTTCCTCACAAGCCCTCGATCCTCATCTCAATCTGGGCGATGTGTGCGAAACTGACGGTGTTCGCGGGGGGGTCCCGGTGTGGCTCGCTCAGTGAAAAGCGATCGGCGTCAGCTCGACCTCGTTAATCGGGCTTTGGCGTGGCTGGTTTGCACCTAGGCTGTGCCGTTAGTCAACGATGACCAGGAAGCCTCGTTGGGTTGATCAGAACAGGCTTTCGTCCCGTAAGTAGAAAGTATTTTTTTAAAAAGAAGCACTTTCTGGATTGGATTCATACGGGAGGCGTGTTGTTCCCTATCTTATCTCTTCCGAATCAATCCCCCCCGGCCCCCCACACATTGTAATCGCTACCTACCACCAGCCCCCCCCAACCACCCCCCCCCCCCCCTGCCCCATGCCCCCCTTAATTCAACCAGGGTTCCTCTGGTTACCATTACAAAGGTGCTCTCTGTCTACTTGCAGGGCATCTCCTGGTTGTCAGCTGTTGCAAATGAGAGTAGAGGCTGTCCGCTTATTCACTGCTAGTTCCCCTGTAGAGCTTGTAGAGTGGAAGCCATTACATCCATTACATTACATTGCCATTGCAAGTCAGTACATTACATTACATTACATTACATTACATTACATTACATTGCATTGCATTGCATTACATTACATTGCATTACATTGCAGACACTCTTATACAGACTGATCTGCACAGAGCTTTGCATTCATACATAGTGTCCATTTTAGCCACTGGACGTATACTGAAGCAGTGAAGGTTAAACTCAAGGGTACAGCGCGGTGTCTTACCTGGGAAACGAACCTGCCCCCACTGCACTCAGCTCTCACGTGAGTGTGTGTTGGAGGAGTGTGCACGCATGGGTGGCATTACAGTCATGCGAGAGCCTGGAGTAATTAGTGAATCCATAACGGGAGGGAGTTTAAGTGCTTACATTGTCCTATTTATAGAAGCCATCATAAAGCCTTGCACATACAGTTATAACTTGAGGCTAGGCTCAGGGCAGTTGCCCCCAGCTGAAGGTAAAAGGTTTCAGTTATGAGTTGGGCTTAAGAAAACAATTGGTTGTTCCATTTTGGGAGGCAAAAGATTCTTGGCTCTTTGATGAGTAGGTTTTTGGAATGTACATCTGTCTTTTTTATTCTAAGAATAAGTGTTCTAGAATACTAAGTGTCGAAGAACTTCATTGCTTTCGGTTACCGGTAGTGATTGTTACATCATTGCATTGTTACATCAGCATTGGAATGTTCAGTTAAGAACATTCTAATCACATATTTGTGATGTCACACCTTAAAGGGTTTATCAGGAAGTGGTGTCAGACTGAACACTGTCTGAATCAAACCCAGTGGATCTCAGGGGTGGGGGGGGGGGGGGGGGGGGGGGGGGGGGGGGGGGGGGGGGGGGGGGCTGCCTGCCGTGAATGACGAGGGGGGTGTCGGCGGGTGA